>QNUK01000957.1:2500-163702 GCA_013621035.1 Clarias magur | reverse complement strand
ATGTAAAGCAACCAATCACCTCACGTCAACAAACCTGAGTGAACAATGAGAGTGGGGAGGACAGCATCTAAACATAGCAGTTCACCAGAATACTCTACGTCCATGAGTCCCCCAGATCTGCTCCTTTACCTAAGGCTCATCTATTTACAAACATGCTGCGCTAAATAAATACGTTTTTAGCCTAGACTTAAACACTGAGACTGTGTCTGAGTCCCGAACATTAACAGGAAGACTATTCCATAACTTTGGGGCTTTGTAAGAAAAAGCTCTGCCCCCTGCTGTAGTTTTAATAATACGTGGTACTGACAGGCAGCCTGCATCCTTTGATCGAAGTAGGCGTGGCGGATCGTAAGACACTAACAGTTCACTCAAATACTGTGGCGGGAGACCATTTAATGCTTTAAATGTCAAAAAGTAGTATCTTAAAATCGATGTGAAATTTCACAGGGAGCCAATGCAGTGTAGATAAGATGGGGGTGATGTGCTCGTATCTTCTGGTTCTAGTGAGGACTCTCGCTGCTGCATTCTGGACTAACTGAAGCTTGTTTATACAACTAGTTGAACAACCAGACAGTAAGGCGTTACAATAGTCCAACCTAGAGGTGATAAAAGCATGAACTAGTTTTTCTGCATCATTTAGTGACAATATGTTTCTTATCTTGGCAATATTTCTAAGGTGAAAGAAAGCTATCCTGGTGATATTATCTACATGAGCTTCAAACGAAAGGCTGGAATCTATAATCACACCGAGGTCTTTAACTGTTGCATTAGACGGAACAGAAAGGCCATCTAAAGTTAGTGTGATCAGAAAGCTTACTTCTAGCTGCTTGTGGTCCTATGACTAGAACTTTTGTCTTATCGGGATTAAGCAGAAGAAAATGAATTACCATCCAATCTCTTATGTCCTGCACACACTGCTCAATTTTAGCAAACTGGTTTTTCTCATCTGGTTTTGCTGAGACATATAATTGTGTGTCATCAGCATAACAATGAAAACTAATACCATGTTTACGAATTATGTTGCCCAGAGGAAGCATGTAAAGGGAAAAAAGCAGTGGGCCTAAAACTGAGCCCTGTGGAACACCAAACTCCACTTGAGAACATGAGGAATGGTCACCATCTAAATCTACAAACTGATAACGATCAGTCAAATAGGATCTGAGCCACAAGAGGGCAGTTCCCTTAATTCCAACTACCTTTTCTAATCTGTGAAGGAGAATACTATGATCAATGGTGTCAAAAGCTGCACTGAGGTCCAGTAACACAAGTATAGTGACGCAACCCTGATCAGTTTACTACTTTAACAAGTGCTGTCTCTGTGCTGTGATGAGGCCTAAATCCTGACTGATACAGTTCATTTATGCTATTTCTGTGTAGATGTGAACAAAGCTGCTGTGATACTACCTTTTCCAAAATCTTGGAGATAAACGGAAGGTTTGATATCGGCCTGTAATTAGAAAGCAGACAGGGGTCAAGGTCAGGTTTCTTGATTAGCGGTTTAATAACGGCTAATTTAAAGGATTTGGGGACATACCCACTACTGAGTGAACAGTTAATTACTTTCAACAGGGGTTCTATTATTGCTGGTACTATCTGCTTGAGAAAATGTGTCGGTATAGGATCTAATATACAGGTTGACGATTTTGAAGAAGAGATGAGTGAATTAGTTCCCTCGCTTCAAGGGGAGTAAAGTGTTCTAAGTTCTGATGTGATGTGGTTAGATCATCTGAATTATTTAAATTGTCTGGTTTCAAAGCCTGAATTTTTTGCCTAATATTTATGATTTTATTATTGAAAAAGTTCATGAAATCCTCACTACTGCATGATGATGTTGTGGAGATTTCTGCAGTGGTCTTGTTTTTAGTTAATTTAGCTACGGTATTAAATAAAAATCTCGGGTTGTTTTTGTTATTTTCTATTAGAGTGGAGAAATATGTTGATCTAGCATCACTGAGAGCTTTTTTATAGTTCAGGATGCTCTCCTTCCAAGCTATTTTAAATACTATCAATTTAGTTTGGCGCCATTTACGTTCGAATTTGCGAGCGGTTTGTTTTAAAGTATGATAGATGGAAATCATAGTGCTCGAAGAACAGAGCCCACCGCGCCTGCCTTGGGTTGAGTTGTTTCAAATTCCCGATGGTGATGAGGTTTTGGTGGTCGGTCCAGACGATAAATGGTTCTCTGGCGCCCTGGAGCCAGTGTCGCCATTCTTCCAATGCCCACTTGGCCAGCAGCTCGCGGTCTCCTACCCCGTATCGCTGCTGAGTGGGGTCAAATTTTTTGGAGAAGAAACTACAAGGGTGTATTTTCTGGTCTGGACCCCGTTGGGAGAGAACAGCCCCAGCATCCACATCTGAGGTATCCACCTCCACAACGATCTGTTGGTTAGCATCTGGATGGAGGAGAATTGGAGCGGTGGTGAATCGATGGCAAAGTTCATGGAATGCGGTGATGGCAGTGGAGTTGAGTTGAAAGTGATGAGATGATGGGTGAGTCAGTGTGGTTAAAAGTGCTGCGACTGTACTGTAGTCCTGGATAAAGCGACGATAGAAGTTCGCAAACCCAAGAAACCGTTGAAGTTGTTTGAGAGTCTTGGGTAGGGGCCAATGACGTACAACCTCCAGTTTCTGTGGGTCCATGGCCACACCCTGGGGCGAGATGACAAAGCCCAGGAACGTGGTGGAGCGCTTGTGAAAAGCGCACTTCTCCAATTTACAGTACAGTCGGTGGGCGAGCAATCTCTTGAGGACCGCCCTGACGTGTTGGGTGTGTTCTTCGGCAGTGCGGGAATAAATCAGGATATTGTCTAGGTAGACGAATACCCATTGGGCAAACATGTCCCTGAGAACGTCATTAATGAAGTACTGGAAAGCTGCTGGAGCGTTACAGAGTCCAAAAGGGATGACCAGGCTTTCGTAATGTCCAGTCGGGGTGATAAATGCTGTCTTCCACTCATCGCCCTCTCTGATACGCACCAAGTTGTAGGCGCTCCGGAGGTCCAACTTTGTGAAAATGTGAAAACTTTGTGAAAACTTTACGAAGAAAAATCCCGCAGCAGCAGGCGAGGAGGAGGGTCGGATGGTACCTTGGCGAAGAGCGGATGACACATACTCCTCCATCGCCCGCGTCTCGGTGGTGGAGAGAGAATATAGACGGCCGCGGGGTGGAATGGAGCCTGGCTGGAGTTCAATAGCCAGGTCGTAGGGGCGATGAGGAGGAAGGTGGTTGGCACGTTTCTTACAAAAGACAGCCAGGTATGCAGGGGATATGCAGTGGGGATGGCGTTGGTGTCGACATCAGGGGCCTCGGACTCCCTAGAGCACGTCCCAGCCGGCGCCTGTAGGCAGAGTTCGAGGCAGGTCGGCCCCCATTGTAAGATCCGGTTTTGAGACCAGGAGATGAGAGGGTCATGGTGAAGTAGCCAGGGATATCCGAGGATGATGGGTGGTGATGAGATGGAGGTGAGGTGGAAGCGGATTAATTCTTGGTGTTGATCAATAATGAGGGTGATGGGTTGAGTCTGGGTGGTGATAGGGCTGGAGGAAAGGGGCCGGCCATCGACGGATGTTACTTGGAACAGGCTGGGATAACGCTTCAGTTTCCACCCCCAACTTTTTGGCATAGGAGGAGTCAATAAAGTTTCCGGCGGCACCAGAATCGATGAACGCGGAACTTTGGACTCGTTTGTGGCCAAATTGGAGGTGTACCTGAACCAAGAGACGCGAGACGCTGGGCGTGGTGGCGGCGAGATGAAGGGGACCCGGTGAATTGCACCCCTGGTTCACCGGGCCTGGCCGTTTCCCGCCAGGAAAGGTAGAGGGCAGATGGCTCTATGGTGCGCCGCCGACCCACAATAGGCGCAGAGTCCCTCCCTGAAATGTCGTTCTCGCTCTGCAGGGTTCAAGGAGGCGCGTCCTAATTGCATGGGTTCCCCGGCTCCTGTGTCAACCACGGCGGGAGGTGGAGATCCAGCGGGTGTCATAGCGGTGGTCATGAAAGCTGGTGGTTAAGGCGTGGAGTGTGAGAAGGATGACATGATGGGCGGCAGGGTGCGGGGGGCTGGCCTCGGACGAGAGAGCAGGCGCTGGTCAATCCGGAGGGCAATCAATCCCTCCAGCGTGGTCGGAAGCTCTTGTCCGGCGAGCTCGTCCTTGATGCGTAAAGCCAGTCCCTCGTAGTAGGCCGTTCGGAGGGCGGCGTCCCCTCAGGTGGTCTTCACAGCGAGGGTATGGAAATCCGCGGTGTAACGGCTCACGGACGACCCTCCCTGCCGCAGATGGTACAGTTTGCTGTCGGTCTCCACCTCAGCAGCAGGATGTTCGAAAGTCAATTTTAGTTGGTGGGTGAACTCTCCATACGAGTAGGCCGTGTCCGAGTCTGATCTGAGAACCACCGTGGCCCATTCAGCTGCCTGCCCGGATAGCAACGAGACGAGAATCGCAACGCACAGTCGGTCTGTGGAGTACCTGGTGGAATTGAACTCAAACACAAGATTCAACACAGTTAGAAAGACACTGCACTTCCCATTTATCCGGCAGGGCTATGAAAACATCAGAAGGGGGGGGGAACGGCGCCGCAGCCGCTGCGACGGGCGTGGCAACAGCCGACTGAGCAGCCGCCCCACGGAGGGTCGCGTTCTCCTGCCGTAGCTCCGCCACCTCGCGGCGCAAAGCCGCGATGTCTTGGAGGTCCTTTTGGAGAGACACGACTTCTCCACGGAGCTTATTGATCAGCTCGGCATGCTGGTCAACCACATCACAGAGGCGAGCAAACTCCGCTGGGTTTACTGCTTTTGGCTCAGTCATTCTGTCACGAGCTATCGTAGGGTACGCACAGAAGCCTTAGCAGTTAGCCCGTGTAGAGTGGATGGTAAACCCAAACGCAGAAGCAACGTGAGTAGGCAGGATAACCACGCAATTTATCTAAGAACTCTCTTACATGAAGAGCTAGGATCTACACAAATAAATCCGCGTTCTAGCAACACACACTCAATCAAAGAAGCAACCCAAATAGGTGAGTACTCACAGAATAGTCGGCGAAGCGTCAGACAAGGCATGGGCGAACTCAATGACTGAGCAATGTGAAGCGCCATTTTGTCTCCTTTTATGCTTCCTGGTTCACGACCGTCCTACTTCCGGGTCCTAGTGCCGGTCGTGTTACGAGTGTGCATGACAGCTTGTCAACAGCTCAAGAGAGAGTATCTGCTGCAAACATGAATTTCCTGGTGTGTAGATAATTTTGACATCATATTTTGAAGTTTGATGAGCATTCGCTGAATTCTTAAGAGGCTTATGATCAGTTTTCACTTGAATGGTTCAACCATGCATGTACTGAAAAAAACCTTTCATAAGATACATACTGGCCAAGAGTTCTTTCTCTATTTGTGCATAGTTTGAATCAGCACTTATCAAAGCATGTGATGCGTATGCTATTGGCTGCCATCTCTCATCATATTGCTGCAGCAATATTGTGGCCATATCGTGAGACATCAGCTGATATCCTAACGTTCTTGTGGGGGTCATAATATCTGAGCACAGGCTCCTCTGTGATGATGCACTTCAGATCTTGAAAGCATGCCCACTGCTCATGAAACTATACCTACTGAGTCCTTTGCTCCAGGAGCCATGTGCAATGAGCAGACTGTGTGGACAGCTTAAAATGTTTACGTTTTATGGCTCTATTGAGGTCTCTGAAACACTTCTGTGTTTCAATGCTGACTCCCAACATAGTGGTAACAGATGGGAAGGTCCACATGTGGGTGAGGTGGTCATCTACAAAAAGTCAGTGATTTGATACAGAGGCATTATTGAGGGAGGCAACCAAGATGCCTAAACAGAAAGGTGCTTATAAGTGATTTCAGAAACTGCCATGAGCAATATAGAAGCTGGCAGGGAAACAGAAGGTAAAACACAAGCAAAATGTAGCAAACACTAATAACACCAGAAAAGAATTAGGGGAATTCAAAGTTGTAATTTTTTATCAAAAATTGTGAAGTGACTAGAACAGCCCCATGATCTTGATATTTTTATGTGAACTTTAAAAAAGTCAATGTGATGTCAAATTGTTTCCAATGCCATCAGTCAGACTTGCTGTAATTGGACACTGGTACTTTACTTAAGTATTTTTATTTATTTTTTTTTGCTTATTTTCTGTATGTCATATTTTAAGTTCTCACTAATTTTTCTTTGAAAAACCTGTACTTTTACTCACTGAATTTTAAATAGACACTTGTCATGTCAAATAATGAATCCACAAAAGTGCATTGATTTTCTAGTTTAGTTTAGTTTAGTTTAGTTTATTTATATAGCACATTTACTACAGTCACAAGACTGACCAAAGTGCTGTACATCCACATAAACATCATAAAAGAATAAAAGTACACAACTACAGCTTAAGAACGGGGGGAAAATAATAAAATAAAATAAATAAATAAACACAGAAGCTTAATAAGGACAGTAAAGCCTAGTAGGCCAGTGAAAACAAATGGGTTTTTAAAAGGGATTTGAAAGTAGTCAGACTAGGAGCCATTCGAATATTAATTGGCAAGCCATTCCAAAGACGAGGCCCAATTACTGAAAAAGCATGGTCACCTCTACGCTTAAGTCTGGAGTGTGGAATTAAAAGGAGGTTCTGGTCACTGGATCTCAAACTTCTCAGGGGGGTGTGTTGATGCAGCAATTCAGATAAGTAGATTGGCGCTTGCTGGTATAGCGAATTAAAAACAAATAGTAAAATTTTAAAGTGTATTCTGAAATGAACAGGTAACCAATGAAGAGCCTTTTTTTCTTTTTTTTCCCTTTTTTTCTTTTTCAACAGAAATTTAGCAGCGGCGTTCTGAACCAGCTGAAGACAGGTGACTTGGGATTAAGAGATACCAAAATAAAGAGAATTGCAATAGTTTTGATTTTTGCAAGAGTACGGATCCGATCACGGTAGAGATTTGTTTATCAAATTTTAATGTGTAATCTAGCAGGAAACCTAAGTTCCAAACCTGTGAGGACCTAAAGGCTGTTAGAGGACCCAGATCAAAATCAGGGGCCTTCATGTGTTCCGAAGAGCCGAAGACTATCACCTCAGTTTTCTTTTCATTAAGGGATAGGAAGTTTTGAGATTACCAAGATTTAACTTTATCTAAACATGCTAACAAAGCAGCCATGGCCAAGCCATCATTTTTCTTAAAAGGTAAATAAATTTGTGTGTCATCAGCGTAAAAGTGGAAGGATAACCCATGCTTCCTAAAAATGGAGCCCAGTGGCAGCATGTACAGTCGTGGCCAAAAGTTTTGAGAATTACATAAATATTGGAAATATTGGAGTTGCTGCTTGAGTTTTTATATTAGGAATTTGCATATACTACAGAATGTTATGAAGAGTGATCAGATTAATTGCATAGTCCTTCTTTGCCATGAAAATGAATTTAAAAAAAATCTTTCCACTGCATTTCATTGCTGTCATTAAAGGACCCGCTGAGATCATTTCAGTAATCGTCTTGTTAACTCAGGTGAGAATGTTGACGAGCACAAGGCTGAAGATCATTATGTCAGGCTGATTGGGCTAGAATGGCAGACTTGACATGTTGGAGGGTGATGCTTGAAATCATTGTTCTTTCATTGTTAACCATGGTAACCTGCAAAGAAACGCGTGCAGCCATCATTGCGTTGCATAAAAATGGCTTCACAGGCAAGAATATTGTGGCTACTAAGATTGCACCTAAATCAACTATTTATAGGATCATCAAGAACTTCAAGGAAAGAGGTTCAATTCTTGTTAAGAAGGCTTCAGGGCATCCAAGAAAGTCCAGCAAGCGCCAGGATCGTCTCCTAAAGAAGAAATAATGAAATAATGGGTTGCTATCAGGATTTGGCCCAGAAGTTGATTGAGAGCAACCCAGTCGAATTGCAGAGGTCCTGAAAAAGAAGGGCCAACACTGCAAATACTGACTCTTTGCATAAATGTCATGTAATTGTCGATAAAAGCCTTTGAAACGTATGAAGTGCATGTAATTATATTTCAGTACATCACAGAAACAACTGAAACAAAGATCTAAAAGCAGTTTAGCAGCAAACTTTGTGAAAACTAATATTTGTGTCATTCTCAAATCTTTTGGCCATGACTGTACAATGAAAATAGAGTAGGAGCCAATACAGAGCCTTGTGGAAGACCACAGGGAAAAGAAGAAGTCGACGAGGAGAAATCTCCTATCCTAACCACATATTTTCTGCCAGATAAAAATGACTGAAACCATTTTAAGACTATGCCAGAGAGACCCACCCAAAACTCTAGTATATTTAATAATATTGAATGATCAATAGTGTTGAAGGCAGCTAATAAAACTAGAAGAATAAGGACCAAAGAATCCCCCGTAACTAAAAAGATGTCGTTTAACACTCTCAGGAGAGCTGATTCGGTACTGTGGGCCGCCTTAAAACCAGATTGAAAATGCTCAAACAAACTGTTTAAAGCAAGAAAAGATTGAAGTTGAGAAAACACAATCTTTTCCAAAACCTTAGACACAAGTGGTAAAACAGAGATAGGGCGATAATTATTTAGGACAGACGGATCAAGTGAAGGCTTTTTGAGGAGAGGAGTAATAGTAGCTACTTTCAAATTAGTAGGAACTACACCTGTTGAGAGGCACTTATTAAAAAAGGACACTAGGCCCGGTCCAACCGAATCAATAATTTGTCTTAGAAATCTAGGATGAATGGTATCATATGGAGAAAAGGATGGTTTCAATTTAGCAATAGTGTCTTTGAGTGATTGAATAGAGACCAAAATGCAGACAACGGCAGGGGAACAGGCTGCTTCATAGAAAAAGCATAAGCTCTAAGACCAGGTTTGCTTACTTTGTCTTTAAAAAACCTTGAGAAGCTTTCACAGAGGACAGCAAAAGCAACTGACACAGTGTTTATAGGGGGATTGACAACAGAGTTAATAACAGGTCCAGACTGATTATGCAAGATTAAATAAAAAAAAAAATAGGTTGCCTTGGCTTGCTCTCTGATAAGCTGATAAACCGTCTTTAAACAGCTGTAAAGAAATGTGTAAGTTGTCTTTTTTCCATTTTCGCTCAGCCTTTCTACAAGACTGCCTCAGTCGCCGAGTCTCAGCAGTATGCCACACTTCAGATTTAGGTTTGAGCTTAAGAGGCTTCAGAGGGGCAATTTCATCCATAACAACAAGCCAGGCATTATGTAATAGACTTAGATGTTCGTCTACATCCAGGTCTGATAATGGGGAGTCCAAAAGTAGATGAGAGCAAGACTTTTTAAAACACTGACTAAAATTAATGTTAAACTGCAGGGAATAAACTCTAGACATAGATGTCACTTTAGCATAGGCAAGAGGAAGGCTCGGAAGACATATGGAAAATAAAATAGGCTCATGATCAGAGAGCATATAATCAGAAACAATAACATCAGTGATATCAACACCGTAGGAAAGGATAAGGTACAGAGTATGTCCATGAAGATGAGTGGGACCTTTAACCCACTGTGTCAGGTTAGAAGCCTCCATTAAATTAAGAAAATCCCTCGAATGAGGTTTGACTGACAGTAAACATGGATGTTAAAATCGCCCAGCAATAAGAAACGATCAAATTTGGTGACGATATTACCAATGAAGTCGATAAATTGCTGAAGAAAATACTTATCTGACTGCGGAGGATGGTTAATCAGCCCTTGGCAAATAGGGCCGTTCCAGTCGAGGTGGACTAAGTCGAGTTAGTTGGGCTTCAAAGCTGGAATAAGTATCCGGGGACATAGAGGAACACTAGTCTGTCATGAAAAACATCTGTTTTGACAGGGGGAGTTAAAAAATGTACAGTCAACCGGGACCAGTTCAGAGAGAGGAATTAAATCGTCCGGCTTAATCCATGATTCGCTAATGATCATAAAATCCAGATTTTTGCATGGAGAAAATGTCGTTCAACAAAAATGTCTTGTTTACTGCTGAACGAGCGTTGATTAAAGCCATCTTAGGTGGAGGAGCAACGCCGGGTAAGAGAGAGGCTCTGCACAGCGGACGTAGCCCACCAGAAGCAGCGTTCTCCGGAAGTATCGGCCGATCCGCGGAAATCCACGCCGGGGGCTAGAGGGTGAAGACAGGGGGAGGACACATCGGTGTGCCTGATGTGTAAAGCCCGCATGCAGACAGGCTTTTAACTTGATTGCAAATCCTCCCTGACACCCGCGCTTTTGGATTTTCTAATCATGACATGACAAGTCCGTGCACGATCCGTGCTCGGAATGTGATCCCCAGCACAGACGCAGTTAACGATGCCCCGCCCCATAAACACCCCCATGCGCTTTTCAATAAGATGGTTGCAATGCTGTATAATCTCGCCAGGTGGAGCATGGACTGTTTCAGTTAACTACAGTGTCTAGGCAGTTTATACAGCATGTCTATATACTATACAGGCATTGTCAACATAGTTTCATAAATAGATGATATGTTTTTTTAGTAAATAAAATTAGTTATTGCAATATTTTCTAAGACATCCTTAATAATCCTTAAAGACACGGTAACATGTGTAATTTATCTATACCAATACCTGTAGATTACAGCAAAAGAAAACTGATAACACAAAATTAACAAAATTCCTCCGCTCTGGAATCAAAAATAAAACTTCTGATCCTCTCTGGGCATGTGCCCTTACCGAGGAGAGTGAGAGAGTTATGTATTTTTTGTGCTGTGGTAGCAGCCTGCTGATCTGCCCGTTCTGAACAGTTTATGCGCGAATCTGCATCTTGCGCGACCCGCATCGTTACAACAGATCAGTATTTCTTTTGTCATTTATCCCTGCATAACGTTCCCCCAGCAAAGATCTGATGGGGCATTAATCACTTATCACAACTGTGAATAGATGCGGCAGCAGAGACAGATTAAATCCCCATAAACACTCACACTTGAGAACAATACTAAAACAACTAAAAGGTTCCAGAGGTTTAGCGCCTGTTATCGCAGGACAGGGATCACCTACAGTATACTACTTAATCTTTTACTGCTTATATTTTTGCCCTAGTTTCATTTGGTTTTACGCAATTTCATGTGCTGTGTTTGTTTGAGAGAGAGAGCTTATATTGTCTTGGATTACTACTACTACCACTACTATTAATAATAATAATTTTTGTTATGCAAATTAAACCCATGGGACTCAAACATCATCATCAATCATCATTTCAGGTGCTATTTGTGTGTGCGAGAGAGAGAGAGAGAGAGCTCATGCGCGCGTAAGAGAGCTTAAAGTTTATTGTGATTTTGTCCAAGGTTGCTAAAGCCTGGCTTATACTACTAATAAAAATTATTTCAATTAAACCTATTTGTCTCAATCACAAATTAAGCCAACGCTGTAAACAGATGACACAACAAATTATACATTTTCATATATATATTTTACAAATGATACATATACATTTTCTATTATAACATTTGAAAATATATATACAAAAAAGAAATAAATGAAAACAATCACCAATTGTTGCTAAAGCCAGCCCGTGGCTGTTCAGGGTCAAGTTTATAAGTGCATTTGTTAATACAGAGTACTGCAATGCATCAAACACTTATTTCCTTCTTTGTTCTATTGTAAATATTGCTTATTAAAGATGCACTGTTTTATGGGACATGGCAGTTTTGTAATGTTCAGCAAAATAAACACTGTCTACTGTGAATTTACTGTAAACGTCTCAAAGTCACAGGTGTGTGTGTGTGTGTGTGTGTGTGTGCTCCTGCATTCATCAGGTTTGCCTGAGCTGGCTTTAACACAAACACATTTGCGCAGGTCGAAAAAAAAACTTCAAACACAGCATTTTGCTGTCAGTAGTGGGCGGAGTCAGTACATTCTCCATTGAGGTTTCTCACCTTACAAGATCTGGTCATTAAGAACGCACGTTTCGAGAAAAGGGATCTTGCGCGCTTCCGTGGCAGCTCGCGGGCGGCTGTGAAAATTGAAACTGAAGCTGAAAATGTGTTCTCTCTCTTATGCCATTGACAGCAAGTGACAGAGCTCATAAAAATATTTAAATACTGATATGTATTTATTCTTCATTTTCTTCTCTCCTGCAATGATGATTCTTCTTTGACTGCGCTTTCTCCATTCAGTATTATTATCATTATTAGTAGTAGAGAAAACTACCGCTGATTAACTATCTCTGCAGTAGTTAAAACAGCGGATTAATTTCATTTGGGGTATTTTTAACAGGCAATCTACTAAATAATAATACATTACTCTAAAAACTGCTGGGTTAAATGTTTAAGTGCTGGGTTATTTTATCTATTTATTATTCCATATTCCATTCGTAAAATAGCATGAGTGAAATCATAGGTTGTGTATAGAGTGATTAAAAACAATACAACAAAGCTTAAGGTAAATAAATTCTCAGACTGTACATGAAGTATAGACATGATTTGTTTTAGTCTACTCGTTGACAACATGACCGCGCGCTCCGAGGTGAACACCCGCGGACCCTTACTGTAATCCCTCTTCTCACCTTTCATTCACAATAGGTGTGAAGTTA
The DNA here is from genome assembly GCA_013621035.1 of Clarias magur. Taxonomy (NCBI): domain Eukaryota; kingdom Metazoa; phylum Chordata; class Actinopteri; order Siluriformes; family Clariidae; genus Clarias; species Clarias magur. The sequence continues at coordinate 151,187 of QNUK01000957.1, read as the reverse complement.
TCAAACCGGTTTCGCTGATGGGGGAATTGGCAGAATTGAGGGGTTTAAAACGAATTAACAAAACCAAGCAGGCGTCTCTGCTTAAAATGTATTTCGCCATCACAGTGTACTGAAGCTCTGCACGTCTTCTTTCCTTGTTTTAATCTGTAATATTGTGAAATAATAAGTGAAATGTATTTCGCGTATATGCTTAAATATTCCTTTTTATTTATGGACTAGTGTATTATGTTTTATCTGGATTATTGCGAGACGCAATGACTTTCTGGGATTTTTATCGATAAATCGCACGCGTTTATCAGCCTTTTGATCAAACCGCTGCCTTTTTGTAAAGTGAAAGTTCACGCACGCCGATGAACAGCTTTATTTCAGTCATAAATTCACAATCACATTCCAGCTATTATTTCCAGCCATGGTCAAATAGTGGATGAAATAATTATTTAATCCTGGACACAAACAGCAAGAAAAACATGATTATTATAAAAAGCCCGAAGCACTTCGTGTGCATATAAGAACATTTACTAAAAAATAGATTTCTTTGTTCATTCATGTCTTTTGATGGTGCTCAATGTCGACCCATTTTTACGTTTTAACGAAGATATGTTGACATATTCACGAATCAGGTAGTTAACACTATCAGACGCGCACAAGCACACACAAACTCTCCGTGGAGATACACCGTGCAGGGAACAACTGAACACAGGTCTTCACTTCGTAATACACCTTTCCATAAATAAAAAGGAATAGTTAGACATATACGCTAAATATATTTCACTTAAATATTACAGATTAAAACAAGGAAAGAAGACGTGCTGAGCTTCAGTTCATTGTCTAGGAAGGAAACGGTTGTCGTTATTTTACTGAATAAAATAAAATGTCGTTAAATCTGAATATATTCGGTAAATATGTGAATTACACTGAAAGTATCAACTCCAATTATGAAGTCTATTTCATTTCATTAGTACCACTAAACATTTTATTTATATTTATTCTATTTTTTTGCTGGCGAAATACATTTTAGGCAGAGACGTCTGCTCAGTCTTGTTAATTCGTATTAAACCCCTCAAATCTGAATACAAAAATGTATAATCTTTAATAAAGTTAGCCTAAAACAATATTGCTTCCAATGCTGAAGCCAACATGATTTTGTTTTTGTTTTAGTCTATTGGTTGAATACAACGCGCTGCGAGGGGAACATCCACAGAACCCCCAGTTACTGTAATCCCTCTTCTCACCTTTCACTCATGATTGGTGTGAAGTTATCAAACCGGTTTCACTCATGGGGGAATTAGCAGAATTGAGGGGTTTAAAAAGAATGAACGCTGCCTTTTTGTAAAGTGAAATTTCACGCACAAATCGGGGTTCACGCACGCCGATGAACAGCTTTATTTCAGTCATAAACTCACAACCACATTCCAGCTATTATTTCCAGCCGTGGTCAAATAATGGATGAAATCCTAGACACAAAAAGCAAAAAAACATTATGTTTATTATTATAAAAAGCTCGAAGCACTTTGTGTGCATATAAGAATATTTACTAAAAAATAGGTTTCTTTGTTCATTCATGTCTTTTGATGGTGCTCAATGTCGACACATTTTTACGTTTTAACAAAGATATGTTGGCATATTCACGAATCAGGTAGTTAGTTAACACTATCAGACGCGCACAAGCACACATACACTCCCCATGAAGATACACCGAACAACTGAACACAGGTCTTCACTTAGTAATACACCTGTCCATAAATAAAAAAGAATATTTAGACATATACGCTAAATATATTTTAGCTCAGCACGTCTTCTTTCCTTGTTTTAATCTGTAATATTGTGAAATAATAAGTGAAATGTATTTTATTTATGGACATGTGTATTATGTTTGATCTGCATTATTGCGAGACGCGATGACTTTCTGGGATTTTTATCGATAAATTGCACGGGTTTATCAGCCTTTTGATTAGCACGTCCACTTTCCTTGTTTTAATCTGTAATGTTTAAGTGAAATACATTTTGCGTATATGCTTAAATATTCCTTTTAATTTATGGGCAGGTGTAGTATGTTTGATCTGCGATGACTTTCTGTGTGTATGTCTGTGAAAGTACGAGCCGCGGGTTCAGACACGCCGATGAACAGCTTTATTTCAGTCATAAATTCACAATCACATTCCAGCTATGATTTTCCAGCCGTGGTCAAATAATGGATGAAATAATTTTTAAATGCTGAACACAAAGAGCAAAAAAACGTGATTATTATTATTTTTATAAAAAGGCAGAAGAACTTCATGTTCATATTTGTTAAAATCAAGTGATTGCAACTCAGCGCAGCTAAATTGTTGGCTTGTGTTAATGTGTTCTTGAGAACAAAGCGCCATCTAGTGGTGGCACCAGGTAAATGAATAAATAGAGCTTGAATGGGCGTGTTTACTGCGAAATCTTGACACACCTCCCTGGCAGGAGAAGGACGAGGGACCAAGGGGAAGCCGCACGAGATCCGCACAGCATTCACATGGCTGCGGCTATTTTGTGTGGCTCCTACTGTAAAATGATGTATCACCACAGAATGACCAACACCTCAGGTCCAGAATCAGTGGTATACCTTCAACCCCACTGTGATGCGTCGACTTCTACAAGGTTTTGGTGCTGACGTGAATGCTCTGTGAAGGGTGGACATGGTTTTTGTGGCCTCGAGAGTCCAGGATAGTGTTTGGGTTAGCCTTTTAAAAGATCAGTGAGCTATGAGCGAATGGGATTTTTAAATAATTTGTAAACAATATTTTTTAAAATAATTTGACATTTCTAAATCTTATATGGAAATTGGCAAACCCTAAGAAACGTTGAAGCTGTCTGATATTCGACGGAATGGGTTCCACCTTCATCTCGTTCATCTTGACTGGAGAGCTAATGTGGTAGCCAAGAAATTGTATGGAGGGTTGATAGAAGGAACATTTCTCTGCTTTTAGGAACAGCTGGTTTTTCTGGAGAACCTCAGTTACATGAAGGTGATGTCTGTCTCGTTCCAGAGTAGATGAGAATGTCATCTATGTATACCAGGACGAACCAATTTAGACACTCCTGGAACATCTCATTCATACAACCGTATGGCATGATGAGGTAGTTCCCTACTGGGATGATAAATGCCATTTTCAATTTGTCCCTCTTGCGTACATAGACAAGTATGTAAGCGCTCTGAAGATCCAGCTTGGTGAAAATTTGGGCACCCCGCAGTTGTTCTAAGGCAGAAGGAATGAGAGGAAGTGGGTAACTGAACTTAACAGTGACTTTGTTTATGGCTCTGTAATCGATACACGGGTAGAGCCCTCTATCTTTCTTAGCCACGAAGAAGAAACTAGAAGCATCAGAGGATGTGGGGGATCCTCTTCGATGTACTCTTCCATGGCCTTCTGTTCGGGAATAGACAAAAAGTATATTTTCCCTTTGGGCACTTGTTCACCCGGAAGGAAATCGATGGCACAGTCACATAGTCTATAAGGGGGTAACTGCGTGACTCTCCTTGGCCAGATAACATCCTGAAAATGGGAGTAGGTGTCTGGGGTAACTGTGGATTGTTTGTGACTAGGGCTTTCAATGGAAGTAGTGTGAGAATGACATACTACTACTACAATTTTTACATAATGATTGATTAGAAACTCTGATGGATGTACAGATGAACTGTTCAAATCCAACTGAGTCGTCAGTTAGGGTGATTAGGGTCGAGCCCTTGCCGAAGTTTTGTGAGTAGGGTCCATTCCAACCATTGAAAGCTGCTAGAGTTTGAAAAGTCAACACATAGTCATTAATTGAATATTTTCCTTGATGCAGTCTGAACAATTTTTCCCATGATTGAACACCTCCTTAAAATGGAAAACAAATTTATCATAATTATCACTACACTTCCATCTTGATGCCAAATGGCTTCAGCCCACTGTAGTGCTTTTCCTGTAAAAAGAGATATTATATAAAAAAAAATTCATCAGTCAGTGGCAAACCTGTGGCGCTACATTTCGAAAGTCAGCGCACATTGAAGGAGGAATCCATTGCAGTTCTCCACCTCACCAGAGTAGGGCGCTGGTGATGCTATGGGACTGGCTGGGTTGGGAGGTGTCAGAGAAGAAGTCACTGTTGCCGGAAGTAGTGTGGGTGAGGTGAAAACTTGGCGTAGTCGGTCCACCAGCTCGTGAAATGGATCCATGCCCACCGTGTTCAATTTGCGGGTCTGGCCTTTTGTAACGGAATAACGGAGTCAGGAATACAGAAAAGCCGAACGGGCACTCTATACACAATGAGTATTAACTTATTAAGATGAGATGAGGGTAGAAAGAGAGAGAGAGTAAACCGGAAATGAAGGATGAAGGAGTAAACCGGAAGGACGGATGATCATGAACAGTGAAAAAGACAAACATAACGTTGAGGCCGGAGAGATGAGGAGACAAGAGGGCAGGAGGCATGGCATGCCAAGATTCGCTTGAAACACGCTTCAAAGGGTGAGTCATGGAGTCCTTGTCCGTAGAGGAGACCAGATGCTGAGTGACAGGAAGTGAGGAGTATTTGTACCGTGTTGCTGATGAGGTCAGGTGTGTGGTTAGTATTTGTGTGTGTTTGGGGGTGGAGCCTGGCGTGTCTGTCACAATATCACAACTACACAGTGTCATGTGTCACGTCCTTCCACGACCTGTTTATTTTTTTTATTTATTTATTTATTTATTCCCACGCTGTCACTTCTCCATGTGCTCATGTTTTCCCCTGCCCGTCATGTATCCATTCCAACGCCCCTGTTTCCTCCCCGTCTGCTCACCTGCTTTTCATCTCCTCCACTGATTACTCCAGTAATCACTGGAGCTACTGAGTGTTTATTCGCCTTGATTCTCTCGCGTTTTGTTTCATTGCCTTCATGTTGCCAAGTTTACTTTGATTTCCTCGGTTCTTCGTCTCTCGCCTCACGTTTTGGATTGATTTCCCGGCTTTGATCTTGCGCTTCCTTGTTTCGACCACGGCTCTCATTTTACGTTTTTTTGAACTGTCGCTTCGCTGATTGATTTCCCGGTTTCCGATCTCGCGCTTCTCCCCTCCACTACGGCTCTCGTTTGCGATTTGGTTTTTAACGCTCGGTACGGATCACATGTACAAACTGGAATGCTAGTAAACCAACATACTGACATACTGTATGGTCACATTTACAAACATGTTCAAGCGGTCTACACTCTGGGCTTAACAGGTGATGCCTGTTTTGTCGATGTTACTGCTCATCAGCAGTACACATATTATATTTAAGTGTTGGCAGCTCTGACTATGACAGCTGGCTTCCAGTATCCTTGCTCTTGCATCCTAACTCCCTGTACTTCCTTGAGCTGAGAAAAGTGCTTAGCTAATCTGTCGTAGTAGCACTTTTGAAGCTATTGTTTATAGTCTCTTTGTTCTGACATCTGTGTAGTTGATGACTTTTGGCAAGAGTTGCTGATTAGAGTTGGGTAGGGTTGAACGCAGGTGGTGACTCAATAGCTGAGTCAGGGATTTGAAACCATTGACGGGACTGTTGCAATATTTCAGGAGACTAAGGTATGGGTCTCTTTTGTCAGCCTTTTCCAGTAGCATCTTTGCAGTCTGCCAGTCCATTACTTTGTGGGTGATATGGCCTAGTGGTGCATATTATATACTAGTTGTGTTATATGCATAACCTCCCATGATCTTGCAAATGTCTCAAATTCACCCAAGCTGTACTGGTTGCCGCTATGTAAAATGACAGCTTCTGGAATGCCATGTCGTGCAAAAGCAGCTTTAAGTTTGTTTATCACAGCAATTGAGGTTGTGCTGCTGAGCTTGTGAATCTGCCACATAAAGGGTTTTTTTTTAATATAGGCTGTCCTAAGCAGGTGACGAAAAGAAAAAACAAAACTGCTGTTTCTTATAAATTCAAGAGAGTTCTTAGACTAAACGCGTGGTTATCCTGCCTGCTCGCGCTGCTTCCACATTTGGGTTTACCATCCATGCTACGTGGGCTAACTGCTCTGCAGTAGCGTCCAAGACATTGCGGCGCTACGCCGCGAGATGGCGGAGCTACTGCAGGAGAACGCAACCCTCCGAGAGGCTGCTCCTCAGCCAATTAGCTGCGGAGTTCCGGACTCTAGCCGTGCAGACCACCTGGGGAGACGCCGCCCTCCGGACAGCATACTACAAGGGAATGGCTTCGCGAATTAAGGATGAGCTCGTCGGACGACCAGCCCCCCAGACCCTGCCGCCGACCACGTCACCAGCGTCTCTCGTCTTACGGTTTAGGTACACCTCCAATTTGGCCACAAACAAGTCCAAAGTACTGCGTTCATCGACTCCGGTGCCACAGGAAACTTTATTGACTCTTCATGTGCCAAAAAATTGGGGGTGGAGATTGAAGCATTATCCGAACCCGTTTGAATTACATCTGCTGACGGTCGGCCCCTCTCTTCCAGCCCTATCACCGCCCAGACTCAACCCATCACCCTCATCATCGACCAACACCAGGAACCAATCCGCTTTCACCCCCTGATGTCGACACCAACGCCATCCCCGCTGCTTATCGGGACCTGGCTGAAGTCTTCTGCAAGAGACGCGCCACCCACCTTCCTCCTCATTGCCCCTACGACCTGGCTATTGAGCTTCAGCCAGGTTCCCATCTGTACTCTCTCTCTACCACCGAGATGCAGGCAATGGAGGAGCATGTATCCTCAGCTCTCCGCCAAGGCATCATCCGACCCTCCTCCTCGCCCGCCGCCGCGGAGTTTTTCTTTGTGAAGAACAAATCCGGCAAATTATGTCCTTGCATAATTTGCCGGATTTGGCATCACCTGTTAAGCCCAGAGTGTATCGGCGGCTCAATAACATCACCATAAAAAACAGACAGCCATTGCCTCTTACCAACTCTGCCCTGGACGCCCTCTCTGGTGCCACCAATTTCACAAAGTTGGACCTCCGGAGTGCCTACAACTTGTTGCTTATCAGAGAGGGGGATGAGTGGAAGACAGCCTTTATCACCCCCACTGGACATTACGAAAGTTTAGCCATCCCCTTTGGTCTTTGTAATGCGCCAGCAACATTTCATCAGTGATGCTCTCCGGGACATGTTGGGCCGATTAGTCTACCTGGATGACATCCTTATCTACTCACACACCGTTGAAGAACATGTTCAACGTCAGAGCGGTCCTTAAGAGATTGCTGGCCCATCAGCTGTATTGTAAGTTGGAGAAATGCGCTTTTCACGAGCGCTCCACCACGTTCCTGGGTTTTGTCATCCCGTCCCAGGGTGTGGCCATTGACCCGCAGAAGCTGGAAGTTGTATGTTATTGGCCCCTACCCAAGACTCTCAAGCAACTTCAACGGTTTCTCAGGTTTGCAAACTTTTATCATCGCTTTAACCGGGACTACAGTACAGTACAGTTGCAGCACCTTTAACCGCTCTTACTCGGCCATCGTCTCATCACTTCCAACTCAACTCTACTGCCATCTCCGCCTTCCACGAAATCGGCCGCCGATTTACCACCGCCCCAATTCTCCTCCACCCAGATGCAAACAAACCGTTTGTTGTGGAGGTGGACGCTTCGGACCCCTTGTAGTTTCTTGTCTGGACCTCGTTGGGAGAGAACGGCCCCAGAAACTACACCCTTGTAGTTTCTTCTCCAAAAGATTTGACCCCACACAGCAGCGATACGGGGTAGGGGACCGCGAGCTGCTGGCCATAAAGTGGGCATTGGAGAAATGGCGTCACTGGCTCCAGGGCACCAGGGAGCCATTTATCATAGACCAACCACCAGAATCTCATCACCATCCGAAACCTGAAACAACTAAACCCAAGGCAGGTGCGGTGGGCTCTGCTCTTCGAACACTATAATTTCCACCTATCATACCAAAAACCAAAAATCATACCAAAAACACCAAGGCTGATGCCCCCTCCCGACAGCATGAGGAAGACGCGCCCCAGGCGGATACCCAAGATCATCGCCCCACTGCGTTGGTAACTGTAAATGAGGGTTTGCCAGGCACAAGCCACAGAGAATGAACAGGCTGGCGTGCCACCTGGACAACTCTACATACCCAGTAACATTCGGACTGAGGTCATCCAGTGGGGTCATTCCACCCCTCTATCGGGACACCCAGGCATGCAGCGTACCCACATACAATATGTGCAGCTCGCCTTCTGGTGGCCATCTATGTCCAAGGACATTGAGGAGTTCGTCCAGGCATGCCCAGTGTGTGCCAGGGCCAAGGACACCAATCAACCAACAACAGGGGGACTCCAACCGCTCCCTGTTCCCCGTCGGCCCTGGACACACATTGCCATCGACTTCATCACGGGCCTGCCGGTCTCCGAGGGAAAAAATGCCATCGTAACCATCGTGGATCGGTTCTCTAAAGCTGTGCACCTGGTGGCCCTCGCCGGACTCCCGTCAGCTAAGAGGACAGCCGAGCTGATCTTAGAGCATGTAGTCCGCCTGCATGGGTTCCCCAAGGACATCGTCTCAGACAGAGGGCCCCAGTTCACTGCATGGTTCTGGAAGGCCTTCTGTCGTCTGATCAATTCCACCTGCAGTCTCTCATCAGGTTACCATCAACAGACTAATGGTCAGACGGAACGGACCAACCAACAACTGGAGCGCTACCTGAGATGCTTCGTCGCCAACTGTTAGTGTTCCTGGGCCCGTTACAGATCTGGCCATTAAGAATGCGCACTTTTTCCCGCGAGATCCCGCAATTTGACACGCGACATGCGATCCCTCAAGCAACATTTGGGTATTTAAATAAAAGTGCTGTGCTTCACTGAATATCTGCCAAAAATCTATATCTGGCCAGGTATCCGCCAGATACAGATATTTTTATCTAAAAGCCAGACAAGTACAACGAAGAATTGTGTATAATTATTTAGCCTAAAACAATATTGTTTCCAATGCTGAAGCAAACATGAATTTTATTTTGTTTTACAATAATAATATTTTATGATGAATCTGCGTATATGTGCTTCATATTATGTTCATAATGATGAAAAGAGATGCCCTAAATTATGAGGCGCCGTATAGGGCTTAAATCAAACTTCACTCATGCACACACATGTGAAACACTTGCATACACATATATGAAACAGTCACACATCTATATATACTACTAACTGCTCACACAACTACATATGAAATATGCGCACACACGCCTATGAGAGATATACACAAACTGTCCGTGCACATACACCTAGACGCGCGCACATATACAGTAATTATACGAATGTCCTGATTTGTGAATATGTCAACATGTCTTCGTTAAAACGTAAAAATGTGTCGAGCACCATCAGAAGACATGAAGGAACAAATATAAACATGAAGTGCTTCGGGCCTTTTATAAAAATAATGATCTGGCTTTTTTGCTGTTTGTGTCCAGCATTGAATAATTATTTCATCCATTATTTGACCACGGCTGGAAATAATAGCTGGAATGTGATTGTGGATTTATGACTGAAATAAAGCTGTTCGTCTGCGTGCGTGAACCTGCGGATCGTACTTTAATTTTACCAAAGGTGCAGACATACTCCCCCAGAAAGTCATCGACTCTTGCAATAATGCAGATCAAACATACTACACCAGACCATAAATAAAAAGGAATATTTAAGCATATACGCAAAATGTATTTCACTTAAATATTACAGACTAAAACAAGGAAAGTAGACGTGCGGTCCAAGAAGGAAACGGGGTTCGTTATTTTACAAAATGTGAATATATTCAGTAAATGTATGAATTACACTCAAAGTATCAAATCCAACTATGAAGTCTGATTTAATTGATATTATTAAACATTTTATTTGTTTCTATTTATGTTTATGGTTTGCTGGTGAAATACATTTTAGGCAGAAACGTCTGCTCGGTCTTGTTCATTCTTTTTAAACACCTCAATTCTGCCAATTCCCCCATCAGTGAAACCGGTTTGATAAGTTCACACCTATCATGAATGAAAGGTGAGAAGAGAGATTACAATAACTGGGGGTCTGCATGTGTTCACCTTGGAGCGCGCAGTCACAACAAATAGACTAAAACAAAAACAAAATCATGTTTGCTTCAGCATGAGAGACAATATTGTTTTAGGCTAACTTTATTAAAGATTATACACTTTCGTATTCTTTGTTGTACTTCGACTTTTTGCACACGTGTGTGCATCTTTAAATTTGAACAGAAAATAATAATGGGCTGGTAGGCACGTTATTTTTTCATGTAACTTAAACGGTTGAATGAAGTTAAATATACAGAGTAAATTAATAATTGCGTTTGCTTTACATTTGAGCACTCTTCTTCATTGTATATACTACCATATCATATATGTGTGTCTAATGCTGTTTCATTCATATTTTACATTACATGCAGTTTGTAATTTACTTACGATTGTACTTTTAAAATGTTACCTATACGCTGGACGGGTAAACAAAATAGGAGTATGTGAGAGTGCTTGTGATACGGACGGGAAGACCTTTCCTTTTGGAGATGGTGTGAGATTATTAATTAACAATTTAAATGAGAACAAAAGGAAACTGAAAACACAAAATAAACAGAGCTCTGCCGTCTCTACGCGAGAACGGACGGGCTCTGTAAACTAAAGCAAAAACTTGTATCCTCTCGAGGCTTATGACTTTATTTATTTGAGAGAGAGAGAGCGTGGGGTTGTGGCACTAGTAAACTGAGCGTGCACGTTGAACTGTTGCTTAGTCTGTCTGGCAGTCGCATGTATAAATGGCCGCGCCGATGCCTGTTCAGAACTCCGCATAGTAGCAGCCTGTAGATCCGCCCGTTCTGAACAGTTTAAGCAGGCTTTTGCCCCTCGCGCGACCCGCATCGTTACAAATACTTTGTGTAATTCACAAATTTACTGAATATGTTCAGATTTTGTAAAATAACGACAACAGTTTCCTTCCTAGACATTTTGTGTGAGCTGAAGCTCAGCACGTCTTCTTTTCTAGTTTTAATCTGTAATAATTAAGTGAAATATATTTAGTGTATTTGCCTAAATATTCCTTTTTAAAGACAGATGTATTACGAAGTGAAGACCTGTTGTTCAGTTAGTGTTAACTATGCGAATGTCCTGATTCGTGAATATGACAAAATATCTTCGTCAAAACGTAAAAATGTGTCGACATTGAGCACCATCAGTTGACACGAATGAACAAAAAATCTATATATTTTTGTAAATATTCTTATATGTACACGAAGTGCTTCGGGCTTTTTATAATAATAAACATAATGTTTTCTTGCTGTTTGTGTCCAGCATTTCATTCATTATTTGACCATGGCTGGAAATAATTGCTGGAATGTGGATTTTTTATGAATTTATGTCTGAAATAAAGCTGTTCATTGGCGTGCGTGAACCCCGATTTGTCCGTAAACTTTCACTTTACAAAAGGCAGCGTTTTGATCAATAGGCTGATAAACCAGTTCGAGTTATTGATAAAAATGGCAGGAAGTCATTGCGTCTCGCAATAATCCAGATCAAACACAATACACATGTCCATAAATAAGAATTTATATTTAAGCATATACGCAAAATACATTTCACTTATTATTTCACAATATTACAGATTAAAACAAAGAAATAAGACGTGCTGAGCTCCAGTACAATATGCTGGCGAAATATATTTTAGGCAGAGATGTCTGCTGGGTCTTGTTAATTCTTTTTAAACCCCTCAATTCTGCCAATTCCCTCATCAGTGAAACCTGTTTGATAACTTCACACCTATTGTGAATGAAAGGTGAGAAGAGGGATTACAGTAACTGGGGGTCTGCATGTGTTCACCTCGTAGCGTGTTGTATTCAGCGAGAAGACTAAAACAAAAACAAAATAATGTTTGCTTCAGCATTGGAGACAATATTGTTTTAAGCCAACTTTTAATAAAAATTATACACTTTTGTATTCTTTGTTTTACTTCATCTTTTTGCACACGCGTGTGCATCTTTAAATTCGAACAGAAAATAATAGTGGGCTAGCAGTATATTTAATGAAGTTAAATATACACAATAAATTAATAATTGCGTTTGCTTTACATTTGAGCAGTCATGTGTAAATTGCTTTTTCATTGTATATACTCCCATATCATATATGTGTGTCTAATACTGTTTTATTCATATTTTACATTACATGCAGTTTGTAATTTACTTGCAATTGTACTTTTAAAATATAACCTACGTACCTACAGTATAAGCATATTTAACTACTTCAGCGGTGAATGAGAAATTTGGTCTGGCTTTTAGATAAAGACCTTAGTTGATATAATTGTATTATTTAATTAATTATCTTATTATAAATACAATTCTTATTCTCTATATTCTTGTCAAATATAGCCCTTCAGAGCAAGCACGGTGTCAGAAGATTCTGCTGAATCTCTTCTCACCTTTCATTCAAGATATGTGTGAATTTATCAAACTGGGTGCGCTGTTGGCAAATACTGTAAGGGGTTTTAGATGAATTAACAAGACAGTACGGACGTCTCTGCCTAAATTTTATTTCCCCAGCAAATGAAATCAGACTTCATAGTTGGAGTTGATACTTTGAGTGTAATTCACTATTACCTGTATATCAACTTGATAACTAGCGAATGCTTTAGTAAAGGGCTCTAAAACAGCGGTAATATGAATGACAATGGAATATTACAGAACGTGCAAGTTGACGCCCATGCACCTTGACGCACATTAAAATGTTGGATTTGAATTAAAATGCCACACATTTCACACACACACACACACACACACATAAATATATATTGGGCTTTTAAATAAAAATCCAACATTTTAACACATTAAGGATATTCATGTTTAATTAAATCATTAAATCCTCATGTTCTGGTGTTTATGCAGTAATTTGGTCATGTTTACCCATGGGGTGACAATATAATGATTCGTTATTTATTATTATGCTTACTTACTGTCAGGGATAACCCCCAGAGGGCGCCAAAGCGCCCTTTGTTTTGGTTTGTAGTTCCTTTTGTTTAAAGTTCTGTTCCCATGGGGCAACTCGGTCAGGTGACCAGGGGGCGCTCACCTGAGCCGAGTTGGTGATTAGTTTTATTATAAATAGGTTGATGTCTTTGAGTTTCTTGTCTTGCGTCTGTTGATTTATCTTCGTAAAAGTCTGTATTTTTAGTTCATGGTTCCCGTCATTTTCTATACGTGTTTTAGTTTCAGTTTTCATTTATAAAGTGTCTTTGTTTTGTGTTTTCCCTCAATTTATGTTAAATAAACATTGTTTCCTTTAAACACCTGGATTCTCTTGCAATTATGCCTCGCACCCAGAAACGTGACAGAACGCAAGACCGTGAAAGAGGCATAGCAGAGGAGCCCCCCCCGGGAGATTCTTTTGGGGGGGTAAACGATGTTTGAAGTTTGGGGAACCGACGCGGAGAGCAGGAGGAGAACCAAACGGCGTAGTGAAAGGCGGAGAAGGAAACGGGACAGAGAGGAGCTAAGACGGCAGCAAGACTGGGATGGCTGCCGGCTGGCGATACGGCGCACGCCGTTCAGGAGCAGCGCAACTCAGGGGGACAGGAGTCCCCGCACCGGCCGGAGTGCAGAGACCAGGCGGTCCAAACTCGGCGGTGACCAGGGTGAAAGGACACCCCAAAGCGTGCGGCTACAAGGAACGGCGTGTGGGCGGTATGCACAGCCGGGAGCAGCCTCCCAGCTAGACTGGAGCAGCGTTGGGTGGAGTGCCGAAGAGAATGAAGGGTGCATCCGTAACCTGCAGGAGCAGGTAGCTGACCTCCAGGAAATGCTGATGCAGCTGCGCCTCGAGGAGGGTCCAGACCTGCCAACTCCTTTCCTGTGTTTCAGCGACGACGAAGACGGTGAGCTCAACTACATGGCTTTTTCTGATGACAGCGGCGGGCACTACTATTTGCTGTATAACGTCGACGATGAAAGCGCGCTCGGCAGCGACGACGAAGACGGCGAGCTCATCTTTCCGCCGCGCAACGGCGGTGACGACAGCGAGCTCTATATTCTGCTGCGCAGCCGCTTCATAGAGGACAGCAAGCTTCATCCTCTTCCTCCGCCGCCACCTTCTTGCGCCGCCGAGGACAGCGAGCTTCCTCTTCCTCCGCCGCCGCCTTCATGCGCCGCCGAGGACAGCGATCTATATTCTCTATATTCTGCCGCGCAGCCGCTTCATAGAGGACAGCAAGCTTCATCCTCTTCCTCCGCCGCCGCCTTCTTGCGCCGCCGAGGACAGCGAGCTTCCTCTTCCTCCGCCGCCGCCTTCATGCGCCACCGAGGACAGCGATCTACCTCTTCCTCCGCCGTCATGCGCCGCCGAGGACGTCGAGCTTCCTCCGCTGCCGCCATCATGCGCCGCCGAGGACGTCGAGCTTCCTCCGCCGCCATCATGCGCCGCCGAGGACGTCGCCCTGGACCTCCTGTCGCGCCCCGGAGTTGCGCCCTTTGAGGGGGGGGTTATGTCAGGGATAACCCCTAGAGGGCACCAAAGCGCCCTTTGTTTTGGTTTGTAGTTCCTTTTGTTTAAACTTCTGTTCCCATGGGGCAACTCGGTCAGGTGACCAGGGGGCGCTCGAGTTGGTGAAGTCTTTGAGTTTCTTGTCTTGCGTCTGTTGATTTATCTCCGTAAAAGTCTGTATGGTTAGTTCATGGTTCCCGTCATTTTCTATACGTGTTTTAGTTTCAGTTTTCATTTATAAAGTGTCTTTGTTTTGTGTTTTCCCTGAATTTATGTTAAATAAACATTGTTTCCTTTAAACACCTGGATTCTCTTGCAATTATGCCTCGCACCCAGAAACGTGACACTTACTCCGAGAGATTCAGTTTGATGCAGATTGGTACATGACCAAATGGTACCTTTACTACCATTTAAAACTATTTATTATATGAAGTGGTGCAGAAGTGTATAATAAACCGAAAAGATACACAAAAAAGATGGACAGCTATTTATTTAATTATCATTTTAAACATTTATCAACAACATCCATCCATCAATGCAGTATGTCTGCATTTTAATCGATAAATCGCATGCGTTTATCACCTTTTGATCAAAACGCTGCCCTTTGTAAAGGGAAACTGCGAGCCTCAGGTTTGAAATTGTAGATTAATTTTAAAGCACGATTTATGGCATCTCATTTAATTATTATAAACATAATTAATGAATTACACTCGAACGGGCGGTAGAGCTCTGATTAGACTACGTACAGTAGGAAATAGCCTCAACATCTCGGAGCCCAAGCCTCATTTAAATAAAAACATGAATTAACAAATATTGTAAGTAAACAACAGTAGCACAAATTTAGAAAAAATTATTTAGACTCTAAATAGACGACAAATAATTTTTTAAGGTGTGCCAACTGGCACTATTCTTATATTGTTCTTTGTCAGGGTAAATCGTTCAGTGACAACCCCGTAAAATTCCATGTAATGTAAATAGGTAGTCTGAGAATTTATTTACCATGAGCTTTAAACAATCTATGATTTCACCTATGCTATTTTACAAATGGAATATTTGTATATTACACTCTTAAAACTGCTAGGTTAAATGTTAAAGTGCTCAGTTATTTTATCTATTCATTATTATTTAGTAGATTGCCTGTTAGAAATAGGCCAAGTGAAATTAATCCGGTGTTATAACTACTGCAAAGATAGTTAATCAGCGGTAATTTTCACTACTACTACTAATGATAATAATACTGAATGGAGAAAGCATCATTGAGAATAAAGTGAAGAATAAATACATATCAGTATTTAAAGTTTGAGCTCCACGTGTTTATGAGCGCTGTCGCTTGTTATCAATGGGTGCATAGGTTAGTGTTAGAGAGAGAACGCATGTTTGGCTACAGTAGACACACAATACTTCAGATTGAAATACGACTGCCCCCTACAGGTAATGAACGGCATTTTCACAGCTTCCCGCGAGCTGCTGCGAAAGTGTTTGAGATCCCTTTTCAAGAAACGTGTGTTCTTAATAGCCAGATGTGTACCTCATCTGGGCAGAACTTTCCCACAACCTTCATGTCTCCTCCGCCACCAAGTTAAGCCCATTTGAGGTATGCCAGGGTTTCCAGCCTCTGATGTTCGAACATCAACAACCGGAACATGAAGTACCCTCGGCCTAACAGTTGGTCCAAAGGTGTCGACGGTCATGGATCCAAGCCAAGGAAGCCATCCAACGTGCCAACACCCGTTACACCACACAACATCGCTGTCGACACCCTCCGGGACAATTGTACCACGTAGGTGACAAAGTGTGGCTGTCTACAAAGAGCCTGTACCTTCATACGGAATCCAAAAAACTATCACCAAGATTCATCGGCCCCTACCGCATCACTCTCCGTATCAACCCTGTTACCTACCGGCTCCAACTGCCTGCGGCGCTCCTGATCCATCCAGTATTCCATACTTCACGACTTCACCTATGGTGAAACTATGACAGTAAGCAAACTTGTGTCGACCACATAAAATGCCGTGATCATCTTGATGTCTTTATGCTTGCACTTTAGGCCACATTTACCCTTTATTAACACGTGTTCACTTCCATATCTGTGCATTGGGTGCTCAACTTTGGTATATTTATATAGAGGAATGACATTGGCTGAAGATCCAATCCAGCTTGAACTTTATTTCATCTTCTTGATTTGAGCCAAAAACTTGTCCCATGTCTAAGCCTTGTTTGCCCTGTGTCAGCGAGTCAATAAACAGCTCATCAGACTCCTCAATCCGGTCCTGCATCTTCTGTGCTTATTGTGTGGACAGTTTTCTCATAATTGGAGGGACAGACTTTTGTGAAGTGGTTAATTTTACCACATATTTTTGCACACTTTTCCTCTTACAGGACAGTAAGATCGGTCAGTATGCGGTTTGTTTCCACAATATCTGTGTACTTTTGGGTTTGCTGGAGTTGCATTTCTATGTTATCATTGTATTTCTTTGTGTATTTTAATTTACAATACTTTACAACTGCGCCCTTCAATGTATTGTGTGAGATTGCATGCATTGCGTGCACTTCGTGTTCATGTAAAGTACTCATGCTGCTACAAATGGTTTTTAACTGTGCTTGAGCCAACTTGTGAGATCTAGCGATGTCCATCGCTTTTTCGAACTCTGGCCACATTCAAGAATTTTTCTCAATGTTTCCCGAATACAATTCGGTTGCAGATCAGCTGTCAGCACTTTATTTCTCCTCTAGTTTGTCTCCAGGCCTCTAGAGATCATTTGTGTTCCTCTTGGCCTTAGTTCTTCCTTGTGTTTCCTCACTAGTTATTCACATGACCTGTGTCTTGTTTCCCACCAGTGTATTAAAGCTGTTAATTTTTTCCCCTCTTATTCACTTGGTTTTTGAGTCCCAGCTCTGTGTCCCCTGCTGAACCTCCAGTAGTGATTCAGAGTTCCCTGTTGTAAGTTCCTCGTGGAGGTTTTTTGTTTTCTTGAGAGTTTATTGTTTTGTTTATTTTCATTAATTCCTCTAGTTGAGACGAACTTTTATTAATGATAAATTACCTGTGGATATTTTGTTCCTTTTCTTTAAATAAATCTACTTTACCTGGGACTTTTGCCTTGAGTGCTTTCAGGTGGGTCCAAACCTATCACCTCTGTGGCTCAGTGGTAAACTACTCAGTCATCACCATGGAGACCTGGGTCCAAGGCTCAGAAACACTCGGTACCAGGGACCTGATAAGGGTGGTTGCTCAACATGAATCATCCTTCCAGCGCCACAAAGCCATTCTCGCCTACCCCCTCCCAAACACTTTACTGGGGATCCTAGACTCTTGACCACTGACTCTCGACCAAAGTCTGCTGCACTAAACACGTGCTTGGAAGACTCTCGACCTCTGACTGGAGTTTCAACCATTGACTGTTCAGTGCAGCAGACTTCACCATCGAGTTTCGGACCATCGCGGCAGCGAGTGGAAGGAATGATGAGGCACTGATGGTCTGTTTTCAGGGAGCGTTGTCGGAGTCCCTACAAGATGAGTTATCCCCCCGTGAGCCAGCTCTCGAGCTCCCGGCCATCCGTCTGGACAATCGTCTGAGAGCGCGGAAAGTTAGTTTGTCATAAGGCCTACGACCCAAGTACCTACGACCAGGTCTGTTTCTCCAGTTGGTATGCCCGTCAGAGCATCCCGAGTCCCTGAACAGCATTGTGGTTTCCTGGAGAACATGAAGTTGGGTTGCTCCCCCTACCACCTCACCGCTCCTATGACTGTGCCATTGACCTACTCCCTGGTTCCTCCATTTCCAGAGTTTGGATCTTCTCCTCCTGAGTGTGAAGCAATGGGCATTTACATCAAGGAGTCCTTGGCAGCCAGCATTTTCCATGGCTCTACTTCTCCAGCCGGGGCAGGCTTCTTCTTTGTGGGAAACAAAGATGCGGGGGTCTCAGGCCATGTATCGATTATCAGACCCCAAGACTAGATCTGTGTAATGCCTACCATCTTATTCAGATCCGACAGGGTGATGTCCCCCACAGGCCACTATGAATATCTGGTGATGCCCTTTGCACGCACAAATACCCCTGCTCTATTTCAAGCCATAATTAATGATGTTCTCTGGGATATGCTAAATGTTCTCATTTTCTAAAGGTCACTAGAGGAGCACAAGTGGCATGTTAACAAGGTCCTCCAGAGACTTCTTGATAACCATCTTTATGTGAAGCCCAAGAAATGTAAGTTTCATGCCACCCAGGCTCAGTTTCTTGGGTTCATTGTCACTCCTGGCCATGTGGAGATGGACCCCAAGAAGGTTGAGACTGTCCTTAATTGGCCCATTCCCACTTCACTCAAGGAGGTCTAACGCTTCATTGCCTTTGCAAACTTTTATAGTAAGCTCATTAAGAATTTCAGCTCTGTGGTGGCTTCCTTGACACGCACTGACTAAGGGAGGAGGAACCAAGATTTGCTGGGGTCCAGACGCATCAGGGGCTTTGCAGGATCTCCAACGCCATTTCACTTCTGCTCCCATTTTCTCTATCCCTGACCAAGAAAAATCTTTTGTTTTGTTCAGATGTTGTGCGCAACTACCATGTGGCTTGAGGGACTTCATTCTTTCCATGTTCTCACGGACTACAAGAACCTGGAATATCTCCAGCAGGCTAAGTGGAGCAACCCTCGGCAGGCTTGATGGTCCTTGTTTTTTTTATCGATTTCAATTTATTCTGTCTTACAGACCAAGCACCAAGAATGTCAAACCTGATGCCCTGTCCCGAGCTTACTCTCCCGAGACAAAGGACTGAGGAACTTACAACAGAGACCTACTGGAGATTCAGCAGGAGACAAAGAGCAGGGACTCAAAAACCGAGTTAATAAGAGTGGAGAAAATTAACAGCTTAAATACACTGGGGGAAACAAGACAGAGGTGATCTGAATAACTAGTGAGAAAACACAAGGAAAAACTAAGGCTAAGGGAAACACAAATGAGCTCTAGAGGCGTGGAGACAAACTACAGGAGGAATAAAATGCTGACATCTTCTCATCACAGTTCGCACAGTTACAATCTTTGACAAGTAGCTGTCACAAACTGCTCGAAAGGCTTGGTTCTCCTTGCACCTTTTCATGAAATTTATAATATGCAAATATCATGCTGGCTTTGGGCTTAGCATATGCCATGAAGCGGTCGTAATACGACTTTAAAAATTTTGCTTTGTCTGCAGACAGCAACCATGTATTGAAAATGTCCCAGGCCTTAATCTGACCCATAGGAGACGATAACTACATTTCTCATCCTCACCCTTTTTATTCATCTTAGTGAGGTGCAGATAAAGGCTCAGGAGGCACATCTTAGGAGGCATAGCTTCTTAGGCACACAACATGACATGCACACTTTAGCTCGCCAGTAGCATGTACATAGACAAAATGCGCAGATCCAATTGGCAGACAGAGGATCCATCAGAAAAAAAAAACTCATTCTTACATACGATTAGTGACTGCTTGGACATAGAACATTAGAACATTACACACTGTTTCTGGCTGCCTCACACCACCTGATCGTCTCACCTGCCCAGCGCAACCCTGAGAACTCTTTGCCTACTGAGCTTTGACCCATGGACCTGCACCATTTACCTAGACAACCACCAAAACCTCAGTGCTTCTAACGATTGCACCTTCTCTTAAACTGCATACCTATTAACTTGAACAAAACTGTGCTTAATAAAACTGTTTCTGTTTGTGACCTCTGGTTCCTATAGAAGCGGTTTGTGTGTCATACCCTTTACACTGGTAGAAGATGTGGCCATAGAATGGAACCAAGCCCACAATGGTCCCTCGAAGAATACTTGGCACACATACTGGAAATAAGCATCCAACAGCAAGTGCTTCTTAAGCAATTCTTAAAGGGTTTGCAGGCTAATCTTTTGTGTTTCAAATGCCGGCCAACTAGGGAGGTGCCCCAATCCAACCCAAGCCATGATGTGCATCATCTGCTGACTTTTCAAAGGTGCGCAAGTATTTCTGTGGGCTAGCCCCACCACAAATGGAGTGGCATTCTTATCCTGCTGCTTTCAGGTCAGGCACATTGTGTCTATTTTTCACTTTAAAATATCACTGACGTGGATAACTATTATCTTTTTTTAAGCACACATCCTCTTTCTGCTGTTGTGCAAAGTTGCCACAAAGAGGATCATTAGAGTAAGAGTCCACTCACCTTTAGCTTCTGTGTCCATGTTCTCTTCATGGTCCTCTTCAAGGTTGGGGGGGATCGGGTTCACATTAGCACTGTCGGCAGCACGGTTTCTTTTGCTTTTTTTTCCTCATTCACCCTTTTCAAGTCCTGTCACACAGACATGCACCTCTGTCCAACAACAGTGTGTTTTCCCTGCCGTTTCTGTACGGTGATACCTCCTGGGGTAACAAACCATGGTACTTTGATGAAGCAGAAAATATAAAACATATTCTGTTCATGTGTATTTAACATTATTATTGTTTATTTTTGATTACCAAATAAATCCATGTTTCTTCTGTCATGGTTTCATTGTATTAAGTATTAATGTACAATGTTGAAACATAATGAAATATATTGGTGATCCAAGTACTGAAGAAAAAGATATGTCTTGAGTCATCGTTTAAAGATTCGTCAAAGAATGCTAGAGACATCGTCAAAGAACGCTAGAGAAAACATGTGAGTTTTAATGTGAGGAAGACATCTGGCACCTAGGTGGTGGAACAAACTTATAGACAAACTCTAGATGTCTGTACAGCTGAGTCTGGATGAATAATTTTCTCTAGCATTTAAACCAACTTGAAATGTTGATTTTACAGATTGTGTTTGATTAGATATGTGTGTGATGTGATTTTAATTATGTTTTTTTTATTTTATTATATTATTATTTTATTATATTATATTATTTTATTATTCATGTGAAGGCATTCTTGTTGTTATAGTGCTATACAAATAAATATGAGTTGAGAGAGTTGAGTTGAGTTCCTCGGTCCCTGAGAGATGGTGGAATGAGGCGAGCAGTGGAGGAGGATTGGAGGGAACACGGTACAGTGCTTGGTGTGATTAGAGCAGAGGGTAAGTGGGTGCTAGGCCATTTTTACATTTGTAGACAAGCATCAGGGTTTTGAATTTGATGCGGGCAGCTACAGGAAGCCAGTACAGGAAGCGGAGAAGTGGAGTGGGGTGGGAGATTTGAGAAGGTTGAAAACGAGGCGTGCCACTGCATTCTGGATCAGCTGCAGAGGACGAATGGTGGACAGAACAAGCACCTGAGTAGCCTGTGAAGAAAGAAATGGACGGATTCTTTTGATGTTGTAAAGAAGAAATCAACAAGAGCGAGTAAGGTTAGCGATGTGTGGAGAAAATGACAGATGATTGTCCACAGTTACCCCAAGATTGTGGGCAGTGGCTGAAGGAGTGATCTAATTGTTGTCCAGGGATATCATCAGGGATAAACAGCAGTTCAGTTTTACTCAGATTGATGTTCAGCTGATGAGCTGCCATCCAGCATAAGATGTCTGCCAGACATGCTGAGATCCTGGTGGAAACCTGAGTGTCTGAGGGAGGAAAGGAGAGAATAAGTTTTGTGTCATGTACATAGTTGTATAAAAATCCTATCTTCTAGGTAAGAAGCAAACCATTGCCACACTGTTCCACAGATTCCAAGGATTGTAAGAATAGATAATAGAATCTTGTGGTTCACTGTGTCAAATGCAGCTGACAGGTCTAGGAGGATGGGGACCGATTATATTTATATATTGTAATGACTTTTGACAATTTATCCAATTTGTGCTATAAAAAACAGCAGGAGTGTAGCTCAGGGTCTGTTGGGTTGTCTGTGTGGTGGATTTAAGAAAATTTAACAGATTTCCGCCCTTTAATTGCCGCAATAAGGACAGCTGCAAGCTCACTGACGGAGCTCTTGCAGCTCTCACACTCTCACACGGAGCCTCTCTGCTATATACAGACCAAAAGTTTGGACACACCTTCTCATTCAAAGAGGTTGAATTTGTATTATTAGAAAAAAGCAGCTAAGTGAAGAAAAAAACGAGTGGCCATCATTACTTTAAGAAATGAAGGTCAGTCAGTCCGAAAAATTGGGATAACTTTGAAAGTGTCCCCAAGTGCAGTCACAAAAATCATGAAGTACCACAACGAAACTGGCTCACATGCAGACCACCCCAGGAAAGGAAGACCAAGAGTCCTCTGCTGCGGAGGATAAGTTAATTCGAGTCACCAGCCTCAAAAATCGCAGGTTAACAGCAGCTCAGATCAGAGAACAGGTCAATGTCACACAGAGTTCTAGCAGCAAACACATCTCTAGAACAACTGTTAAGAGGAGACTGTGTGAATCAGGCCTTCATGGTAAAATATCTGCTAGGAAACCACTGCTAAGGACAGGCAACAAGCAGAAGAGACTTGTTTGGGCTAAAGAACACAATAAAGAACACAGCTTACTCTGCACAAGTTAACTCTTTGAATGAGAAGTTGTGTCCAACTGTATATATATATAAAATCGTGGCCGGTCAGCCAGTTTTTAATTTAAAACCCTTAGGTGCCTAAGGCCTTTCAGCAGCCCTGCAGTGATTCAGTACTCTTTTTTTTGTGTAAAGAAGTCTAATCTATTATTTATGTACAGCACAAACTGAGCTTTCATAATATGGCTAATGTAATTTTGTTAGTTTCATGTGCGACTTTTGAACTTATGTCAAAGTACAAATAAAAAAGAACACAACACCAGGTTTCACCAGGATTCCCATTAAAGCTGTTCACACCTATACACTCCTCACACAAAACAGGGCTTCTTTTGAGAGGAAGGCACCATTTTTTTTGCAAGTATATATTTGTGTTTATTGTATTTCTAGGGGATTGTGAAGAGAAACTACATTTTAAAAAATGAATCTTTAATGAATCACATATATTGATGTGCGCATTCATCTGCCTTTTGCTCAAAACCTTGCCAAGTGAAAGTGCATGCTGCGGGCTCACACGAACATTCTACATTCACTAAAAGGCTTATTCACAACCACATTTCAGCCATACGCACACTACATGCATTGTGCTGTATAAAATTACATATCACAAATATATACTTGCTAAATAAACACTGCTTTTTAAAAAAATTAAAGCGCGCAGCAATGTGAGCAGCTTTATTTCAGTCATAAATTCACAACCACATTCCAGCCATTCGTGGTCCAATAATTATTCAACACTAGACAAACAGAAAAAAAAGAATGATGATTACTTTTTTTTTTTTTTTTTTAAACCTGAAGCATCCTGGGTGGATTCATGCGATGAGTCATTTTTTTAGGGAAAGATTCTTACTTGCATATAAGAATATTTACGTGAAAATATTGAACTTTTTTCCTCATTTTTTTTCTGTTTTCTGTGCTTGAATTACTTTTGGTTGATTCTAACCACTGCAGACCAGGAATATCAAACAAAAGCTGACGTTTTGAAATTGCTCTGACCCAGTCCTCTAGCAATCTCAATGTGGCCCTTGTCAAAGTCATTCAAATCCTTATGCTTGCCCATTTTTTCTGCTTCCAACACATCAACTTTAGGGAAAAAGTTCACAAATCTGATTTATAATATTAGGCTGGTGGTCATAATGCAATGGCTGATCTCTCTCTCTCTCTCGCTCTGTGTGTGTGTGTGTGTGTGTGTGTGTGTGTGTGTGTGTGTGTGTGTGTGTGTGTGTGTGTGTGTGTGTGTGTGTGTTATTATTAAATATTTGGTGGTTGTACTTTGCTAGCTGTATGAGGAGGCACTGGCAGAAAATGAGAAGCTTAAGGCTTGTCTGGAGGACAGCAAGCAGGATTTGGACAAATTCCGCCTAAAATTAGATAAAGTCACACAGGTAAGAAAATATTGACCAAAGACAGATATAATTTGCACTGGCCTAAAGCTTAGGTAAAGATGTCCCTTAGATTCTGGACTACTATAATTTTCTGTTGTTGACACCTTCCTGCATTGTTCTATTTCACCATATCTAATTACATGTAAAACACCCACTAGCCATATATTTTTACAATTATATTTTAATGTTTATTTGTACTGTACAATAGTATAATAATACTATGCTAAGAACATCAATTAATATTTTAAGAATAATTCATAATTTAAATTTATTTTCACAAATTTGTTTGCATTTCAGAAGCCGGACAGAATATCTGAGAAGTGCTATGTATTTGAGTCAGAAAAAATGGTATTTATTATCCACGTTAACTGTCAAAATCATTTATACATTTAATATGTAACAAGAGCTTATTTATGATTTATAAATAAAACTTAGAATGTATTTTATTTGTGTCTATTTCTATTTTATGTATTTTTGTTTCCTGTGTAGGAAAAGCAGGTTTTGGAGAAAAAGGTGTCTGAGATGGAAGAAGAGCTTAAGGTAAAAGGTAGTCAGTACTGCTATAATACTTAAACTTTCACGTTTTCTTGAAGTGGTTTATTATTTATATATTTAATTTAAATTAAAGTGGCAGACAAATGTCTAGTAGAACACCCAGAAATGTCAGGCAGGGAAAAAAAAAATACTATTATCAACCAGGTAACTTGAAGAGACTAAATCCATAAAATTAAATAGGCTATTATTAAAACAATAATGAAGACAGTAATTGCCATTTTAACAAATCCAATGCTGGAGCAAGACTTTGCAAAAAGTGACAAAGAGATTTTGGATTATGTAAAGGGAACTGTAACTGCAAAAGTGCACTATGCACATAATTATTATAAACATTATTACAAATTATTATTGTAATAAGCGCACAGTAATTAGATGAGTAATCATGTTTGACTATGCACTGAAGTACAAATAAAAGAACTACAATTGAGGGGCCAAAAAGGAAACAAACCCTACAATGAAGTCCACATTATTGGCTTAAACAAGGAGTCAATAATATGGACTTAATTATTATTATTTGCCCAAGTAAGGAGCAGAATTAAAGTAAACATTCATGATCTTTGACCACAATATCTTACGACTTGATTGATTTGGGCAGTGTTGGAGCCATAAAGTACATTTTGGGTGGATCTCTATGGTATTTGACTTCATTATTACGTAGATGTAAATGTAACCTTTTTTGTGACATATTTGTGACTATTGGCTCACGGTCATAGGTCAATTTCATACAGTATGTTTACGGTAGCAACCATTACGTATTTGATTTATTAGAAAGAAGGAAGGACTCGGTGTTAGACAGTCTTTTGACCGTTTTTTGAAACCACGTTTAATTTGAAGCTTAATAAAGTGTAAATAGTTCTTAAGATTAATTTGTTGAGTGTTTGCATTCAGACAAAAGAAGAATAAACCGATACACTACAAGTTTTGTGGTTTTACACGTCAAATCCTTTGTACCAGTCCTTATAGAAATGGCGAAGAACAGGAAAAAATAGATCGCCATTACATTTAAGTTAAAAGGCTTCTCGCATTGGAACTACGCGAAGTGGAAACTGGATTACCAATTTTGATGCTACACTTGTTATCGAACAGGATTTAAGCCACATGGACATGACATGATAAGCGAAACGAGAGAGGTGCTCGTGCGGAATATCGGGAAAGATGAAAGTGAAAGTAGGTCAGAACAGCGCACGGACTTCCTGTGATAATCTGGTCATTTAGGATATTTAAACTTGTCTCTGCAGTTTAAAATATTGTCTGCTATTGAAAGTAATATTATTGCCAGCACAGTCTGCAAAGTCATCGTCCCGAAACCATTGTTGAAACATGGATGACGCAACAGCTGACTCGGATAAGAGTGACCAAAAAGATGGCGGTCAAGTATGCGCATAAAGCGCTAGAGGAGCGTCGGGACAGGCTCATTAATTTGAGAAGGTCAAGAATGGCTTAAATCACCATTCACATGAAAATGATTGATAAACTCAAAGAAGAGGGAAAAAAATGTGAAGTAATAGAACAGCAAACGCTTACAAGTCTTACCAAGTTGTATCAGGAATTCATCGAATTAAACGACAGCATTCAGGAGTTGTTGCTGGATGAAGAAAGGGAGAATGAACAGCATGTCTGGCTTGAACCCAAGTCATCAAAAATAAGTGACTTCATTCTTGCTACAGTACAGTGGATTGAAACTGTAGGATAACAATGCAGCAAAGGACGAGGACATTGATCCAGGTGACAGTGTTTCTGAGGTTGCTTCAGCAGTGAGAAAAAAGAGCAAAGCAAGTTCGTCAGCAGGACGTTCTGTAGCATCTTCAGCCAGCACATCAAGTTCAGTTCTACGGAAGAAGGAAGAAGCAGAGAAAGCTGCTCTACTGGCCAAAGCTGCGGCTTTAAAGACGAAGCAAGCCCTGCAAGTAGAAGAGATGAACTTGACAACTAAACTACAGCTAAATACTGCTAATTTAAATAAATTAAATACTGTTAAATGTAGATCTACAAACAGCAATTGCTATTTCTGATGCAAAACTCAAAGCTTATGCTGAATATGACGATGACGATTCTGTGGAATCAAAGCATCCAATAAATCTGGGACTAAACGAAAATCCTGATGGTGGAGCCTCTGGTGTTCAATCTGTAACCAGACGAAAGCCAAGGTCTACAGCTATGCATGCCACTCGGAATACTGCTAAATCTGAAGATTCAGACCACAGCTTGTTCCAAACCATGAAAAGGCAAAATGACATCACGGAAATGATGTTGAAGCAACAAAATCTATCTCAGCTTCCGCAAAGAGAAGTTCCAGTTTTGAAGGGTAATCCCATTAACTTTAAATTATTCTTACGAGCCTTTGACAATGCTATTGACAATAAGACTGAGAATGATAAAGACAAGCTGTTCTATTTGGAGCAACATACCAGCGGTGAACCACAAGACCTGGTAAAGAGTTGTGGACATATGAGTGCAGAAAGAGGATACAAAGAGGCAAGAAGATTACTGCAACATCATTATGGTGATGAACTTAGAATTGCTTCAGCGTATATTGAAAAGGCTTTGAAATGGCCTCAGATCAAGACAGAAGATGAAAAGATGCTGAACACGTTTGCTCTTTTCTTGACTGGATGCCTTAACACTATGCAGGATGTGGATTACATGGCTGAAATGGACAACCCTACTAATATGAGAGTTGTCATCTCCAAACTCCCATACAGGATGAGAGAGCATTGGAAAAATGTTGCATATGACATTCATGAAAGGTCTGGCAGAAGAGCCAGGTTTGCAGACATAGTGGATTATATTGATTGTCAAGCCAAAATAAAAAATGACCCACTGTTTGGAGACATTCAAGAGCCAACCGGTGCAAGCGGTTTTTGTACTCCTGACTTGAAGTACAAAAAAGGTATTTCCAAAGGTAGTATTTTTGTCACAAGAGTCTTTACCGAACATAAGAAACAAGTGGAGACAAAGAAAGAAACAAAACCTCAATGTGACCAGATAGTGTCAGAAGCATGTACATTCTGTCAAAGGAACCATGCTTTGAATTCATGTTTCAAGTTTAAAGAGCAAGAATACAAGGACAAAATTGAGTTTTTGAAATCAAAAGGACTATGCTATGGATGCCGCACACAGGGGCATTTAAGCAAAAACTGCAAGAAAAGACTTACTTGTCAAGAATGTTTTAAAATGCATCCAAGTATTTTTCACATTCTTAATAAGAACAGATACAGTAGTAATGATAAGAATGAATTGTCAGACTTGGAAATATGTGGCTTAGAGTGTGAGGACTACATAGAACTTCCTAGAGTGTTTACCCAGAAAGAGATCCCAGTGAAACAAGAAAATATCCCCCAACAAAAAGACTTAGGAAAATGGCCTTATCTGCAGCAGGTTAAACTTCCTCCTCTTAAGGCAGATCTAGGTGTGCTTATTGGTGCCAATGTACATAAAGCAATAGAACCATGGCAAGTAATAAATAGCGAAGGAAATGGACCTTATGCTATTAGGACAGCATTGGGATGGATAGTTAACGGGCCTTTATGAACTGACGTGAACACAGAATCAGATCAGGAGGGAGCCTCAAGTGTCACTGTGAACAGGATTGCGGCTGTAGACATTGAAACGCTGTTGGTAGAGCAATTCAATGCAGATTTCCCTGAACGCAATTACGGTGACAAACCAGAAATGTCGCAAGAGGATAAGAAATTCATGCATTCTGCTGAACAATCAATCCAGTATAAAGATGGACATTATTGTATAGGACTACCCTTCAAGAATGATCTTGTCAAGCTCCCTAACAACAGATGCGTGGCAGAGCAAAGAGCCATTGGACTTAAAGGTAAACTCAATAAGAACCCAAAGTTTTATGAGGAATACAAAGCTTTCATGTTCGACATAATTAACAAAGACTATGTAGAAAAGGTGTTAGATTTCAACCAAAGCAATCTACCAGTCGAAAGAGCTCGGTGGCGTACGGTGGCGTACAGACACAGATACATTTAGATTTACCATAAATGTACAAGAAAGACCTATTACTAAAAGAGGAATACTTCCTGTGGCGAACTCTCTTGGTCTGGTAGCACCCTGTATTCTTCCAGCGAAGCTCCTTCTAAGACAGTTGTGCCAGGACAAGTGGGCCCGGGATCAGAATATTCCAGAGAAGCAAGCACAAAAGTGGTTAATGTGGCAAAAAGACATAGAACAATTGTCAAACTTCAGTGTAAAGAGATGTTTCAAGCCAGACAACTTTGGTCCTACCATGTCTGCTCAATTGCATCATTTCGCCGACGCAAGTGAAGTGGGCTATGGCACAGTCTCCTACCTGTTGATCACAAATGAGAATGGAGAAAATCACTGTTCGTTTGTAATGGGTAAAGCAAGAGTTGCGCCACTGAAACAAATAACAATCCCCAGAATGGAGTTGACTGCAGCCACTGTTGCAGCAAAGACGGTCAGTTGGAAAGACCGATAACAAAACTCTGCTTATTGCAAAAAATGAAGAAAACTAAGACTTTGCATAAAGACTGCAATTCATGGAAACTGTCGTCTTTCAAATGATGGTTTGAGGGATAGAAAGTAATTATTAAGGCTCCATTTGAGTTTGAAGATAGGTAATTGTTATGCTCCAAGCATAGACAATTAGGGGCCGGAGTGTTGGAGCCATAAAGTACATTTTGGGTGGATCTCTGTGGTATTTGACTTCATTATTACGTAGATGTAAATGTAACCTTTTTTGTGACATATTTGTGACTATTGGCTCACGTAAAGGTCATAGGTCAATTTCATACAGTATGTTTACGGTAGCAACCATTACGTATTTGATTTATTAGAAGGAAGGAAGGACTCGGTGTGACCGTTCTTTGAAACCACGTTTAATTTGAAGCTTAAAAAAGTGTAAATAGTTCTTAAGTTTAATTTGTTGAGCGTTTGCATTCAGACAAAAGAAGAATAAACCAATACACTACAAGTTTTGTGGTTTTACGCGTCAAATCCTTTGTACCAGTCCTTATAGAAATGGCGAAGAACAGGAAAACATAGATCGCCATTACAGGCAGTGTTTATTGTCCATTATGTCACTTGAAACACGTTGCCATAATTCAGTGCCACACAATCACATGGTATAGAATGCAAATGGATAAAACGATAATACAGTGGAGCACGATTTGCAAGTGTTCTGCAAGACAAGCAAAAATTTTGAATAAATTTTGACTTGAAAAATAAGCATGTCTTGGTTTACAAGTATCATGTAGCATGCACGCGTTTCTTGTCTTGTTGCCGAATGTCACATGATCACAACTGTGCCAATGTTTTTTCTCTGTCTTGCGCTGCGGAATTGTGTTATTAATATATAATATATAATTGTGGCGTCTCTCACTGGTATAATCAATATCCATGCATGCATGCACTGTTTACTTTAACACTGTGACCATGCATGTGCATGTAAAACATTTTTTTTGTGTTGTACGTGTGTGTGTGTGTGTGTGTGTGTGTGTGTGTACAGCGCACATGTACTGTTTATTATAACACGTGTGCGCGTCTGTAAAGCAAAATCAAGTCTCATTAGAGTGCAGTGCAGTGCCGGCTGAAACAGAGAGAGAGAGAGAAAATGGATCTTCTCTCTCTCTCACTGTTTCAGCCGGCACTGCACTTTGTGCACTCGCATCATTGGACACCGTGCCCCTTCACACGCACCCCTCCTACTCTCGCCTTCTCACATACACGCTCTCTGCTCTTCACAGAAACACGATTATTTGCGATTGTCGCGATTCTTTTCAAAGGTAAAGTGCAGGTTAATTTTTTTATTTTTACTTTACAGCAGTGATTCCGTTAGTGTGCACTCATTCGAGTGTCATTAGAGAGATTTCTTGTTTATTTTCCCGATAAAACACTGTTTCCGCTGTGTGTGCGCATGTGTGTGAGACTCATATAAGAGAGGAGAAATGGTTACTGTGTAAGACGAGAAGAGAGAGAAGGGAGGAACTTATTCCTCCTCTCCTATTACTTTAGCTTCACACACACACACGCATACAGATGTGTGAAGAGGAGAATGTCTATTACCGTCGCGCTCACCGTCGCGACAAAACAACAGCAGCCAAAATAAATCAGTTGCATTTCAAGGCAATTTGTGAAATGACCGCCAGGTGGCGCAAAATGTCATTTTCCGTCATCTCGGTTTTTAAAAAAATAATTAAGTCATAAAAAAGTCAAAACAACATGTTGTATCGAAGAAATACTACAGTAATGGTAATTTCCACATCTGTATATTTTATACAACAAGCATGAAAAATCTTAATCAGAGCTATTGATATTTGCAATTGAAGTTGAACATTAAAACAAGTACACTACACTGTAAACCCTAATGCTCAAAGTAATTAAACACATTGAGTACTGTTAACCTAAATAATTGAATGTCAAATCTCCCAAGTTCATGGAAATTTCCCAGATGACCCTCTCAGATTTCCCTGAAAAAATTCACAAGTGCTCCTATACCAAACTTAGGCAGAAACCTGAAGTATTTGGTGTCTCTCTCAAGTAGTTTGAAAACTGCAGCCTTTCAAAATTCTAATATTTTTTTACATTTTGCCAAACGAGCCTCTCAGAGCAACTTCCAACATGAATAACTCTACTTCTATGCTGTTCACAGTTCTGAAACTCTGTGTCTGAGGCTAACTTTTTGTGTAGACTTAAAAATTTTCATCAAATTGAGTGTGTCTAGCATAGTTTTCTATATCTGAGGCTCTGAAAACGGCTGAAAATAAGAATCGCAATAAAACCTTCCTATCTTTGAGTGTTTGTAACTTAGGAAATACAAGAGATCATGTTCTCATAATTTTCTTCCAAGGACCTATGACATGTTGGACTCAATATATCCTGTCATCATACACATAGCTGTCATAAGAGTGCTGTAACTAGTGTAAAAGCATATGTGTGGTCATTATACCAAGGAGCGAGTTTCTTATCTCTAATCATTTTCCTTTTAACTGGAGCTACATTATCTAAGCTATAACGAAGTGCTGACTCTAGATATTCATTCGCCTGTTCGAGTTCTGTGAAGTCAGATGGCGATCCAATCAAAGTTGATAATTCTGGAAGATTATTGATAAAGCTCTGTGCGGTATTTGATGTAAATGTACGTTTAAGGTGGAAGCGCGGTGCTGTGCATACATTATTACTATGGCACGCTTTAATCGAGACAAGGTAGTGATCCGAGATAACTTCAGACTGTGGAATTGTGGTTATATTTCCTATACTTAATCCGAAGGATAATATTAAATCTAAAGTGTGAGCTGCTTTATGAGTGGGTCCTACTACACACTGATTTACTCCTACTGAGTCCAGTATGGACAAGAATGCTGTTCTCAGAGGATCTTCTGGATTCTCAAAATCAACAAGGTTTGAGAGGAAATCTGCAAATTTGCAGAGAAACTCCGAGTACGGCCCTGGGTGTCTGTAAATGATGATTAGCGGGATCGACTGAGCTGACTTTATCTTACTATAGAGAACTTCAAATGCATTAAATTTAAAACTGTGTTTTTGTACGAGAGACAGATTATTATAAATAACTTATAAATAAGTTATAAATAACTGCGACTCCTCCTCCTCTACCCGTTAGCCGAGGCTGGTGTATGTAGCTGTATATGACTAGCTTCATTTAGAGCTACATACTTGTCCTGTTTAATCCAGGTTTCTGTTAAACATAATATATCAAACTCCTGATCTGTGACAGTTTCATTAACAATAACTGCTTTAGATGCGAGAGATCTAATATTTAACAGTCCTAGCTTCAGATCAGAGGTGCTGGCTGCGCATTCAGTGTGATCTGAGTTTGTGGTATCTATGTTAATTAAATTACTAAAACAGACTTTCTGAGTCTTTCTAAATTTATGTTTATGTTTAGCTCGGGGAACAGACACAGTCTCAATATGATGAACCCTGAGTGACGACTCTATGCAGCTAGCAGACGGTTGGTTTAGCCTGTCCGTCTGCTCCCTGGCCTGGGCTCTGGATTGTCACTGATTAACTAGGCCTCTTCTGAGACTATGTGCTATACTGCAAGAAATGAGAGCAGCACCTTCCCGAGTGGGATGGACACCGTCCCGCCCTAACAGGCCAGTTGTGCCCTCAAAGGTCTTCCAATTGTCTATGAAGCTCACGTTGTTTTCGGAGCACCACCTGGACATCTAGCGGTTCAACGACCATAACCTGCTGTAAGCTACTTCGCCACGTCTCATTGGGATGGGACCAGAGCAAACTACTTCTTTGGACATCGTCTTCGCTATTTTAAACACCTCTGTAAAGTTATGCTTGTTAACCTCTGACTGACGAAGGCGTATATCGTTAGCTCCAGCATGTACCACTATCTTGGAGAACCTATGCTGACCTAGAGCCCTAAGATTACCTGCTATGTCCGGTGCTCTGGCTCCCGGGATACACCTGACCACTGCCGCTGGCGCCCCTAAAAGTCAATTTCACGTGTCTCAGTATAGAGTCTCCTATAACCAGAGCTCTTTCAGGTTTCTCAGCGGGTGCATCACTGAAGAGAGCGAACCTGTTGGACACGTGAAGCGCAGAAGAGGTGTGCTCCGGTAGGCTAGCCTTAGCATTAGCTTTGGCTGAACGAGTATGCCGCCGAGTCGTCACCAACTTGCCCCACTGTGAGGGCTCTACTGCCGGAGTCGGGGGATGATTATCTCGATTTTGCGAAGAAGCGGGGCCGTCTAACTAGGCACAACTTGTGAGCTATCGGCGATGATCCCTAGCTTCTCTCCGCGCTATCAAACACAGCGGGGAGTGTTTCTCGGGGTCTGTTGGGGGAAACTGGACTTTAAAAAGCATCTCGCTGTGGAGTTTACTAAGGAGAGTGGCACGCAAGTGGGGTGATGTGACGCGCCCCAGAGACTTTAAAAGGGGGAATGCCGCCTTTGATCTGCGCGAGAGGACAGTGCGTGAACAAACCTTATAAGACTCCACTTTTATTTAAGTGCACTCACAATTACTTTTTCATTCTTTTTCGTTGAAACCCTTATGACCTACCTAGTGAGCTTCGGAATGAGTGAGGAGCGCTATTGATTTGCATCCATTTGCAGGCACAAATTTGATGCAAATAAGAAACGGCTATATGTATTACTATAATTTTAGTACTGTGATTACATTTTATAAGGTTTTGCCAGCAGTGGTACAGCGCAGCGGGGGTCATTATTTATTAAATAAAATTATGATCATAACATCGTACTGCATTTCATTCCCATACTACCGCAAAAACACAAGCAGGGCTGAATGACAATGACATCTGCTTACACTGTAGCACGTCCTGACAATGTTTTAATTTTTAGTAATTTAATTTAATTTATTTCGGTATTATCTACTACAAATTGAAAGAACACAACATTTAAGATGACCCAAAACCCTACACTGTAAACCCGATTAAGTTGGCAAAACGCCAAATATTTGAGGTAATCAGTTACATATTTTTTTTTAAATTAATGATAGTTCTGTTTATTTAAAATTGGAAACATATTTTTTTTATTTTTTTGAACAAATAAAAAATATATATTGCACCCCATCCTGCGCGAGAATCAAACCAGGGGTCTTCCACATGGAAGGCGAGACACTTAACCACTGCACCACAAGAGCTCTATAGAGATTACACTGGTGGAAGTTTTACTTAAGTTATTGTTACTTACGTACTCAATTATTTAGGTAAACAGTACTTAATGTGTTTAATTACTTTGATCATTTGGGTTTACAGTGTACACGCGTAGGCTTTCTAATTACACATGATAAAATCTAAAGGCTCACTGTGTTAACATTTACTTTGCTTAAATTCGATACTAATAAAATTTAATTCTACATTTGTAATGTAATTTTAGTATTGTTATTATGAATTCGTTTAAGTACAATGTTACACTTGATTTTATCTGCTACTATGTTCAGCTCTAAAGGAGCTGCGGCTCATTAATCCTTGAGAAAATGAAATAAGGTCTGACGCGTTGGTCTATAGTTATATAGCGCCACTCAGTGGTCAAAGCCAGCAACTGCATACCGTCGCCGTGAGGTGCGACGGCAAAACTAGAAAACTGGTCTTCACACATCTGTACACAGCACACAAACGGAAACACTTATCTGTCAGGATTCATTTGAACTTTTTTTAAAGGTAAAGTACAGGTTAATTTGTGTTATTTTTACTTGATATTTTGTATGAATTACTTTTATGAATGTATTTTCTTGGGGGCTGTGGAACAAATAACTTGAGTTTCCATCAT
This sequence comes from Clarias magur, assembly GCA_013621035.1. Lineage (NCBI taxonomy): Eukaryota > Metazoa > Chordata > Actinopteri > Siluriformes > Clariidae > Clarias > Clarias magur. The sequence continues at coordinate 116,118 of QNUK01000957.1, read as the reverse complement.
TTCTTATGGAAACATTTGATTTGGTTTACAAGAGTTTCACTTACAGAATGAATTACGTACATAATCCATAATCTATAGTACATAATTATAATTTTGTAGAAAGTTATATTGCTGTTAAATTGGAGGTTGCACAGGGTCCATTTTCTACTTTTTTAGAAAATTATGTAAAATTATGCTAATTATGTAAAAGCTGCACTTTTTTAATTGCCTAAATTAACCATGTTTTCAGGAAGAGTTCTAAGGAGGGTGCTAAGTTTTTGGGTTTTGGCTATCTATGGGAGTTATAGCTAAATTCAGATATCTGTTAAACGTGTTTTTGGATAAAATACCCACTTGTACTGGCATCTGCCACTCAGGTGCTTGTTTAGTCTCTCGTCTTTTTGTGATTTAACTACCTCAACATACTTTGCAGATCTGACTCCGAGCACCATTTAACCTTTGCAACTAATCCACAATACAGCTGCATTATATGTTTTCGACCTTTCAAAGTTATCCCATATAACCCCTTCGCTACGCTCCTACAATGCCAAAAAAGAAACAGGACCTGTGTATCTTAAAGCAATCTGCATTGTATCCTGCTCTCATCAATCCTCTAGGAATTAACAGACTTTTTAGACCTATGTTTTTTTATCAGAAATTCTCTGAGCATGTGTCAGGATGTATTTATTGATGGACACTTACTATTGATAGACACAAAGTTGCTCAGCATAAGTGTGTATTATCGTGTATTGCCATAAATGTTAGTGTAAACAAGACTGAAGAAATTGTGAAGTAGAGGCACAATAGCACCAAATTTTTCCTGGGCAAAATTCCTTGTTTTTTTCCAATATGGTTAAAAGGATATGATTTTTATACTGATTGTGATATCAGGGACTGCGTGTGTAAGTTGAGGGTAGCATGATTTGGGCTACACGCTGCCCCCTCCTTCCTCTCCCACAAAAAATTACATACACAGAATGTAACCCGCTTTTACAAAGGCAACTGCAATTCTGTGTTTCTTTTATTTGCATCACAGAAACCATAGGTGATTCTTGAGTTGTTTGAGAGGAGGCCTGTACAGTGTCAAGTTTTATCTGTGTATTTAAAAAATTGTGAGCAGGATGGCAGTTTTTCCAAAGTAGTCCTAAAATGTTTGTCCATGTGTGTCCACTCTACAAACCCCCTTATAGTCTATGGAGTCTTTTTTTGAGTGATTTCAGGGCCATTTTGAAGATGTGAATTATTTCTGATCTACAGTATATACTTTTTATCATGGGATAAAGGGAGAAGGGGATTTATGCATAATACTGCAGTAATAGTAGCAGTTAATATTAAGACTACTGAAGTTAATATAGTAGTTATACTGCAAATAAAATACACAGGTAAATAAAGCAAAAAATAGTAATAAAACTACATTACAACAAAATTATTGCAATTAATTTTATTGGTCAAGTTGAAAAAATTTATAAAGCAGCACATTTAAAACATTTTAAAAAATTAAACTATGACAGCACTTTACAATATTACTGTTCAGTGTTGCTGCTAGGACACTGCTGTCAATCAACAAAGTGTTCGTTTTTAATTTTTTTACAGTATCCCAAAAAAAAAAAAAGATATGCAAGTATATTACAAGGCTGAGGTCTGCAGCTGGAAGCCAGGAGAGGTTTATCACCTTTACCACATTTTGTAATCATTCTTTAACTTTGTTCGAATAAACACTTTCACCTTGTCATGGGGTCTAGCCGGTGGTACTGGCTAGACCGGCTGCTGTAGTTGCCATGGGCATGTATGGTAGGCATGAACGCAGAGGGGTGTGCAAACAGTCTTTATTTACAAAACTCAAAACCAGACAACCAAACAAAGGAACCAAAACAACAAACTAAAACTAGGGCTCAGGAAAAACACAGGGAACCAGGAGCTGACACAGGGAACCAACAGAAGGAAACATGGAGCTGGAGCTAACTAAAGACACATAGGGGAACTAGAGACAAGACTGGACAGTACGTGGCTGGAACTAGAGATGGGGCGAGGACTGGAGAGACAGGACTAGACAGGGGACAGGACTGGAGAGACAGGGCTAGCCAAGAGACAGAACTGGAGAGACAGGGCAAGGGGCAACAGAGACTAGAGACCGGATGGGTTAGTGAGGTTAGTAGCTACATGGAATATGGAGTCACTGGATGCTGACCTAACCAGGTTAGTATCTAAAGGAGTTAGTGGCTAACCGGGTTAGTACTGACCTAATAGGGGGGAACTGAACACAAGCAAGGTAGGGCACACATGAGGCTATACCAAACTAGCGGCTAACCTACTAGTGACCAGAACCACTAGCAGTCAATCCCACTAGAGGCTAACCCTACTAGGGGCTAACCCTACTAGCAGTCAAGGCCTACTAGCGGCTAACCCTGCTAGCGGCTAAGCCCTCATGTGGCTACACATACAAAGGAAGTTTTTAACCAAAGAACTAAACAAGAAGACTGACACTGTACACAGGAGGAAACACAGCCTAGCTAAACATGAAACAGGACAGCTCCATGAATCCAGTAACACAAGGAGTATAAAGAAAACTAAACTAGAGCCCTCTTGAACACAGGTTAAACAATATAACTAAAATAGAAAACTCAAAGAAACAAAAACCAAACAAAAGGAATGCCCACATGACAGTATATACAAAAACAAACATACAAACAATGCTTGACCCAGTTTCCCAGAACAAACTGCTATTTTTAGATACTTTAATGAGCCACCTCAGTTCAGGTGAGCACTCATCACCTGACTGAGGTGTCTTCTGGGAAACTGAGTCAACCAACAAAAACTGCAGATAGACATGAACAGTGACCTCTGGTGGAGGTTCCTAACACACCTCCCATTCCTGCATTTTAAAGATGTTCTTGACATGTGTTGAGACAAATGAAAAGCAAACAGCAAGACAATTATTCATTAAGAGTTGTGTAGAAAACACATTTGAATAATATAATTAAAATCTGTTTCTGCTTTTATTAAGTCCTAAACTATTGGTAAGTAATGGCTTGAGTTTGTAATTCTTGATAGCAACCGTGGTAATTTATTAATTAAATAAGATTTCAGAAGTTGATGACTCCATGCTGGCAGTGGACATTGGCCTTTCGAGATTCAGACTAATATTTGTGAGTTCTCCTTATGTGTAGACTATGTGTAGACTATGTGTGAGTTCTCCTTATCTGGGATTTTTCTTACCTTTTTGAGGCTACGGCCTAGATCTTCTGGTTACTTATATGGAGTGACCAAACGTTATCAAAATAACAACTCTATCTACTTTCCTGCTTGTTAGGCTGGAAAGGTCTACTTAGAGTCGTGTGTGGAGTTTGAGGCTTTGCAGATTCCATTAACAGAAGACAACATATAAAGCAATTAAATCAAGAAAAGACTCAACTAAATTCATAAAAAATGATAAATGTGTTATAAAGACAAATCTTATTAAGCACCCAGCCAAATCTGAATAACTAAAAACATTGTCACAAACTTAAAATTAGTTTTCCACAAACAAACAAAACAGTTTTTAGTGAGGTAAACTGAAGACAAGAGAAGAAATCTTTTTCCACAGGGTCCAATGCTGACCTCTTGGCCTTCCCTGTTCCCAGAGTCTGCTCTGAGGTGATAAGAGAACACTGGAGAGGTACAGAAGCCTCCTCTTAATCTTTTCTCTCATCTAAGGACTGATGGTCAATGACAGAAACAAACAGAAAGTTTACAGATTAATAATTGTATCAGCTTCTTAACACCTCTCACATTATGTAGCGGTACACAATAACATCACTTTGTACTTATGCAGTCTATAGTTGGGCTATACATATACAACTGAATCCAGTGCTCAGGTTGTGCAAAGATTAGTCTTCTGATCTAAAATATATTCACAATATATAGAATAATATAGTGTAGTAATATTAAAAAATGCTTTTATTAATATTGAAAGAAATTGCCGCTTTTCATATATTGAGAAATATATTTAAATATATATCTTAATGTATGTCATTTTCTATTTAAAAATATACTTCACAATATATTAAATTTGATTAAATATATCCATTTCTATATATTTATTTAAAATATGCTTATGGCTTATTTGCTTATGTACAAGACCATAATGCAATAAAAAGTCAGATAAAAATGAGATGCATGAAACACAAATGAGAAATATTATAGTTTTATTGAACATATCAAAAATCCTCAATTAACAACATACAGTGATGAGCCACAACAAACACCATCTGACCAGTCAGTGTCCATACTGACCTCTGTCCACCAGCAGGTTAAAAACCAATATTAAAAATAAATACATAAATGGAACAAACTTAAATGTGCAAAATACAATATACAGTTTTTATTGTGTGATAAATTTACAATTTACACAATATAACAGATAACAGCAAAATCTGGCAAATCAAGACACTAAATGATTCTGAAAATGTCACACAACCTGACAAAGATATTGTGTCACACTGCTCAACTCAAAGTATGAGAAAAAATTGAGAAGTTGGAGAAAACAGCATCTTATTCAAGTCTCAAATACAGCCCATTTTTGTATATGTGAGTCGCACACAAGACAAATATAAACTATCTATGAGATGTAGAGGTAATGAGCCACATTTGAGCCACCTTTGAAAAGATGCAGAAAAAGCCTAAATCAAGTCTCAAAGATAGCTCATTTCTGTCTAGGTGAAAAAGAAGAGATTTACATGAGATCTCATCTTGGAGTTTCCTTAATCAGAGCACACGTGTGTATAATTCCTAAACATGCATAAAGTTTCAATAATGTTTCAATAAGACAATTATTATACAAGTATAAATATGTTTTTTGTCTGCATTGCAATATACATAGTCTATTCATATATTGCAATATATTAATAAATATAAGCACTAGTTTCCTATATATGGAAATTTATTAATTAATATATTTAATTATATTTTACAATATATTGCCTTTTTTCCCCGTAAGCATTCCTATAGCTATCTCAGGGAGTTTTCCTTGCCACTCTCTCCTTTGTTTGCTCATTTGGGATAATCTGTTAATTATGATTTATACATATTTTATCACACTTTTCAAACTCACTTGCATATTTTTTTTATTATACCTACATTACACATACATTAACATTAATCATACATTAATGTCAACTACTGCTTAGAGCTTTATCAGTAATCCAGAGTTATCAACTATAATTAGATATGATATCTGACCTGACGGAACTCGATCAGGCAACTGAATGTTTAGACTAACCCTTCTGTTATACCTCAGATAATGTGGCTCCACTTAAGAGGAAAATTAATTAGAGAGAAAAACTAGCATCCTGCAGTAGTGATCTAACATGGACCTTAAAACAGACTGATCAAAAGCAGAACATAATTTTCATCAAATTAACTTCCTAGTATTTTAAAAAGCATGGAAGGAGAGCATGCTGACCTGTAAAAAAGTACATCCCTTACTCCAGCAAGATAACAAAAATAATCTGAGATAGCAAAATGAACTAAGAATGTGTACACCACAGAAAGGTGCACACCAATACCATGTAGTAGTACTTTATGAATTCTTTCAAAGACAAAATTGTAATTATTATGCAAAAAATCTTCATATTTACATAGGAACAACATTCATGAAATGAACATGAAATGAATGTTCAGTCAGAATTTAGGCATCACCATAGCACAGAGACAGTGCTGGTGAAAGTTGTAAGCGACTGTTCTACATGTGCTAAATCGAGATTAGGTGTTCCAAAAGGTTCAGTTTTAGGCCCACTGTAATTTCCTCTGTATACAGTATGTTCCCTCTGAGTAACATAATGGATAACCATTACATACATGATGATCCACAGCAAAGCAAGATGAGAGACATCAGCTTAATAAAAAGTGGGCAATGTGTGTAGTACATTAGACACTGGATGCTTATTAATGTGCTTCTACTTAATTCTGACAAGAAAGAAATACTGGTACTAGGAACACATTTAGCTAGAAATTAGCTTTTTGATCACACAGTAACACTGATATCCCTTTCTGTTAAATTATGTGCAGACCTTATTACTATTATTGTTATTACTGCTTCAAGAAAATAATGTCCCTACATGATGCCCAGTACATGCTTTTCCCTTTTTTCCTATGTTGGATTATTGTAATTCTTAACATGTAGTTTTGGGCGTAGTCAGGTAATCTGGACTATCTGAAGCATGTTTATGCCTGACTGTGGCCTAATCCTGCACTTTACTGGCTTTTCTCATTAAAAAGTATTCATCTGTCAACTTGGATGTCCCAGTACATTCACTCCAATGTCAAACTATATAGTGTCATGAACTAAAAAACTGGTACTCAACAAAAAAAATCTGGTACCAAGAATAATAGTTTTACGGCATTAGGGGTGTGCGTTTGCTGGATTTACCGCTAAGTGGCACCATAAATACAGTTTAGACTATAGACTTACTATATACTCTCAAGGACTAAGCCAGAGCTCACATGATAGCAGATAAATTCAACTATTCATTAAATTATATGTAGGCTTTTCTTATTTACATTTACATTACCCATGTTAATGTTTACTTTGTTTAAATTCAATGCAAATAAGAATAGCCTATTGAATAAGAAAAGGCCTATTCTGCCTTTAGATTTTATTATGTGTAACACTAGCATAGCGACAAAACAGACTCGGAGTGTGCATCAAAAAAGTGGGTGTGCCACATTTATTTTCAGATTAAGCTACATAACCTTTATAAGACTCTACTTTTATTTAAGTGGACTCACAATGTTGACAAAACATTCTGACAGGGTACCAATCCATCGCAGGGCACACACACATACACACACACTCATTCACACACCAATTAACCTAACCTACATGTTTTTGGACTGTGGGAGGAAACCAGAGTACCCGGAGGAAACACAACAAGCATGGGGAGAACATGCACACAGAGACAGGAATCGAACCTGACTGGGAATCGAACCTGTACCCTGGAGATGATAAAAACTTTCAGATTATGTCATTTGTATGAAACGTGAATATATGTGCATCCACTGCTGCGGAGATGGCATGATAAACTTTATATCTGTTATGTTACAACTACAGCCAAAAAAAAAAATGTAATTTATTAAATTCATTTATTAATTTTAAAATGGTAAGAGTCAGTCTCCTTGCTGTTTTTATCCAACGCATTCATAATCATTAGTCTACTTCTCCCGGTGCGCTCTGGCAAACTTTACGCATGCGGTTGAGCTCTGATAGCCCTGTTTCATGTACACGGAGTCAGCGCAATTTTGGCATAGTGACTACATTTCCAAACTGCTTAATTTTTTTGCCGGCCCTCATGGAAGTTTTGCGGACCCTACGGAACCTTGCAGAACAATGGGCAGTTACTCACAGTCACACCCCGAGTCTAAATGCATAAGTGAGATCCAGTCAATTCAAGTCAAGTAGGCTTTTATTGTCAGTCCAACCATATACAGTACAGTACAAAATGAAACAACATTCCTCCAGGACCAAGGTGCTATACACATGCAACACAAATTTACAACACAAATTAACAACATAAATTAACAGAACTAGCTACTGTAGCTACCTTAGAGACCTAATTAGCTGACTAGCTCAGGCATGATAGATTTAAATTTAAATTTAACTGAAAAAGTACAGTAGGTAGTCAGAATGCCTATTACCGCCGTGCTTACCGCCGTGGCAAAACAACAGCGGCCAAAATAAATTAGTTGCATTTCAGAGTCATTCGTGGAAATGACCGCCAGGTGGTGCAAAGTGACATTTTCACTCGCAGCAGTTTTAAAATATAATTAAGTCTTTAAAAAGTCATAACAATATGTTGTATAGAAGAAATATTACAGTTATGTATTAAATTCCACATCTGAGTACTTTACACAACAAACGTGAAAAATCTGAACCAGAGCTATTGCCATTAACTGTACAATAATGAGTAAAACAAAAAAACATTGGTTTAATGTTATTTAGACAGACAATCATGTTCACTAGCTGACAATTTTATTTGTACAAAGAATGAACTGTTATATAGCCTATCTGTGTTTGTATCTGTTTATTGTTATTTAAAAAATACATTCAAAGACATCAAACTTAAAATATAGAAATAACTGGAAAAATAGATTTTCAGAATGAAATATTACAACAACACAAAACACTCTTTAAAAATGCTGTGGTTGTTTCTGTAAACACATTGTTGTGTTGTTTATGCTGAGTAAATATTCTGGGTTATTTTGACCCAGCCACTAGTTTATTCTTTATTCTCTTTATTTCTCCAAAAGGCAGCCTGCAAATTGTTCAAATATTACTGTTATTGTGTCACAAGTGTAGTTTCAAGAGTTGTTTAGGCAAGAATGCATGTGTGTACAGCTCAAAACCTCCAACGGTTATTAAAGAGATTGTCTATTTAGAAAAAAATGTCCCAACGATTTTGGAGATTTGAGCTTTATGAAATCTCCTGGCGCTCAGCACATAACACCGTTCCCAGCCTCATCTCGGAAAGAATTTCTAAACATTTTCTAAACGTGCTATTGTTGTTTACTTATAATATTTGTTCATTTAAATGAGGTTTGGTCTCGGGATTTTGATTTGGCATCGTGATCCTCCTCTTTAACTTCCTACATAGTCTAATCAGCACTTAGCCAAAGTTAAAGAATGCATCGGGGGGAAAAGGCAAGGAGACTAACTCTGGTCATTTTATTAATTCATTAATAGATTTGTGATTTCTTTGGTTTTGGCTGTAGTGATGAAGGTGATCATGTCATCTCGTCGTCTCTGCAGCAATGGATGCGCTAATAATTCAAGTTTCATACGAATTACATAATTTAAAATTGTTTTTTCATTACTTTATATAAAAGCAGACATTTTGCTTTCTGTAAGTATATATTTTTCACGTCTGTGAGGCAAGTATACACATAGTTTTGGTTCATTTCTTGACACGCTCAAGTTCACTGAAAACAATACAGAACAGATTGATGGACATAAGTCCTGATCTATTATATTTTTGAGGACAACAGTTTTTTCTTTAGCTCACATTTAATATTAATATTTAAAAAAAAGTTTTATTGCTCCTGTTTTTAATGTTATTTTAAAGTAAATTAAACAGTAATCGCTAAAACAGTAAAATACATAGTTTCATGGTTTAAAAAATTAAAATAAAAAGTTAAGATTTTATGAAGGGGAATGTTTGATATCATGTGGGTATTATAAGATTTGTATTTAAAACTTAAAAGTAGCAGCTGGCACGCCTAAAAATAGATGCAGGATTATTTTTATAGTAAAATTATTTTCTAAACGTGGTCTATTTTTGTTTACTTCCTCCTCTTTAATTTCCTGCATAGTCTAATCAGTGCTCAAGCGCATAAAGTTTTCTAGACCATGGGAAATTTTGTTGGACTAAATAATATTTATGCAGTATGATCTCTTATTCTTAATTATCCTGGGATGTTTTAGTGTTACTGTGTGTGTTTCACAATGTCAGACAACATTCAAAGGCAAATAATTTACCCCTCCCTAGGTGTGAATCAGCTGTTCTCACCTATACTTTCAGAGAAACTTACACAAATTAAAAATTTTTTAATTTGCGCTTTTTTCTGAATTCTATATTCTAAAATTGACTTTAACGTTTTTAACCCCTGGAATTGGAAGAAACGGTTCATCATGTTCATCATAACATAAATTGTATTGTTTTTAATCACTCTATACACAATAATTTTCTTTGGTATTTTTTAATAAAATATTTAAATGTTATATTTTATAAAAAATTTTAATAAAAAACTAAAAATTATTACATTTGTATTTTCCATTTGTAAAATAGTATTTAAAAAATCATGGGTTGTGTATAGAGTAATTAAAACAATACAAGGCATTTTATGATGAGGAAACTTTCCATCTCTTCCATTCCAGTGTTTAAAAAATGGTAACAATGTCAACTTTAGAATCCGCAGAAGCTCAGTGGTCCACGCATCTCCTCTCGCGGATGCGCTTTTCTCTGAATACGCTGTTCACAGGGGTGGGGCTAAGAAACATGCATCTCGGTTTATTAATCCACGCATTCGGTTTAGTATTTAGTAGGTTTAGTATTCAATGCTCACCGTTTGTATATCTGTTATGATACAACTACATTATAACACCCAGAAAGTCCTTTTATTTGGGATAAAGTGACTGATGTGCCTAACTTTTTTCAGCAGAGCCTCTGTTTCACTGAATAATCCACGACTTTTCATGAATATGTAAGACCTATTGACACCTCTCAGGTGACGCCAGACACATACATCAAAACACACAGAAAGCAGACCAAACGTCATCAGCACGTCCCTCCCCCAAACAGCGCAGCAATGAGCATTTACTTACATCTGAATGTCATTTACATAAATCACTGCTCAATAGCTCATCATATCAGTTTATTCATACAGATTGGACCTGTTTTACATGGAAATTTACAGGCTTGTTACTGAATGATTTACTCTGATAAAGAGCCTTATAAGAACAGTGGCAGCTGGCACACCTAAAAATAAATGCAGGATTATTTTTTTATAGTGTAAATAAAAATGCTTTTCTAAACGTGGGCTATTGTTATTTACCACAATATTTGTTAATTTAATTTAAATGAGGTTTGAGCTCCGGGATGTTGAGCATCATGATCGTCCTCCTCAATTTCTTACGTAGTCTAATCAGTGCTCAACCACACGCATAAAGTTTTCCAGAGCGCACCGGCAGAAGTAGACTAATGATTATGAATGAATCGGGGAAAACAGCAAGGAGACTGACTCTGGCCGTTTTAATAGTTCATTGATAAATTAGTGATTTCTTTGATTTCGGCAGTAGTGATGAGTGTGTGACCTGCAAAGAAACGCGTGCAGCCATCATTGCATTGCATAAAAATGGCTTCACAGGCAAGGATATTGTGGCTACTGAGATTGCACCTAAATCAACAATTTATAGGATCATCAAGAACTTCAAGGAAAGAGGTTCAATTCTTGTTAAGAAGGCTTCAGGGCGTCCAAGAAAGTTCAGCAAGCACAGGATCATCTCCTAAAGAGGATTCAGCATGTGGGATCGGAGTGCCACCAGTGCAGAGCTTGCTCAGCAATAGCAGCAGGCAGGAGCGCATCTGTACGCACAGTGAGGCGAAGACTTTTGGAAGATGGCCTGGTGTCAAGAAGGGCAGCAAAGAAGCCACTTCTCTCCAAAAAAACATCAGGGACAGATTGATCTTCTGCAAAAAAGTATGGCGAATGGACTGCTAAGGAATGGGGCAAAATCATATTCTCGGATGAAGCCTCTTTCCAATTGTTTGGGGCATCTGGAAAAAGGCTTGTCCGGAGAAGAAAAGGTGAGCGCTACCATCAGTCCTGTGTCATGCCAACAGTAAAGCATCTTGAGACCATTCATGTGTGGGCTTGCTTCTCTTCCAAGGCAGTGGCTGGAATGCGGAAGTGCCAGAGTGGGCTCATTGCTTTTCTGAATGGGCTCCGTGGCAGGAATGTGGAAGTGCCGAGCCGGCGCATATAGAAAGTGCATACACTGTTTGCAGGCGATGACAATCCCGCGAAGCGAGGCAGACGAATCGCGCAGGCTGCTAGATCCGAAATAGTAGCTCGTAGTCGATGAACAGGCAGAGGTCAGAAACGTGAAATCGAGAAAGTCCGTGATCAGAGCTTGTGGTCGAAAAACAAATCCGAGGGTCAGCAACAGTAAATCCGTAAAGACGAAGGATCCGTAGCATGAGACAAAGACGAGGTCGTGAAAACAGAGCATGGTCGAGATCCGGGAGTTCAAAACAGAGAGAAACGCTGCAATACTGGACATGGATAGCACACAATAATCTGGCAGAGAGCTGTTGTCTGAAGGTGTGTTAAATAGAGAGCTGTGATGATCAGGAATTGAGAACAGGTGTGTTTGGAGCGGTGAATGAGGTGGTGAAAAGCAAGGGACGGGATGGATTGTGGAACAGGAGTGTGCAGGTGATCATGATCTTGACTGAGATATAGGCATGACCTGGCGTGCTGTGACAGTACCCCCCCCCCCTCTCTACGAATGACATCTGGCATTCTTGAGGGTGCCTCAGGGTGGAGACTGTGAAACTCCAAGAGCAGTCCAAAATGAACCTGGCTGAGAAGGAACTTCTTTCCTCGGGTCCATAGCCCTCCCAATCCACTAGGTACTGGAGGCCGCACTCACAGCGGCGGGACTTAAGGAGTCTTCAGTAGACAGTAAAGGCTTCACCCCCGTCTATAAGTCGAGGTGGAGGAGGAGGAGGACGTGGGGTTGGTGACAAAGGACACAGGACCAAACGGCGAACATGGTAGACGTGGAATGTGGGGTTAATTCGGCACATGGATAATGGCAGGGCCAGTTTGATGGAGCATGGATTAATGACACGAGAGATTGTGAATGGGCCAATGAACTTAGGCGAGAGTTTCTGGGATGTAGTCTTGAACACTGAAAAGGTGACATGCCTGTGGAGGAGGAGGGGAGCGAGTTATGCGCGTACTCAATCCAAGGGAGGAAACAACTCCAAGAAGTTGCATCCTGTGAGGTCATGCATCTAAGAGATTTCCCCAATTCTTGATTCATGCGCTCGGTTTGACCATTGCTCTGAGAGTGAAATCCTGATGAGAGGCTGGGGGTGGCGCCAATAAGGCCACAAAAGGCTTTCCAAAATTGTGCAGAGAACTGTGGGGCCCTGTCCGAGACTATAACCGATGGGAGGCCATGGATTCTGAAAACGTGAGAGATAAGGAGTTCAGCCGTTTCCTTGGCAGACGGAAGCTTGGGTAGAGGAATGAAGTGGGCTGACTTGGAAAACCAGTCAACAACTGTTAAAATGCAGGTATTATTGTTGGAAGGTGGCGATCCGGTTATGAAGTCAAGTGAAATGTGAGATCAAGGGCGATGGGGAATGGGAAGGGGTCTTAGGAGTCCCTCAGGTGGACGATTTGTTGTCTTATTCCTGGTGCAGATATCACAAGATGCCACAAAGCTTTTGACATCCTCCTTGATGGTCGGCCACCAGAAGCGTTTGTGGGAGATTTTTTCTCATACACTAGTTACTGTTGCCATAATTACAAATATTACACAAACACTGTAACTTTAGTAAAAAAGGACCAAAGAACAACTCATGACTCTATGCAGATCTGGATGAAGTAAGACAGGATTTATTGCAGCAATGAAACCCAAGTGAGCTGCTCTTGAATGCTTAGGTCATAAATCTAAGCATGATCAAGAGCAGACCGAATTCTACTGAAATATTCTTGCCTTTTTATACAGTATTTCAAGAGGAGGTGCCCATCCTTATCACCCCCTCCTTTGTAAGTTCTCCTCATTCCTGGAAGATTGTCACAAGCAACCGAAGGATAAACTGAAAAGCCTTAGCAGTTAGCCCGTGTAGCGTGGATGGTAAACCCAAACGCGGAAGCAGCACGAATAGGCAGGATAACCACGCGATTAGTCTAAGAACTCTCTTACACAAAGAGCAAGGATCTACACAAATAAACTCGCGTTCTAGCAACACACACTCAATCAAAGAAGCAACCCGAATCAGTGAGTACTCACAGAATAGTCGGCGTAGCGTCAGCAAAGGCATGGGCGAACTCAATGACTGAGCAATGTGAAGCGCCATTTTGTCTCCTTTTATGCTTCCTGGAAACCCGACCGTACTACTTCCAGGTCCTAGTGCCGGTCGTGTTACGAGTGTGCATGACAAAGATTTTCCCATTATAATCCAACTTTTCTTATAAATTCTCTTATTATAATTATAGTTTTTTATATATTATTTTATTATGTCATATACCTCGTCATCTGACTCCCTATGTCATCTATATCAAGTTAGTAGATTTTTCCAGTTATAATTAATTTTTCTTGCAAATTAATTTCCATTATCTTTACACTTCTTGTGTTTAGTTTATAAAAAAATAACAAGGCAGTACTTATTTTTGTGTCTACTCAGTATTCTTAAAACTGATCGTGTGCCTTTTGGTTATTTGTCTATATTCTTACTTAGACATGTGTGCGCGATTGCAGGTGCACGTGCAGCATGTGTAACCAACACCTGTTTCAATCCTTCATTAAGTTTTCTCGTCTGGGCATGAGATAAGTCCAGCACTTGGCACCTTATCTCATGCTTGTGTCTCTGTCGAGTCCAGCACCTAGCGTCTTATCTTGTCTATTCCTCATACAAATGACAGCTAAAAAACTGTCGGGAGAGGGCTTCAGGCTTAGTATTCTTGGTTCTTGGGCGATATGACAGCAAGAAGTTAAACTGTGACAAGAACAGTGACCTGTTGGTTAAGCCGAACGGAACCACTAGGTACTCGTAATGGCCGGTGGGTGTGTTAAAAGCCATCTTCCATCCATCGCCCTCCCGTATCCTGACAAGGTGGTAGGCATTCCTCAAGTCTAACTTGGTGAAGACGCGGGCGTTCTGGAGAAGTTTGAAGGCAGATCACATCAAAGGAAGAGGATAGCGGTTCTTTATCGTGATTTCATTCAACCCTCTGTAATCAATACAGGGTCTGAGGGACTTATCTTTTTTCTCTACAAAGAAAAATCCTGCCCCCGCTGGTGAGGATGATGGACGGATGATCCCTGCTGCGAGTGACTCCTTTATGTATTGTTCCATGGCCTCTCTCTCAGGGCGGGAGAGGGAGTAAAGTCGACCCTTAGGTGGTGAGGTGCCTGGGAGGAGGTTGATTGCACAGTCATAAGGGCGGTGTCGGGGTAAGGAGGTGGCCCGTGACTTGCTAAAAACCTGTCGAAGGTCATGATACTCAGTGGGTACCTTGGGTAGGTCGGGGATTTCCTCTTGTGGGGTGAGCGAACTTCGGCCCATAGGGGCGGAACGTAAACATGAAGAGAGGCAGGTGGGGCTCCAATCCAGGACTCTTCTTTTAACCCAATCAATGTAAGGGTTATGCAGTCTTAACCAAGGGAGACCCAGAATGAAGGGTGCATGGGCATTTTGAATAGCTAGGAGGGTAATAGTTTCAGTGTGGTTGCCTGAAAACTGCAGGGTAATGGGGGGGTGGTGCGATGAGTAATGGGGGAAAGTTTGCTGCCATCGAAAGCCTGAACCGTAAATGGTTGACACAGGGGTGTGAGGGGAATTTTAAATTCCGAAGCAGTGGAGGAAGAGATTAAGTTCTGATCGGCCCCGGAGTCCACTAACGCGTGAGTAACATAAGATCGGTCACCATGTGTCAGGGTCACGGAGAAACATGATCGCTTGTCCGGGGAAGAAACAGATGTGGGGCCCCCCCTGCATCCCCAGGGGGGCCTGACCTTTTAGTGGACAGGATCGCACAACATGGCCAGTCTGACCGCAGTAGAAGCAGGCGCCGTCGTCCTTACGGCGCTGATGTTCCTTTGGCGAGATGCGTGCACAGCCTATCTGCAAGGGCTCTGGGGGAGGCTCAGGTGTGGCCAAGGTAAGTGTCAAGGTGCGTGGTTCGTGATAAGGCTGACGCTCATTTCGCCGTGCCCGCTTACGGTCATCAATGCGGGTCGCTAAATCAATGAGACCCTGCAGATCCAACGGAAGCTCCCGGGCTGCAAGCTCGTCCTTAATTGGGTTCGAGAGCCCATGAAGGAAACAATCAAAGAGAGCCTTATCATCTCAGTCACAAAAGGGAGTCAAGGTCCGAAAATCAATGGCATAGTCAGAAACGAAACGAATTCCCTGGTGTAGTTGAAGTATTTGACTGGCTGCTTGATGCCCAGTAGAAGCGCGGCCAAAGACCCTCCTCATTTCATCCGTGAAGGTTTTATAGGTGAAACAGCATGGGACTTGGGCATCCCATAATGCTGTTCCCCATTCTCTCGCCTTTCCTGAGAGGAGGGTGATGATATAGGCAACCTTGGAACATTCCGTATGAAATGATGTAGCCTATAGTTCCAGGACAAGGGAGCACTGAGAACGGCAAGTGGCTGGATCTCCATCGTAGGTGGGTGGGGCAGGAAGGCAGGGCTCTGGGCCAGAAAAGGCGGCAGCGCTAAGAGTCAGCGCGGGGAGAGAGAGAGCTCCGCGATAAATGCCGGCATGGAGAGAAGGTGCTTGAGCTCGGCGAGGAGCGAGGATTAATCGTAGTCATGGAACAGGCGGGGGTCGAAGCCGAAGAGACGTGAAGCAGTCCGTGATCCAGGCTCATAGTCGGTAACAGGTAAGAGGTCGGCAACACAAAGTATCCAAAAGGCTAGAGTCAGAACGAGAGGCGAAATCGTGGTCGGGAAAACAAAGCGTGGTCGAGATCATCATATTGAGGCACTCAATAATCTGGCGACGTGGCAGTGTCGGAGCATGGTTAAATAGGTATAAGCTGATGATTGATAGTGTCCAGGTGTGCAGAGAACAGGGGCGGTGCGATGTAAGGAGCCACAGGGAACATGTAGTTAGTTTTAGTCTATTTGTTGAATACAACGTGACTGCGCGCTCCGAGGTGAACACATGCAGACCCCCAGTTACTGTAATCCCTCTTCTCACCTTTCATTCATGATAGGTGTGAACTTATCAAACCGGTTTCACTGATGGGGGAATTGGCAGAATTGAGGAGTTTAAAAAGAATGACCAAGACGGAGCAGATGTCTCTGTCTAAAATGTAATTCACCAGCAAACCATAAACAAGAATAGAAACAAATAAAATGTTTAATGATATCAATTAAATCAGACTTCGTAGTTGGATTTGATACTTTGAGTGTGATTCATACATTTACTGAATATATTCACATTTTGTAAAATAACGAAACCCGTTTCCTTCTTGGACCGCACGTCTACTTCTCTTGTTTTAGTGAAATACATTTTGCGTATATGCGTAAATATTCCTTTTTATTTATTGTCTGGTGTAGTAAGTTTGATCTGGATTATTGCAAGAGGCGATGACTTTCTGGGGGAGTATGTCTGCACCTTTTGTAAAGTGAAAGTACGAGCCGCGAGTTCACGCACGCAGATGAACAGCTTTATATCAGTCATAAATCCACAATCACATTCCAGCTATTATTTCCAGCCGTGCTCAAATAATGGATTAAATAATTATTCAATGCTGGACATAAACAGCAAAAAGGACAGATTATTTTTTATAAAAAGCCCGAAGCACTTCATGCTTATATTTGTTCCTTCATGTCTTCTGATGGTGCTTGACACATTTTTACGTTTTAACGAAGACATGTTGACATATTCACGAATCAGAACATTCGCATAATTGCTGTATATGTGCGTGCGTCTAGGTGTATGCGCACGGAGAGTTTGTGTACGTGTGCACGCATTTCATATGTAGTTGTGTGAGCAGTCAGTAGTATATGTAGATGTGTGACTGTTTCATGTGTCAATGTGTATGCAAGTGTTTCAAGTGTGTGTGCATGAGTGAAGTTTGATTTAAGCCCTATACAGCGCCTCATAATTTAGGGCATCTCTTTTCATCATTATGAACATAATATGAAGCACATATTCATCATAAAATATTATTGTAAAATAAAAATAAAATTCATGTTTGCTTCAGCATTGGAAACAATATTGTTTTAGGCTAAATAATTATATATACTTCTTCGTTGTACTTGTCTGGCTTTTAGATAAAGTCCTTTCATGCGCCATCTGGCGGATATTCAGTGAAGCACAACACATTTATTTAAATACCCGAATGTTGCTTGAGGGATATCGCAGCATGTCGCGCGCCAAATTGTGGGGTCTCGTGGGGAAAAAGTGCGCATTCTTAATGGCCAGATCTTTGTAGATATATTATATTTGAGACTCTGGACCTTCTTCAGCATTTGTGATCAATCAAGTTTCAAAAACAGTTTCTGGAACACTTTAAAGGTGTACTTTAGCATTTGGGGTACTCAATGTTGAGTGCATAAATCTGTCCCATTAACAGCATGCAAGTTGTGGTTCTGTTTTAATAACCTATCAGCACTTTGGTGCCCTCCAAAACAATGCACACATCTGTTGGGTCCTACTCAGCTGTAGAATTGTGAATTACCACCAATTTCTTTGGTGGAGCCATAAAGTTCATCCTCCTGTTGGGGGGAAAAACGCAAATAGATTAATATTAGTTAAGTTAAATTATTGATGTTCGATTACAGTTGTTTTCTTTGTTCATGCTTTATTTGGTCACAAGCAAGGTTTTTGTATTAATCAGCACTAAGGAACCTTTAAAACGGTCATAATTAAATGTCCCCCGTCTGTAAAATAAATTCAGATGAATCAAATGGTTTAATCCTAATCTTACGAAGAAAATTATAACCATCTTTGATAAACAGATTTCATTTTGTTCACATGAAAACAATGATCAGCAAACAATGTTTGCAGCATCCAGGTTTGGCAAATGGAAGCTAAAGCATGCTTGCTTAACACAATAGAACAAATGAGTTCATTCTATTGTCTCACAGCATGCTTGTGTCAAGAATGTTTGAGCTTTGGTTTGCTGATCAATGTGTATATGGCATTGAAAGTCTACATTAAATATGTTCATCACAAAGTGATCACATTCTCATACCTTCCAGCAGTAGCATACCGTAACGTACAATAATTCATGCTGTTGCATAATTAAGAGCAAAGCTTTACATAAAAATAATGCATGCATAAGAAAATATGTAACTCTATGTTGACAAGAATAAAAGGCAGCAAACTGGACACAGGGTTTCTGCAGGTATTGTCAAATCTTATTTAATGCTTCTTAATACCCTTTTTAATGTCATTTAAAAACACATTTGTATGTGTCGTATTGTCACAGCCTGGCTGTTACTACAGGCCAGACCAGCTGATGATGTTGCAGTGGACGTGTAGGGTAGGCATGAATGCAGAGGGGTTGTAAACAGAAAATGTCCATTTACAAACAAAACAATAAAGACAAACAAACGAAGAAACCAAAACCAAAAAAAATCAAACTATAACTAGGGCTCTTTAAACAGACATAGGGACTAAGGACTGACACAGGGAACCAGGAGCTGACACGGAAACCAGGAGCTGGAATACGGAAACAGGAGCTGGAGGTAACTAAAGACACAAAGGGGCCAGAGACAAGACAGGACGAGACGGGAACAGGACTGGAGAGACAGGACTGGAGACGAGACAAGACATGGGGCCGAACACAGATGAGACAGGACTGGGTTAGTTAGGTTAGTAGCTACATGGAATATGGATGAAGGGAATGATGACTTAACCAGGTTAGTATCTAACTGGATTAGTGGCTAACCGGGTTAGTACTGACCTACGAGGGGACCGGAACACAAGAGGCAAAGCACACATGAGGCTATTCCAAACTAGCAGCTAACCTACTAGCGACCAGAACCACTAGCAGTAAATCCCACTAGAGGCTAGACTACTGAAGGCTAACCCTACTAGCAGCCAAGGCCTACTAGCGCCTAACCCTGCTAGCGGCTAAGCCCTCATGTGGCTACACATATCTAAACAGACAATGGGACCTATAAACAAAGGAATACACAAGAAGGCCGACACTGGGGAGACACAGAACAGTACTTACACACGAGGAGACACAGGCTAACTAAACACTGAACAGAACAGCTCCATGAATCCATCTACACAAAGAGAACATAAAACAAACCAAAAATAGAGCTCTCTTAAAAAACACAGGTTACAAAACATAAACCAAAATATAAACTTAACCAAACCAAACCAAACCAAACCAATGCCCACTTGACTGCAATAAGGATAAAGGATACTGCTCGACCCAGTTTCCCAGAACAAACTGCTATTTATAAGATGTTTAATGAGCCACCTTGGTTCAGGTGAGCCCTATCACCTGACCGAGGTGCCTTCTGGGAAACTGAGTCGACCAACAAAAACTACAAACAGACAGACATGAACACAGTGCCCTCTAGTGGAGGTTCCTAACACGTATATACACATTTTTTTAATATATTTATGAATGTGTATGAATCAAAATGATAAGATTGTCCCTGATGAGCAAGCCGAGGGCGACGGTGGCAAGGAAAAACTCCCTGATATGGTAATAGGAAGAAACCTTGAGATCCTCATCATCCTCATTTGGGTGAAATATGTATCTTTTATTCCTAATAAATGTTTTTATGCCAATTTTAAGTGGCAATTTTTATGTTACAGTGCCTACATGTTACTCAGTGTTTAGTTTGGATACCTGATACCTGGTATGAATACTTTTCTCTTCATATAAATCTGTGGGGAAAAAAGTTAGAAACAGATTTTTTAAATTATTTTGTTCACACTCATGTAAAATGAATTGTACATGATATGACACAACACTCGATATATCAATAGACAAATGCAAGATAACTTTACAAAAACATTCTAACACACCACAATGACAGCTAATGTTTTGTACTGCTCAGAACGCCTCTTTTGAACATCAACTCTTGTGTATCGCGATGCATCGCATTTGAAGCTGAATAATGTGACCCCGTATGGAAAACGAGTCGATTCGGGAATGATCAGTCACACATGCGCAACATCATAGGTGTTCTGTAGAGAAGGATCTGGCTGCAGAGACAGTGCAATCTCAGGCGCGTATATGCACTTTAACAGATGCAACCTCAGCCGCGTACGCATGGCGATATCAAGACGGCCGGGAAACAAGCTCAGATATATTCGTCTCAATTAATTAATGTATTAAAATAATGCACAAATGTATTAAATGTTTTGATTTCTTTCTCGTGTTGTCAGGTGAGGTGTGTATGGTGAAAATGACATCATCACAGCCTGCGCGCCTCGCATTAGTGATAGTGTCCGAAGATACACGAATCACGCCGAATATATCTGAGCTTGTTTCCCGGCCGTGTGAAGCGGAGGCTAGAGAAGCAGAACTTTTGCAACATGTGTGTTTTCAGTGAATCGTGCTTTGGTGCTACTGACATGAGTGTATACTGTATGTTCCACCTAAAAGCGCGGGTCAAACTTGTCAATTTGACACTACACTGTGGTGTCTACAAAAGAGACAGGAAAGCATGCAAATTACTAATCTTCTGTTAGATTTTACATTTGCATTCATCATGATTTCAACAAGTTAAATTAAAACTTACCTGTAGCTCAACTAATCGTGGTTCCACAGCCGTTGCCAGTCACACGGAAAATGATGAATCCAGCGATTCCCACCTGAATGTTGACACATTCGCACTTTATGGTGCCATAGCTAATATTTTGTGGTATATTTTACTTATTTTTTTAGTGTTGCAGTCATTACCTTTAAAAAATAGATAGTATAGGTAGAATATACCCATTATGTTGTATTTTGTTTGCTAACTCATAACCTTAAGTAAACTATAACTGATTTTCATGGGTTGTATTTAATACCCTCCAGAGAAATTTTTTACAGTGTGTGTTAACGTTTACTTTGCCTAAATTTGATCCTAATAAGATTTTATTTAATTTTAATTCTACTTTTGTACTGAAATTTTAGAACTGTGCTCATGAATTCGTTTAACTAAAATGTTTCACTTGATTTTATCCGCTACTACATGCAGCTCTAAAGGAGCTGCGGCTTATTAATCCTTGAGAGGATGAACTAAGGCCTGAGGCGTTGGTCTATAGTTATACAGCGCCACTCAGCTGTAAAAGCCAGCAAACGCACAAACCCAAATGCCGTCAGGTGCGGCGGTAAAACCATTATTCCGGTTGACTGTATCTAGTCCTAAGGATTACAAAGCCATCATCTGTTATATTGAACTTCCAGCTGCTTAGTATGACTACACAACAATTCCTGCTATCCATTATCACCCAAATGAGGAAGGGGTGGCCATTTGAGTCTGGTTCCGATCAACATCCTTGCTATTACCATCTCAGGGAATTTTTCCCTACCACCATTGTCCTCTGCTTGCTCATCAGGCACAATCTAATTATTTTTAATTCTACACAGTTTCCAGGAAATTAATTGAATTAAGGCTCCAGGATTCCAGCGAACCATTATCCAAAATGGAGAATACAGTGAACCTTCTGGCCTACTCAAAATTACTCAAACAGCACAATGACGACTCATCTAGGATCTTAAAAGAACTCAGAACTCAGTGTCATTTTTTAAAATGCTGTGAAGCACTTTGGTTCAACTTAGGTTGCTGTAAGGTGTTATATAAGGTGTTATACTGTATAAATAAATGTTGAATGACTAAAGACTTTTAGGCAAACATCCTGTGGAATGATGAGGTAAAAGTTTAACATTTTGAAAGGTGCGTGTCCCGCACTTAAAACTTAAAACTAACAGCGTTTAATAAAAGGCACATCATTTCAACAGTCAAACATGGTGGTAGTAGTGTGATGCTCTGGGGCTGCTTTGTAGTTTCACAACCTGGCAACCATGCATTTCGTGGTCTAACAAAAAATCCCGAAGGAGATTTTCCAGCCATCAGTTTGTGACCTCAGGCTCAAATGAATGGGGTTATGCAGCAGTACAATGATGCAAAAAACACCAGCAAGTCCTTCTTTGAATGGTTCAAAAAAAGGAAGGTTTTGGAGTGGTCTAGTCAATGTCTGAACTTAAATCCTGTGGTATGACCTTAAAGCGGCCCTTCATTTTCAATAAAAACATTTCTTCATTTTCATCAAGAAAGGTTTTGCAGGACCAGACAGGTCATTAATAAGTGAAATTTCAACATTATTTAAAAATTGCATTTTGTATTTACTTGGGTTATCTTTGTATAATATGATGGTCAAAATAAATTAAGGGTGACAAATATGCAAAAATATATAAAAACCAGGAAGGGACAAATACTTTTTCATGGCACTATACTATGCTCAGAGAAATGCCAAAAAATGCAAGAGTTATGTCTCAGGCCTCAGCATGTTAAATGTTCAAGTATCGTTTGTTTGGAAGGGTTGCCAGGAGAAAGCCTCTTCTGTCTAAAAAGAACATGGAATCATGACTGAGGTTTACAAAAATCTGAAGTAACCACAAGCCAGCTGTAACAATGTCATAGTTGTTTGGCCTCAATGCCTAGTCCCATGTGGAAATCCAAACAGAGTTTGGGCAGAAAAACCTCACTGTAAAGCACAGTGGTGAAGGGGTGATGATTTTGCTTGTTTTACGCCCCATAGGACCTGAGCACCTTGCAGACAGCAAGTCAACCATAAACTCCTCTTTATACCAGAGTATTCCAGAGGCAAATATGAATCCATCTGCTAAAGCTTGATCAAAATTGAGTCATGCAACAGGACAGTGATCCAAAGCACACCAGCACATCTACATCAGTAGTGCTGAAAAATAAAAAGAGTCAAGGTTTTGAAATGGCCTAGTCAAAGTCCAGACACCTCAACCCTATTGAAATAAGTGACCGGACCTTAAGAGAGCTGTGCAAATGCTAATTCCCCAAAGCTTAATGAACTGAATCAATGTTATAAAGAAAAATCGCCCTTTAAAATCGCCAAAATTCCTTTACAGTGATGTGGGAAACTAATAAAGTTATTATATAAATAGAAGTTATTTCTGCCAAATTAAATGATGGCTGTATTTACTATAGCCCAAATGTTTTTTTTTTCTGTTTGGCTGCATGTTAAATGTCCGTGGCACATGGCACAGTGAAAAAGTTATATTATAAAGTTATATTATAAAGACCCACTATGATCAGATGATTTTTATTGCTTTTATCCAAAGGCACATAGACTTTAAAGAAGGGGTACTAACTTTTGAACTGTAAATACAAGGGAACCCAGGGGAATGATGTGTAGGCCTACCCTGTTGTAGTCGCCTGCCATTTAACAGATCCTTTCTCTTCAGTATTCACGGTTTTACTTTACTCATGTAAAGTGTGCACCCTTTGTTTTTGTGAAAAAGGGCCTGTGATGATTCCCATCTGTTGTTCAGTAAGGCAAGTTTAATTACTTTGTCTTTCTTTGTGTTTTCAGTCTTTCCTGTAATCGAGGAGAGAGATAGAAAGAGAAAGAAAGAGTGGGTTTTGCAGAGCTTGCAAGACAAATGCACACACCGCATTTCTTTTAAGCTATTTTGGTTTTGTTGAGTTTTCCAAATATATATACTGTATATAAAAAATGAATAAAATCGAGTGTGAAGCTCAGCTAAAATTCTGCCTGTCTTCCTTCTTACTCTCACATGCTGGGGATCTAGATTAGGTTAACAGAAGATATTTTTTTTTCTCAGAGCAAAGGCAGTAGCAATTATTTGCATAGCATTTACATTAATTTGTACAGAAGGTTATCTGCAATTTTATAAAAAGGGACTGTAAATAAAAAAGCACATACTGCCTTCAATAGCTCAAGACCTTAATACCAAATAATGTCAAACTTTATCCGACCGAAGGGTAAGAGCTTTTGAAAATATTCATCCATTCTTCTGAAGCATTTTGCTTATCATCCTGTGCGAATACTGCCATCTGTAGCCAGGGTCTTTGGGAGAAGATTGTCACTTCAGTCATAGTGGCATTTTACATATATATTATTTTTCTCAAAATTCAACTAAGAATATCCCATAATGACAACGTGAAAGGAGATTACGGAAAAATACGGGGAAAAAAATTCAAGGGGAATGGTGTGGTTAAGTATTTTTATTTTTGGCTGAGACGATGATGACAACCAACCATACAAAATGATTGTGAAATATGTCAAATTGTTAAGAAGAGTTTTATTAACAAAATGTAATCTTATTCAAATCAACCTGGAGCCACCAAAACAAAACATATGCACTTAAACATGCAATTGTCAAAACTATCATTTGATCCTTTCCATGGCTTTCATATAGGAAGGATTATAAGAGTAGAATAAAAATCTACATAAACATTAGTAATTAAATAATTAAATTTAATAGTACTGCAGTTTTGTATGCCTATGCACTAGTCTCTCTCTCTCTCTCTCTCTCTCTCTCACACACACACACACACACACACACACACACACACACACACACACACACACACACACACACAAATCATCAAATTACCATTATGGCATTTAAAAATAAATTTTTACCCAAGCATGTAGGTGAAGCCACAAAGTCTAATGAAAAAACATTAACCTCTTATTTAAATAATAAAATTACAGAAATTGGGTAAAGATCTCATCTTTCATAAACATTAAAGCTGTCAGTCATTTCGAAAACTCCTTTGTTAAACCGAAACCTTTGTTTTCATTGCATGTCTGCTGAGTATGTATCATATGTGTGTATGTATCATGCCTTTTTGGAAATAAAGCTGTGCTTAAACTGTTATTTTGGCCATTTCAAAAATGCAAGGCAGCACTTTACAATATTGAATTCTGACCGGCTAATCGCCATTATTAGTTTGTAGATGATCTTACCATATGTAGAGAGTTTACATTTCATTTTCATAATACACAGCATTAATAATCTAAAGGGGATGATAAGGGGCATGGTGGTTTTACAGAGGGGGTGATTTTTCCTATTTTTTTTTTCAACAAGGGGATGCCATCCTCTCGCATCCCCTCTCAAATTGAGCAATGGTTAAAATTATATTGATATGAATATATTATTATAAGTTTTTCTTTTCCTGAAATGTGCATACTTTTTTTGGCTGGCTAAACTTTCGCAAGTGTCACAGCATTGACATTTCTCTCCAAGATCTTGTATTGATGATGGAGAGTAAGACCACTGTGGACCAAGTCTTCTCCAACACATTCAAAAGATTCTCAATAGGGTTGAGCTCTGTTCTCTGTGGTTGCCAATCGATATGTATAAAAATTATATGAAAACACATAGCCAATCCTTGCTCAAATGTTTAATGTTTTAAGTTTAATGTTTGAAATGTAATTCTCTGATGATATGCAGCACAATACATTGCGAAAATGCATATATTGGAGCTGTACTACCGACTTGACGTGTGTCATGTCACAGGTCGTGCACATAAATATTTGTGAAGCTTTGTGAAATCAGTTATAAAATCTCTATCCATTTAAATATGTTGTTGGAATTTTAATAAATAAATATTTTATGTTGTTTGCCTAGACATGTACTGTAGTTACTCCGATATTCATATTTAAAATTATGTAAAAAATTTTGAGACGCCCTGTATTTGTCAATACCCTTGACTTTCATGGCGATAAGATCACATTTAATGACAATTTAATGCAGAAAACTATTAAATTCCAAAAGGTTAATAAGTACAGTGGAACCTTGTATTACGAGCATAATTCGTTCCAGAAGTGGGCTCGTGTTCCAAAAACACTCGTAAACCAAATCATTATTTCCCATAAAAAAATAATGAAAACTCAAATTATTCGTTCCACAGCCCCAAAAAATAAATACATAAAAATAATTAATACAATCTATAAAATGAAAATAAAACAAATTAATTTGCACTTTACCTTTTTAAAAAAGTGCAAATAAATCCCGACAGATACGTGTTTCTGTTGGTGCGTGTGTGTGTGTGTGTGTGTGTGTGTGTGTGTGTGTGTGTGTGTGTGTGGAATTAGCCCCTTCCCTCGCCTCGTTTTACACAGTAACACTCCTCCTCCCTCTCCCAACCTTGCTTTTTAAGTTTCACAACAAACACACACACACACACACACACACACACATACACACAATGGAAACACCGTTTTAACAGGAAAAAATAAATCTCTCTGACACTGGCATGAGCACATATTAACGGAATCACTTTTTAAGTTTCACAACAAACGCATAAACACAGCAGAAACACTGTTTTAATGGAAAAAAGACATCTCTCTGAGACTGGCATCAGCGCATACTAACGGAATCACTTTTTAAGTTTCACAACAAACGGACACACACATGAAAAGGTGAGAGAGTGCCGCTCTGTGTCAAAATAAGAGTCGCATACGTGATACATGATACTCAGCGCTCGTAAACTAATACATACATTTTCATGTCACTGTATATCAGTCATTCCAGAGAACTGGGACAAAATAGTCTGGCACATAATATTGTGTTTTGTGTGTGTGTGTGTGTGTGTGTGTGTGTGTGTGTGTGTGTGTCTACAGTTCAGATATTACAAATATTTTGATTATGACAAATTTTATAAGCTGAATTGACTTAATTAAAAAAAAATCTTAATTACAATTATTTTTCTTTTATTCATCATCACCACATGAAAAAAAGTCCTTGTCCAGTAAAATTGTGCACATTTTCTAATTGCCAAAGATTAAAATATTGGGAAAAAATATTGTGCTATATAGTGTTCTATGTGAAATAACTACATATTAATTTATTAATTGCTGTTAAAATGAATTAAAAAGAATTGGGCTCAAAGTCCATTTACTGTATGACTGAAAATAGTCGTACCCAGGTATACGACATAAAACTTATTTATAAAGTGTCCTATTCTTAAGCTGGGTGTTGTAGTTTTTACAGAATTACAAATAAGCAGTTGTGTGTCGTGGCGAAAAGTTTTGAGAATGACACAAACATTAGTTTTCACAAAGTTAATTACAAGCACTTCATACGTTTCAAAGGCTTTTATCGACAAGTACATGACATTTATGCAAAGAGTCAGTATTTGCAGTGTTAGCCCTTCTTTTACAGGACCTCTGCAACTGACTGGGCATGCTCTCAATCAACTTCTGGGCCAAATCATGACTGATAGCAACCCAGTCTTTCATAATCACATCGTGGAGTTTGTTAGAATTAGTGGGTTTTTGTTTGTCCACCTGCCTCTTGAGGATTGACCACAAGTTCTCAATGGGATTAAGATCTGGGGAGTTTCCAGGCCATGGACACAAACCCAAAATGTTTTGGTCCCCGAGCCACTTAGTTATCACTTTTGCCTTATGGCACGGTGCTCCATCGTGCTGGAAAATGCATTGTTCTTCACCAAACTGTTGTTGGATTGTTGAAAGAAGTTGCCGTTGGAGGGTGTTTTGGTACGATTCTTTATTCATGGCTGTGTTTTTGGGCAAAATTGTGTGTGAGCCCACTCCCTTGGATGAGAAGCAACCCCACACATGAATGGTCTCAGGATGCTTTACTGTTGGCATGACACAGGACTGATGGTAGCGCTCACCTTTTCTTCTTCGGACAAGCTTTTTTCCAGATGCCCCAAACGATCGGAAAGAGGCTTCATCCGAAAATCTGACTTTTCAGCAGTCCATTCGCCATACTTTTTGCCCAAGATCAATCTGTCCCAGATGTTTTTTTGGAGAGAAGTGGCTTCTTTGCTGCCCTTCTTGACACCAGGCCATCTTCCATCTTCGCCTCACTGTGTGTGCAGATGCCCTCACTGTCACGGGGGGCGTGGCGGTGGAGGATCCAAGTGCAGAACGAGTGTTTGTAGAGAGTGAGTGCAGCGCTTTTAAATGAGATCCGTGAATGCGGAAGTGCCGTGAGGAGCGTTCGTTGTTTATCTGAATGGAGTCCGCGTCGGGAATGCGGAAGTGGTGAGTGAGCGCTTGCTGTTTCTCTGAATGATCTCTGCGGCAGAATTTCCGAAGCGCGGATTTCGCGAGAAGTAGCCCGCGAGTCGAGGAAAGTCCGTAATCAAAACTCGTGGTCGAAAAACAAATCCGAATGTCGGCAACAGTAAATCCGGACGGTCAGGAAATCCGTAACGTGAGGCAGAGTCGTGGTCGTGGAAACAAAACGTGATCGAGATCCGAAAGGTCAAGGCAAAACGAAACGCTGGAATACTGGGCATGGATAGCACACAATAATCTGGCGACGTGGCGGTGTCAGAGCATGGTTTAAATAGGTATGAGCTGATTACTGATAGTGTCCAGGTGTGCAGAGAAGAGGGGCGGTGCGATGTAAGGAGCGGCAGGGAACATGGAACAGGCGTGCTTAGATGATCATGACGTGACTGTGGCTTGGCGTGTCATGACAGTACCCTCCCCTCTACGAACGCCTCCAGGCGTTCTTGCCAGTGCTTCGGGGTGAAGTCTGTGGAAATCTGAGATCAGGGATCGGTCTAGGATAAATCTAGCGGGTACCCAGCTTCTCTCTTCGGGGCCGTAGCCCTCCCAGTCTACTAAGTACTGAAGGCCCCTTCCCCGGCGGCGAGACTTGAGAAGACTGCGAACGGTAAAGGCCATCTATGAGTCGGGGGGGTGGGGGAGGCTGGGGGGGGTGTAGATAATGGGCACGAGATTAGACGACGAATCTGAGAAACGTGAAACGTAGGGTTGATTCTGCGCATGGAGAGAGGTAGAGCTAGTCGGACAGAGCATGGATTTATGACTCGGGTGATAGTGAAGGGTCCAATGAACCTTGGTGAGAGTTTCCTGGACGTGGTCTTGAGTGGGAGGTCCCGTGTAGACAGCATGACCCTTTGGCCGATACGATACCTGGGAGCTGGTGACCGATGACGATTCGCCTGGCGCTGGAAGGTGCTTACAGTGCGTAGTAGCTGATTACGGGCACGCTGCCATGTTCTTCTGCAGCGACGGACAAATGTTTGGGCTGAGGGAACCGCTACCTCCTCTTCCTGGGCAGGAAAGAGGGGTGGTTGATAGCCCAGACAGCAGTGGAAGGGAGACATGCCCGTGGACGAGGTAGGGAGCGAGTTGTGGGCGTATTCAATCCAGGGTAGGAAGCGACTCCAGGAAGAAGGGTCTCGAGAGGCCATGCACCTTAAAGATTTCTCCAACTCCTGGTTCATCCGTTCCGTTTGGCCATTAGTTTGGGGATGAAATCCGGATGAAAGGCTGGGGTTGGCGCCGACGAGGGTGCAAAACGCCTTCCAGAACTGGGCAGAAAACTGGGGGCCCCTGTCCGAGACAATGTCGACGGGGAGTCCATGAAGTCGGAAGACATGATTAATTAGGAGTTCGGCTGTTTCTTTGGCAGATGGGAGCTTGGGTAATGGGACAAAATGCGCCGACTTAGAGAAACGGTCTACGATGGTTAAGATGCAGGTGTTGTTTTGAGAAGGTGGTAGGCCAGTGACGAAGTCGATGGAAATGTGAGACCAGGGGCGGTGGGGAATGGGGAGGGGTCGGAGGAGACCCTCAGGAGGGCGGTTAGTCATCTTATTCCTGGCACAGGTGTCGCAGGAGGCCACAAAGTTCTTGACGTCCTCCTTCATGGTAGCCCACCAGAAGCGTTGGTGTAGGAGGGAAAGGGTGCGTGCCGCCCCAGGGTGGCATGCCAATCTGGAACTGTGGGCCCAGTCTAGCACCTGTGATCGCACGGAAGGTGGGACGAAAAGCTTGTTGGTTGGAACGATGCTTGGGCCTGGTTCCCGTTCGAGGGTCTGCCGAACCAGGTGCTCCACGTCAAGTTGGGTTGTTGCCACAAGACAATGAGGAGGAAGGATCGCCTCCATCGTGGATGTGTCCTGAGAGGTGGAGAATTGCCGGGAGAGGGCGTCAGGCTTGATGTTCTTGGAACCAGGGCGATATGATAAGGTAAACCGAAAACGAGAAAAAAAAGTGACCATCGTGCCTGGCGCGAGTTGAGCCTCTTTGCAGTTCTTAAGTACTCCAGGTTCTTATGGTCGGTCCATACGAGGAAGGGAAGGTCCGCCCCTTCCAGCCAGTGTCTCCATTCTTCAAGGGCCAGCTTGACCGCCAAGAGTTCACGGTCCCCGATGCCGTAGTTACGCTCGGGGGGTGTGAGTCGGCGGGAGAAGAAGGAGCAAGGGTGAATCTTGTTGTCTTTCGGGGATCTCTGAGACAGGACGGCCCCTACTCCGGTCTCAGATGCATCTACTTCAACAATGAACTGGAGGGAGGGGTCAGGAAATATAAGGATGGGTGCTATGGTGAAACGGTGCTTGAGATCCTTGAAGGCTTTATCTGCCTGGGGGTTCCATCGGAATGGGATCTTGGAAGACGTGAGTGCTGTAAGTGGGGTCGCCACTATGCTGTAGCTTCGAATAAAGCGTCGATAAAAGTTTGCGAATCCCAAGAAGCGTTGGAGTTCGCGTCTTGAAGATGGTACCGGCCAATCAGTGACCGCCCTCACCTTGGTGGGGTCCATCTGGATGCCTGCAGGGCGGGTACCCCGGAGCGCCCCCTGTTTATCTAGTGCCCCTCTTAGTTGTGCTGCCTCTGCTGGATCCATTAATGGCCAGATTATACTGTCACGGGGGGCGTGGCAGTGGAGGATCCAAGTGCAGAACGAGTGTTTGTAGAGAGTGAGTGCAGCGCTTTTAAATGAGATCCGTGAATGCGGAAGTGCCGTGAGGAGCGCTCGTTGTTTATCTGAATGGAGTCCGCGTCGGGAATGCGGAAGTGGTGAGTGAGCGCTTGCTGTTTCTCTGAATGATCTCTGCGGCAGAATTTCCGAAGCGCGGATTTCGCGAGAAGTAGCCCGCAAGTCGAGGAAAGTCCGTAATCAAAACTCGTGGTCGAAAAACAAATCCGAATGTCGGCAACAGTAAATCCGGACGGTCAGGAAATCCGTAACGTGAGGCAGAGTCGTGGTCGTGGAAACAAAATGTGATCGAGATCCGAAAGGTCAAGGCAAAACGAAACGCTGGAATACTGGGCATGGATAGCACACAATAATCTGGCGACGTGGCGGTGTCAGAGCATGGTTTAAATAGGTATGAGCTGATTACTGATAGTGTCCAGGTGTGCAGAGAAGAGGGGCGGTGCGATGTAAGGAGCGGCAGGGAACATGGAACAGGCGTGCTTAGATGATCATGACGTGACTGTGGCTTGGCGTGTCATGACACTCACACCTGCCTGCTGCCAGTCCTGAGCAAGCTCTGCACTGGTGGCACTCTGATCCCGCAGCTGAATCCTCTTTAGGAAACGATCCTGGCGCTTGCTGGACTTTCTTGGACGCCCTGAAGCCTTCTTAACAAGAATTGAACCTCTTTCCTTGAAGTTCATGATGATCCTACAGTATAAATTGTTGATTTAGGTGCAATCTTAGTAGCCACAATATCCTTGCCTATGAAGCCATTTTTATGCAATGAAATGATGGCTCCACGCGTTTCTTTGCAGGTCACCATGGTTAACAATGAAAGAACAATGATTTCAAGCATCACCTTCCTTTTAACATGTCAAGTCTGCCATTCTAACCCAATCAGTCTGACATAATGATCTCCAGCCTTGTGCTTGTCAACATTCTCACCTGAGTTAACAAGACGATTACTAAAATTATCTCAGCAGGTCCTTTAATGACAGCAATGAAATGCAGTGGAAAGGTTTTTTCAGGATTAAGTTAATTTTCATGGCAAAGAAGGACTATGCAATTCATCTGATCACTCTTCATAACATTCTGGAGTATATTCAAATTGCTATTATAAAAACTTAGGCAGCAACTTTTCCAAGTTCCAATATTTATGTAATTCTCAAAACCTTTGGCCACGACTGTACACACTCACTCATTCACACACACTACGGGCAATTTGAGAATGCCAATTAGCCTAATCTGCATGTCTTTGCATTTCTTTGGAGGAAACTGGAGTACCCAGAGGAAGCCCACCAAGCACAAAGAGAATATTCAATTCAATTCAATTCAATTCAATTTTATTTATATAGCGCTTTTAACAATTGACATTGTCGCAAAGCAGCTTTACACAATAAAAAGAAGTAAGTTTTTATGCAATGTGTATGAATCAAAATGATAAGATTGTCCCTGATGAGCAAGCCGAGGGCGACGGTGGCAAGGAAAAACTCCCTGAGATGGTTATAGGAAGAAACCTTGAGAGGAACCAGACTCAACAGGGAACCCATCCTCATCTGGGTGATAACGGATAGCAGAGAAGGATCAGCATAATAATGTGTACTGGAAGTTCAGTGTAACAGGAGATGTGTTAAAATTTTAATTAAAAGGAGTCCAGTTTGTTCCCGGAGGCTCAGGTAGACTGTAGGAGATTCCAGTCCTGAGCTATCGAACAACTGAAGTCACAGGTCCCCAGAGCATCAATCGATGATAGGACAGTCTTCATGGAACCATCCCCAGCCACAAAGCGCATCCAGGCAGACCACACGGGGCATCCATGTGACGGGATCTCCAACCAGAAGCAGGACTCCAGGACGGGTTAGACGGCTTCAGAGGGCAGAGGGGTCTGGATCACTGGCAACTCAGGAGCGAACATGTATAGCTCGACAGAGACAGAGAGGGAAAGAGAGAGGAGAGAGAGCAGAAAGGAGAGAGGAGCAGAAATAGGAGAAGATGGCAGTTCGGTCTGGTCACAGTCAACATGTATAAGGTGAATGTATATTAGTGCAAAGTGCAAGCAGGGACTCCGGCAGGACTAACTATAACAGCATAACTAAAAGGGAGAGCCAGAAGGAAACACAAACATGAGGCTCCCTGAGATGTAAAGCAACCAATCACCTCACCGTCAACAAACCTGAGTGAACAATGAGAGTGGGAGGACAGCATCTAAACATACCAGTTCACCAGAATACTCTACGTCCATGAGTCCCCCAGATCTGCTCCTTTACCTAAGGTTAATCTATTTACAAAAATGCTTGGCTAAATAAATAAGTTTTTAGCCTAGACTTAAACACTGAGACTGTGTCTGAGTCCCGAACATTAACAGAGACTATTCCATAACTTTGGGGCTTTGTAAGAAAAGCTCTGCCCCTGCTTTAGTTTTAATGTCGATGGTACTGACAGGCATGTACCATCGTTTGATCAGTAGTGGCCCGGATAAATGGAACAACAGTTCACTCAAATACTGTGGCGAGACCATTGTGCTTTAAATGTCAAAAGTAGTATCTTGAAATGATCACGAGAATTTCACGGGAGCCAGTAAGTGTATAGGCCAAATAAAAGGTGATATTACCATCTTCTGGTTTCTAGTGAGGACTCTGCTGCTGCATTCTGTACTAACTGGAAGCTTGTTTATACACCTAGTTGAACAACCAGACAGTAAGGCGTTACAATAGTCCAACCTAGAGTTGATAAAAGCATGAACTAGTTTTTCTGCATCATTTAGTGACAATATGTTTCTTATCTTGGCAATATTTCTAAGGTGAAAGAAAGCTATCCTGGTGATATTATCTACATGTGCTTCAAACGAAAGGCTGGAATCTATAATCACACGAGGTCTTTAACTGTTGCACTTGATGAAACAGAAAGGCCATCTAAAGTTACAGTGTGATCAGAAAGCTTACTTCTAATACTTGTGGTCTACCAATGCAAAACTTCTTTCTTATCAGGATTATGCAGAAGAAAATTAATTAACATCCAATCTCGTATGTCCTGCACACACTGCTCAATTTTAGCAAACTGGTTTTTCTCATCTGGTTTTGCTGAGACATATAATTGTGTGTCATCAGCATAACAATGAAAACTAATACCATGTTTACGAATTATGTTGCCCAGAGGAAGCATGTAAAGGGAAAAAAGCAGTGGGCCTAAAACTGAGCCCTGTGGAACACCAAACTCCACTTGAGAACATGAGGAATGGTCACCATCTAAATCTACAAACTGATAACGATCAGTCAAGTAGGATCTGAGCCACAAGAGGGCAGTTCCCTTAATTCCTACTACCTTTTCTAATCTGTGAAGGAGAATACTATGATCAATGGTGTCAAAAGCTGCACTGAGGTCCAGTAACACAAGTATAGTGACGCAACCCTGATCAGAGGCCCATAGGAGGTCGTTTACTACTTTAACAAGTGCTGTCTCTGTGCTGTGATGAGGCCTAAATCCTGACTGATACAGTTCATTTATGCTATTTCTGTGTAGATGTGAACATAGCTGCTGTGATACTACCTTTTCCAAAATCTTGGAGATAAACGGAAGGTTTGATATCAGCCTGTAATTAGAAAGCAGACAGGGGTCAAGGTCAGGTTTCTTGATTAGCGGTTTAATAACGGCTAATTTAAAGGATTTGGGGACATACCCACTACTGAGTGAACAGTTAATTACTTTCAACAGGGGTTCTATTATTGCTGGTACTATCTGCTTGAGAAAATGTGTCGGTATAGGATCTAATATACAGGTTGACGATTTTGAAGAAGAGATGAGTGAAATTAGTTCCCTCGCTTCAAGGGGAGTAAAGTGTTCTAAGTTCTGATGTGATGTGGTTAGATCATCTGAATTATTTAAATTGTCTGGTTTTGAAGCCTGAATTTTTTGCCTAATATTTATGATTTTATTATTGAAAAAGTTCATGAAATCCTCACTACTGCATGATGTTGTTGTGGAGATTTCTGCAGTGGTCTTGTTTTTAGTTAATTTAGCTATGGTATTAAATAAAAATCTCGCGTTGTTTTTGTTATTTTCTATAAGAGTGGAGAGATACGTTGATCTAGCATCACTGAGAGCTTTTTTATAGTTCAGGATGCTCTCCTTCCAAGCTATTTTGAATACTATCAATTTAGTTTGGCGCCATTTACATTCAAATTTGCGAGCGGTTTGTTTTAAAGCACGTGTGTGGTCATTATGCCAAGGAGCGAGTTTCTTATCTCTAATCATTTTCCTTTTAACTGGAGCAACATTATCTAAGCTATAACGAAGTGCTGACTCTAGATATTCATTCGCCTGTTCGAGTTCTGTGAAGTCAGATGGCGATCCAATCAAAGTAGATAATTCTGGAAGATTATTGATAAAGCTCTGTGCGGTATTTGATGTAAATGTACGTTTAAGGTGGAAGCGCGGTGCTGTGCATACATTATTACTATAACACGCTTTAATCGAGACAAGGTAGTGATCTGAGATAACTTCAGACTGTGGAATTGTGGTTATATTTCCTATACTTAATCCGAAGGATAATATTAAATCCAAAGTGTGACCTGCTTTATGAGTGGTTCCTACTACACACTGATTTACTCCTACTGAGTCCAGTATGGACAAGAATGGACTCAGAGGGTCTTCTGGATTCTCAAAATGAATATTAAAGTCTCCAGCAATTAACGCTTTATCTACAGAAACAACAAGGTTTGAAAGGAAATCTGCAAATTCGCAGAGAAACTCCGAGTACGGCCCAGGGGGTCTGTAAATGATGATTAGCGGGATCGACTGAGCTGACTTTATGTTACTATAGAGAACTTCAAATGCATTAGATTTAAAACTGTGTTTTTGTACGAGAGACAGATTATCGTTATAAATAACTGCGACTCCTCCTCCTCTACCAGTTAACCGAGGCTGGTGTATGTAGCTGTATCCAGGAGGACTAGCTTAATTGAGAGCCACATACTCGTCCTGTTTAATCCAGGTTTCTGTTCAACATAATATATCAAGCTCCTGATCTGTGATAGTTTCATTAACAATAACTGCTTTAGATGCGAGAGATCTAATATTTAACAGTCCTAGCTTCAGATCAGAGGTGCTGGCTGCGCATTCAGTGTGGTCTGAGTTTGTGGTCTCTATGTTAATTAAATTACTAAAACAGACTTTCTGAGTCTTTCTAAATGTATGTTTATGTTTATCTCGGGGAACAGACACAGTCTCAATATGATGAACCCTGAGTGACGACTCTATGCAGCTAGCAGACGGTTGGTTTAGCCTATCTGTCTGCTCCCTGGCCTTGGCTCTCGATTGTCACCGATTAACTAGGCCTCTTCTGAGACTATGTGCTATACTACAAGAAATGAGAGCAGCACCTTCCCGAGTGGGATGGACACCGTCCCGCCCTAACAGGCCAGTTTTGCTTTCAAAAGTCTTCCAATTGTCAATGAAGCCCACGTTGTTTTTGGAGCACCACCTGGACATGCAGCGGTTCAGCGACCATAACCTGCTGTAAGCTATGTCGCCATGTCTCATTGGGATGGGACCAGAGCAAACTACTTCTTCGGACATCGCCTTCGCTATTTTAAACACCTCTGTAAAGTTACTCTTACTAACCTCTGACTGACGAAGGCGTATATCGTTAGCTCCAGCATGTACCACAATCTTAGAGAACCTATGCTGACCTAGAGCCCTAAGATTACCTGCTATGTCCGGTGCTCTGGCTCCCGGGATACACCTGACCACTGCCGCTGGCGCCCCTAAAGGCCTAGCTAATTTCACGTGCCTCAGTATAGAGTCTCCTATAACCAGAGCTCTTTCAGGTTTCTCAGCGGGTGCATCACTGAGGAGAGCGAACCTGTTGGACACGTGAAGCGCAGAAGAGGTGTGCTCCGGTGGGCTAGCCTTAGCGTTAGCTTTGGCTGAACGAGTATGCCGCCGAGTCGTCACCCACTCGCCCCGCTGTGAGGGCTCTACTGCCGGAGTCGGGGGATGATTATCTCCACCTGTGGCACCCAGACTTTCCACTACAGGATTAACACTGCTCTCGCGCTCTCTAACCCTCTCTAAAGTCTGGATGCGCTCCTCTAATGCTACTATCTTCTCCGTCAGGGTGCTAACTAACACACACCTATCACAAATAAAATTATCACTAATGACGGAGGAAGAATGTCTAAACATCCTGCACTCCACACACTGAGCGAGCTGAATGGTAGACATGATAACGTACCTTTGTGCCGGAGTTGTGATTATTTGGTGATGGATTCGCTTGTTGTTGGTCAGATGATACGCGCGTTCTCCCAAAAAGCGCAAAAAATCGGATAATGTCCAGTAGTATTAAAGCGTAAAAACGGGAAAAATATATAATTATAAAAAACTAAACAAAATATAATATAAAACGCTGTTTCAAACAGATGAGGAACTTTCGCGGGAACAATACGAAAAACAGGAAGCTACGTCCAAAACAGGAAGCTACGTCCAAAAACAGGAAGCTACGTCAATTCAACATTCAAACTCCATGCACACAGAGATGGGAATCGAGCCTGGCTGGGAATCAAACCAGGACCCTGAAGGTGCAAGGCGACAGTGCTAACCACTACAACGCCGTGCCACCCCCAAAATATAAGTACATAAAAATAATTAATACAAAATATAAAGTAAAAACAAAACAAATATACCTGCACTTTACCTATGAAAATGTAAAATTAAATCCCGACAGATAAGTGTTTCCGTTAGTGTTTGTTCGCACAGGCACTTTGTGTTTGTGTATGTGTGTAAAGTAAGAGAAGAGGAGGATTGAGACCCTCCCCTCTCCCATTTCTCAGCTTACACAGTAAGACTTCTTATTAGTTACACACATACACACACACACTAAAGGAATCACTGCTGTAAAGTAAAAATAAAACAAATTAACCTGCACTTTACCGCGACAGAGAAGTGTTTCCATTAAAGAGAGTGTGTGTATGCATGTGCGTGAAGGCGTGAGAAGGATGGGTGTGTGTGTGTGAAGGCAAGAGGAGGAGAGGAGGGGCATGCTGTCCAAGGACGCGTTCACAAATGTTGATTATACCATTGAGAGATGAGCACTAAGACTGGGGAGACGATTAACTACAATTCCAAAGTGCCATTGACTTAGTTGGCACTGATCAAAACAAGAAGCGCATGTGCTACATGATACTCGGTGTATGTAAACCAAGACTTGACTCGTTTTTCAAGTCAAAATTTATTAAAAATGTTTGCCTGTCTTGCAGAACGCTTGCAAACCAGGTTACTCGCAATCCGAGGTTCTACTGTATATAAAATATGATTATCTTAATGTGTGCCATGGACTTCAAAGCTGCATCTTTAACCGTACAGTATCAGTCACCTGTGGAGACAGCAAACAACATGTTATTGGACCACATACCACACGCAATTTTTTAAAAAGTTATTTTATTTTTTTCCAAACATGTCTTTTAAGAGCTCTGTATCACTCTGTGTTAACTATGTTTCTATGTTATGTTCCTCTGTGGGTGCAATTCCTTGCTACTTCTAACCAGTTAGGACACCTCATACATTTTGGTGGAGATGAGATTCCTTTTCCTATGTATATATTTCCTATGTACCCATTTTTGCAGATGACGCTGCCTGTTGGTCCTTTAATGTATGCAGAACTATGCTTCAGATGTTCTACCATTCTGTGGTTTCCAGCATTATCTTTTCTGCTGTAGTCTGCTGTAAAATCTGACTGAGACTACCACAGTCTAAAACTGAACGCCACAGGACGTCATTTATACCAGTGGCAATTAAACTCTATAACTCTTCATCCTTCATTCGGGAGCTATCATCTGGTGTCAAGTCAAGTCAAGTCAATTTTATTTATATAGCGCTTTTGACAATTGACATTGTCGCAAAGCAGCTTTACACAATAAAAAAGAAGTAAGTTTGTATGCAATGTGTATGAATCAAAATGATAAGATTGACCCTGATTGATGTACAATATCATTACTACTTTCTATGCAATATTATATTACATTCGCATTCTGGAAATGTCTGACTCATCCTGGTGCCCCGCTTCTGGTTGGAGATTCATCACATAGATCCCTGTGTGGTCTGCTTGGGATGCGTGTGGCAACTGGGGATGATTCACGTTACCATGAAGATGGTCTTGATGCATACAGCTGTTCTCTGAGGACTTGTGACTACAGTCACTCCATAGTCAGGACTGGAATTTCCTACATTCTACCTGAGCCTCCAATAATGAACTGGACTCCATATTAGCTTAAACACATGGAATATTAATGACGGTCATGATGTAGGTGTTCCCATCAGATAAGGATAGACCCATTACAAAGTCTAGGGAAATGAAAGACCAAGGATGGCGAGACACACATCTGATAAGATCAGACGGAGGTTGATTGTTATGCTTACAGTGTGCGCAGATGTTGCACACTGCCTCAAATCTGGACTTCAATGTGGCCTTCAATGGGGGATTTCTCCCCCAATGTGGCCCACCAGAAGCTTTGGTGAATGACAAAATGGGTCTGAGTGGACCCTAGGTGACAAGAAAGCCTGGAGTGTAGATGGGGTCTTGGGTAGAGGACAACTGATGGGAGATGAGTGTCTAGCTTAGTGTTCTTTAAGCCTGGCTGGTACAGTGGGACAGGACAAAGTTAAATATCAAGAACAGAGGCCATCAAACTTGACAAGCTTTAAGTCTTTTGGTACATAGATACCTGATTTTTATTATAGGTCCATACTAGGAATGGAAGTTCTGTTCCTTCCAGCCACTCCTCTACTGCTCCCGTGGGGGTTCAGAGCTTATGACATGAGTTGAAGCTCTCCGAAGTTGTCAAACTTGGGTGGTGATGTTGGCGTCAGCCTGTGAATTAGTGAGGAGCTCTTCATACTACTTCCTGAGGAGAGCACCTTGGTTCTCCAGGGCTTGCCTCATCCTGTTGAAGTCTGCTGGTCCATCATGTTGGCCGGATTAATCTGTCACTACATAATGAGCCTCATAGGGAGGGGGACCCAAGAGGGTTTGAAAAAAACATGACAGCCTCGGAAAACAGGACAATATGGGGAGAAGCCGGGGAAGGGAAATGTCAAAGATGAAATAGTTCTTGAATGACATTTGTGAGCTGGCAGCGTGACATTGGGATATAAATAACTGTAACTATAACAACGGTAAATGGTAAAACATGGGAGATTTCACACACACACACACACACACACACACACACACTAACTGTCACGAACTAACCGGAGATGAATCAGAAGACTAGCAGTTAGCCCTGTAGCGTGGATGGTAAACCCAAACGCGGAAGTAGCGCGAGCAGGCAGGATAACCACGCTAGTTATTCTTAGAACTCTCCCGAAGCGAGAGCAAGAGTTTACACAAATAAACCCGCGTTCTAAATACACACACCCAATCAGAAGCGATAACCCAAGAAAGTGAGTACTCACGTTTAGACGAGCGAGGCGTCGGCGATAGCATGGGCAGAACTCAATGACTGAGCAATGTGAGGCGCCATCTTGTTTCCTTTTATGCTTCCTGAAACCCGACCGTATTACTTCCGGGTCCTAGTGCCGGTCGTGTTACGAGTGTGCATGACAGTACCCCCCCCGTCCAGGACCGACTCTCGACGGTCCTGGGGTGGAGGATACCCGACGACGGTAGTCCCGGATGAGTTCGGGGTCTAGGACAAACCGAGCCGGAATCCAAGATCGCTCCTCGGGACCGTAACCTTCCCAATCCACCAGGTACTGGAGCCCTCTGCCCCGAGGACGTGAGTCAAGGATCCGGCGAACGGTGTAGGCGGGACCACCCTCAATCATACGGGGAGGAGGAGCAGGGTGGGTGGGTGGAACCATTGGTGAAGTGATGAAGGGTTTGAGCTGGGAGGTGTGGAATACCGGATGGATCCGGAGCGCCGCAGGCAGCTGGAGCCGGTAGGTGACAGGGTTAATCCGGAGGTTGATGCGGTATGGTCCGATGAATCTTGGTGACAGCTTTCTTGATTCAGTCTGCAGGTGTAGGTTTTTTGTTGATAGCCATACCTTATCACCTACTTGGTACATTCGTCCCGGTGGGTGTCGACGGCGATGTTGCAGAGTGTAACGGCGGTTGGCCTGTTGAATGGCGTCGTTTGCTTGTCTCCATAGCCGTCGACACCGGCGAACCAACTGTTGGGCCGACGGTACCTCCACCTCCGGTTCTTGATGGTCGAACATCGGAGGTTGGAAGCCGTAGCATACCTCAAATGGGCTTAGGTTGGTGGCAGAAGACATGTGGAGGTTGTGAGACAGCTCAGCCCAAATGAGGTAGCGGGCCCAGGAGCACTGGCGATCAGCAATGAAGCATCTCAGGTAGCGCTCCAGTTGTTGGTTGGTTCGCTCCGTCTGACCGTTAGTCTGTGGATGGTAACCGGAGGACAGACTGCAGGTGGAATTGATCAGACGGCAGAAGGCCTTCCAGAACCGGGACGTGAACTGGGGCCCCCTGTCCGAGACGATGTCCTTTGGGAACCCATGCAGGCGGACTACGTGCTCTAATATCAGCTCAGCTGTCCTTTTAGCTGACGGGAGCCGGAGAGGGCCACCAGGTGAACAGCTTTGGAGAACCGGTCGACGATGGTGAGGATGGTGTCTCTTCCTTCGAAACCGGCAGGCCCGTGATGAAGTCAACGGCAATGTGTGTCCAGGGTCGGCGGGGAACCGGGAGTGGTTGAAGTTCCCCTGGCGATGGT
This sequence comes from Clarias magur, assembly GCA_013621035.1. Lineage (NCBI taxonomy): Eukaryota > Metazoa > Chordata > Actinopteri > Siluriformes > Clariidae > Clarias > Clarias magur. The sequence goes on along the minus strand of QNUK01000957.1, from coordinate 74,440 downwards.
CGGTTGCTGTCCTTGGACCTGGCACACACTGGGCACGCCTGGACGAACTCGTCTACGTCCTTCTTCATATTGGGCCACCAGAAAGCACGTTGAACGAAAAGTAGGGTACGCCGCTTTCCGGGGTGTCCAGAAAGTGGGGAGGAGTGTCCCCACTGGAGTACTTCGGCCCTGATGGCATTGGGTACATAGAGTCGGCCAGGCGGCACACCTGCTGGTTCGGTCTCCGTAGCTTGTGCCTGGCGGACCCTCGTTTCCAGGTTCCAACTGAGCGGTGCGAGGATCTTGGTGGGTGGCAGGACAGGCGCAGGGTCCGCCCGGGGGACGTCTTCCTCGTGCTGTCGGGAGAGGGCGTCGGCTTTGGTGTTCTTGGACCCCGGGCGGTATGACAGGTGGAAATTATAATTCTCGAAAAACAGTGCCCACCGCGCCTGTCTGGGGTTCAGTTGTTTTAAGGTGCGGATAGTGATGAGGTTTTGGTGGTCGGTCCAGACGATGAACGGCTCTCTGGCGCCCTGGAGCCAGTGTCGCCATTCCTCCAAGGCCCACTTTATGGCCAGCAGCTCGCGGTCCCCTACTCCGTATCGCTGCTGAGTGGCGTCAAATTTCTTGGAGAAAAAACTGCAGGGGTGCAGTTTTTGGTCTGGACCTCGCTGGGAGAGAACAGCCCCGGCGCCCACATCCGAAGCGTCCACCTCCACAACGAATGGTTTGTCAGCATCCGGGTGAAGGAGGATGGGAGCAGTGGTGAAGCGGCGACAGAGCTCATGGAAGGCAGAGACGGCAGTTGAGGTGAGGTTGAAGGGGTGAGATGATGGGCGGGTCAGAGCGGTTAGTGGCGCTGCAACGGTACTGTAGTCCCGGATAAAGCGGCGATAGAAATTGGCAAACCCGAGAAATCTCTGGAGTTGTTTAAGAGTCTTGGGTAGGGGCCAATGACTCACAACTTCCAGTTTCTGCGGGTCCATGGCCACACCCTGGGGCGAGATGACAAAACCCAGGAACGTGGTGGAGCGCTCGTGAAAAGCGCACTTCTCCAACTTACAGTACAGCTGGTGGGCGAGCAATCTCTTTAGAACCGCTCTGACTTGCTGGATATGTTCGTTGACGGTTCAGGAGTAGATGAGGATGTCGTCAAGGTAGACGAACACCCAACGGCCTAACATGTCTCTGAGGACGTCATTGATGAATTGTTGAAAAGCGGCAGGTGCGTTGCAGAGACCAAACGGGATGACCAGACTCTCGTAGTGCCCTGTAGGGGTGATGAAGGCCGTCTTCCACTCATCGCCCTCTCTGATGCGCACCAAGTTGTAGGCGCTCTGGAGGTCCAACTTAGTGAAGATGGTGGCACCAGAGAGGGCGTCCAGGGCAGAGTTGGTAAGAGGCAGTGGGTGTCGGTTTTTTATGGTGATATTATTGAGCCCCCGGTAATCGACACAGGGACGTAGACTACCATCGCGTTTTTTCACGAAGAAGAACCCCGCAGCGGCAGGTGAGGAGGAGGGCCGGATGGTACCATGGCGAAGTCCGCTGGAAACATACTCCTCCATCGCCTGCATCTCGGTGTTAGATAGTGATTAGAGGTGGCCGCGGGGTGGTGTCGCACCTGGCTGAAGATCGATTGCCAGGTCGTATGAGCGATGAGGAGGTAGGTGGGTAGCGCGTCTCTTACAGAAGACTTCAGCCAGGTCCCGGTAGTCTAGCGGGATGTCGTCTGTGTCGACATCGGGGGCCTCGGACTCCCTAGAGCACGTCCCAGCCTCGGCCCGTAGGCAGAGCTCGGTGCAGGTCGGCCCCCATTGTAGAATTCGATTTTGGGTCCATGATATGAGTGGGTCATGATGCAACAGCCAAGGGTGTCCGAGGATGATGGGTGGTGATGAAATGGTGGTGGTGTAAAACTGAATCTGTTCCCGATGCTGGTTGATGATGAGGGTGATAGGCTGAGTTTGAAAGGAGATGGGACTGGAGGAAAGAGGCCGACCGTCGACTGATGTAATGGTTACGGGCTGGGATAACGCCTCGATCTTTATCCCCAGTTTTTTGGCATATGAAGAGTCAATGAAGTTACCTGCTGCCCCGGAGTCGACGAACGTGGTACTTCCGACCTGTTTGTGGCCAAACTGGAGGTGTACTTTTACCGTGAGACGGGAATCATTAGTCAGGGTGGTGGAGAGGAAGATGGGACCCGGTGAGCTACTCTCATTTCTCACCGGGGCTGCGCGTTTCCCGGCCGCAGAGGACAGATGGCTCGATGGTGTGCAGCGGATCCACCATACGCGCAGAGCCCCTCTCTAAAACGGCGTTCCCGTTCTGCAGCGGTTAAGGAGGCGTGCCCTAATTGCATGGGTTCCCCGGCTCCTGTGTCAACCACGGCGGGAGGTGGAGTACCGACGGTTCTGGTGGGTGCTGCAGTGAATGAGGCGTGGACTTCTGGAACTGGAGCGTGGGAGAGGAAGGGTGTGGTGCGAGGTAGTGCTGTCGTGATGGGTGGCAGGGTACGGGGAGCTGGCTTGGGGCGAGCGAGCAGACGTTGGTCGATCCGGAGGGCGAGTTGGATTAAGCCCTCCAAGGTCGCTGGGAGCTCTCGTCCGGCGAGCTCGTCTTTTATACGTGAAGCCAGTCCCTCGTAGTAGGCCGTCCGGAGTGCGGAGTCTCCCCAGTCGGTCTGCACGGCGAGAGTGCGAAACTCCGCGGTGTAGCGGCTCACAGACGACCCTCCCTGCTGTAGATGATATAACTTAGAGTCGGTCTCCACCTCAGCAGCCGGATGCTCAAAGGTGAGTTTAAGCTGACGGGTGAATTCTGTGTAGGAGTAGGCGACGTCTGAATCTGAACGAAGAACCGCCGTGGCCCACTCAGCTGCCTGCCCGGATAGCAACGAGACGAGAAGAGCAATGCGCAGTCGGTCTGTGGAGTATCTGGTGGAATTAAACTCAAACACAAGATCCACTGCAGTTAGAAAAACACTGCACTTCCCATCCGTGCCATTCCATTTGTCCGGTAAAGCTAGAAAAACATCAGAAGGTGGGGAGGGGGTTGGCGGCGCAGCAGCCGCTGCGATGGGCGTGGCAACAGCCGGCTGAGCGGCCGCCCCGCGGAGGATCGCATTCTCCTGTCGCAGCTCCGTCACCTCGCGGCGCAAGACCGCGACGCCCTGGAGCTCCGTGCGGAGAGATGCGACTTCACCACGGAGCTGATCGATCAGCTTAGCATGCCGGTCAACCACATCGCAGAGGTGAGCAAACTCCGCTGGGTTTACTGCTGATGGCTCAGTCATTCTGTCACGAACTAACCGGAGATGAATCAGAAGACTAGCAGTTAGCCCTGTAGCGTGGATGGTAAACCCAAACGCGGAAGTAGCGCGAGCAGGCAGGATAACCACGCTAGTTATTCTTAGAACTCTCCCGAAGCAAGAGCAAGAGTTTACACAAATAAACCCGCGTTCTAAATACACACACCCAATCAGAAGCGATAACCCAAGAAAGTGAGTACTCACGTTTAGACGAGCGAGGCGTCGGCAATAGCATGGGCAGAACTCAATGACTGAGCAATGTGAGGCGCCATCTTGTTTCCTTTTATGCTTCCTGAAACCCGACCGTATTACTTCCGGGTCCTAGTGCCGGTCGTGTTACGAGTGTGCATGACACTAACGGAATCACTGTCTGGTTCACGGATTACATAAATTTTCTGAATAAAATTCAAACAAAAAAATGAAGGAGGGCTTAAACAAAACTAATCATTTATAAAACAAGCTTGTCTTGTAAAATTAGTATGTCCCTAAGAAAACATCTGGACTTTGAAGCTTTTATGAAATATAAAGATTTTTTTCACAACAGCTGAAGTTAGAGCCTTTATAACAATGACAATGAATTTATCTCATGCATATTTTGTAACAACACTTATTTTAGGGAGTTATACTGTAACTATACTGTATACTTTACATTTACATTTAGGCAGATGCTCTTATTCAGAGTGACCTAAAAGTGCTTTGACGTTTCTAGAAGTTGGCTAGACGCTTACACTGGTTACTAGGATACTAACTAAGTACCAACAGTTGAAGGTTTTTTTTTCTTCTTCTTCTTCTTCTTCGGAGGTTTGGGTATTTTACTCAAAGTAATTTATGAAATAGATACATATTTAGTAATCGCTTAAAGATTCTTAAAGATGTTTCTGCTTTACTATTTAAAGATTGCCAGTGTCTATTTAAGTATTTAAAATCTTTCTGAATTTCCTTAGGTTTTGACAGAACTGAGGTCAGATAACCAGCGCCTAAAGGATGAGAATGGGACTTTAATCAGAGTGATCAGCAAACTTTCCAAGTGAGGCATTATGAAGATTCACGCTGAGAGTCAAAATATTTACTGATTTGAAAGACTTCACTTACTTTCTATTAACCACACAACAGATAAATGTTTTCTGTTGTCCTAGTACCCCTACTCTCTTTAAATTTGTAACATTTTACCATCAAAAGGAAAAGATAACATGATTGATTTCAAATGAACTGCTTACTGTTTATAGCCATTTGATTAACATGCGATGTATAACATTTCAAGGTACAAAACATAATTTATATACTTGTTTTATCTTTAGATACTTGTTTTGTCTGTTTTCACCATGTTTTGAATGCTTTGTCTGCAATTACAGGTTAAAGTATTTTAGGATATGACTAGAAGACTAATTAGCCTGGTATATTTGGATCCTAATATTTTTTTTTCCATTCTTGAATTATACCACACTTCCATGGAATTTTTACTCAGAAGTTATTTATTAAATGATTGGTCAATCATATTTACAACTACCATGAAAGCCTTATATTAATGTGTTTATTCTAATATGTAATTGTTCTTTTAACAAGACAATCATAGCTAAGATAAAACATCACACACATTTTATCAGTTGTATACTAACTGGCTAAGAGCTGTTATAGCATCACCTGGGAATCAAACTCACAATCTCCGGATGATAGGGCGAGCACTTTACCACTGCGCCACAACTATACAATTACAATTGGACACTAAAGCAACTCCTGTTTAGTTTCTTTTATTCACCTGTACAATACATAAGAGAGGAAGTTACTACCTGTATGGAAAGCAACTATAAAAGGTAATAATGTCTAACCAATTATTGTTATAGATTCGAGTTTAAAAGTCCCAAAAGTCCCTGAAGCCTCAAGAAATAAAAACAGTCAGTGCAATAAATATTAGTGTAACTCTCAAGCAACAGACATCTAAAACAATCAAAAATACAAAGAAGTTTTACAATGCCTTATGCGGAGTTGAACTAGACAACATGACAGAAATTTAGTTCACATTTACTGGCATGTGACAGTTTCCAAGGATATACTAATTATATCCAGATAGCACACTGCTGAAGGGCAGTGCATACATTGGGCCAATATTGGCATCAGAGACTGGCCCAATGTTGCCTCACTGGTGGGGCCAAATATAGGTTAGCCCAACGTTGACACAGCGCTGTTTCAGTAGATAATGGAAAAGTTGCAAATTAAGCTCTTTTTATCATTGCCACTATTAAGAAAATGCATCCATATCTCCAGAAATGTATTTATTAATTTTATTTGTGATAAAATGATTACAGACTAAGAAAATATATATGTAACCATTATGATGATAAACTACAAAATATACACATAGTACAATCACTTTTCTCTCAGCAAGGTGGATGATAAATGCATACAAATAAAATACCCATTAGACTGTCTTTTATATCAGGTGCCTCTGCATCTTTCACCTGGGTACTTTCAGCATCAGCTTGGTCACTGTAGCTCAGCTGTTCTTTATCATCATCATCATTTTCATCACCAACATTACAGCATCTTTGGAGAACTGTGACACGGGTCTGTGTAAATACATCAATAATTTGAGCACTGTACAGTAAAATTTACATAAAAATATGTGTAACAATGCAGGTCTCACAAGGGGCAGAGCAAAGCGAAAATGATTTGCAATGTTTGGGCAGATACGCAGACTGCTACCCGGCGGAGTTCTGAACAGGCAAAGGCGCAGCCATTTAAACACGTGGTTGCGAGGCAATGCTACAATCAGCGTGAACGCACCTCATCTGGTGGAGTGATTAATTGAGGGTCCTGATACCTCGGCACTTAGGTATCTGCGATCATTTAGGTAGCACCGGTTTCAGGGCCAAAGACAAAGCGAAAGAAACAAAAAAGAAAAAGAAAGATAGATAGAGAAAGAAAGATAGACAGACAAGCTCACTTAAGAGAGGGAGAGAGGCAAAGACCAAGCCTCTGCCTCCCCAATAGAGGGAGAGAAAGAAAGTGAGAGCGAGCGAAACACATCAGTTTAGCGTGCGCTCTCAGATAAAAGTACAAAGAAAAGACACAAACTCTATCTCTACCATATGTTCAAACGGAAAGTTCTTCCTGTGCCTGTCATAAAAACTCTCACAAACTCCTGTTTCATTCACCTCCTCAGAAGCCCTGTGTCAGGGCTCTTGCACATCAAAACATCTCGTGGTGCAGCTCTCCATCCCGCACCACATAATATGTTCTTCGAAATCTTCCTTTACAACTAGCAAAATGATGAGAATAACACATGGTTCCCACATTTGGTTGAACTCAGTTCAACAACATTTCCAGTATTACAGCACACATATTTTTCTCCAGATGAAAGTCAAAAGACCACTTCAAATTTATGTAAATAACCTAGCAAAATTGTCAAATATGTTTCACAAGCCACCTACCTTAGTACATATATTCGACAACTGCATAATCATACCAAAATGCAGTGCCTTAAAGCAAACGATATTTGCTGTATATTTGCCTTTTAACGTTTCTGGAACTTACTATGGCAACAATCCCTATAGTTCTAACCTCACTATGGTTATATGCTACTCTCTCTCTTTTCACTCTCTGCTCACTCACGCTGTTCAAAGACCATTTTCATCTTTGACATTTCCTTTCCTTCCTTTCATGTTTTCCCACGCTGTCATGTCTTCTTACACGCTCCCAGATCACGGTGCTCATCCAGTGCTTATTTCCTCAGGCTTATAAAGAAGCGCAGCACTTTATCTCATTGCCAGATTATTGTGTGTTTCTTGACCTCAAAATTCTCGCATTTCTTTACATTGTTTTCATGTTATCAATCATCTCGCTTTGGTTTCTCGTTTTCCCGTTTCTCATCTCACGATTTGGACTTGTCTCTTCGCTCTAATTTATCAGCTTTTGATCTCTCGCTCTCATTTTCTCAGCTATGGCTCTGCTTAATTTCTGCTATTGCTCTACGCCTTCACTGACGGATCTCACGGTTTTGAACTCTCATTCTTGTTTCCTTAATTATGACTCCGCTTCACGTTTTGGCTCAACGACATTGAGGACGGATTTCACGGATTTCACTCAAAGTGTTGAAAGTGTACACTTTTAATAATAAATTTTAATTTCAAAGTCAACACACGCTAGAGTGCATGATAATAGGCAAGTTATTGTTTCTCTATGAAAGTATAATAGTGCCAAAATTCCTCAAAATAAAATAGCAGGTTGAAGTACATGAACTGAAAAAAAACTTGTTGCAATAAAAATTTTAGAATTTTTTCTGCATTGCAATTTGATCTGAATTGAAAGAAATTTACAGCATTTACAGTGTTTGAAATTTTTGCCACTGCAATTTATTGTTGTTGCTTATTTCAAATGAAAAATGTAAGTCAAGCATTTAAAATTCAATGCAAAAATATTAAACTTACTAAATTGCAGGTCAAAAATATTTTCAAGTGTTAAAAATACATTCTTCATTATTTTTCAAATAAATAAAAAATTAATTTTTCAGTCAAAATTCAAAATTCAGACAAAATTCAGGTACTAAAATTTAAGTTGCCAAAATTCAGGTAATAAAATTCAGGTCGCTAAAATTCAAGTCGAACAAATTCAGGTCTTCACATCCGGGATATCACAAAAAGAGCAGTGGAGTGCTTCCTGCTCCCTGTGCAGTCTACTTCTCAGAAACTACTTACCTAACGCAATGTTGTAAAACGCTATATTCAAAGCAAAGCCAGCGCTCTTTCATTCACGCACGAGAGCAATAGGTTTTCTGCCCCTGTGCTCAGTAATGTACAGTCTGGGGAAAATTTCTGTACAGCAGCAGAAACAAATTTAGGAAGCAGTCAAACAGTATGGGTTCAGCGAGTGACACCAGAGTACCGCAGACGTCTGACTCTGTTCTCTGGCAGGGCAAAGAAACTGATAGGGACAATTCAAGACAAAGAATAAAGACAGATAGATGCTATAGATAGATAGATATATAGATAGATAGATACTTTATTGATACCGAAGGAAATTCCAGATATCCAGCAGCAATAGAGACAGTAACAGTAAGACAGCTTATAGATTGCACACTGTATATCTTACATACAATCAGTATACAAAGGGTAATGTGAGAACTGACCAGAGTTATATGAATTATAATAAAAAAGAGAAATGGGGTTAATTGCAGTGCAGCCATTGATGTACAATTTTATATGCGGCAAAGTTACAGTGCTAATGGTATTAATTGTTCCAAGACTTATGACTTCATACTGAAACTTGTTGTATAGTCATTGCATAAAATTATTTGTGCCAAAAAAATGTCTTTATTTTATTTTAATCAGACTGGCACTAAAACGTACTATCCATACTTTATGTTTTTCTTAATTACGAAGTTTTTATGGTAATCTTTATTTATAAGCAATATAAATTTAACAAAGTGTGCAAAAGTTAAGAAGTTAATTAGTTATCAGGCAGAATAGGAGCAACACAGATGACATTGTTGGACCAACGTTGGGCCAATGGCAGTATCCACCGAGTTAGAAATTAGTTAATTCTTTCAATGGTATTTATGGACTAGATTGGTAACCAACCATCATATGAGCTCCTGATGTGATCATTGAAAGAGCCAGCTGCACAAAACTAAATCAATATAATTTAATTTTCACCCTTGCCATTATCTACTAAATGAACGTTGGGCCAATCTATCTTTTGCCCCACCAATAGGCCAACAGTGGGTACTGACAAATGGTTACCAAAATTTTGCCGACATTGGGCCAACAAAGTAGCTATCTGGGTAAGAAATCAACAAAATATACTGAAACATCATTATTACAAGATATGGTCTACACTGTAAAAAATAAACGTAAATTTTACGGTAAAATACTGGCAGCTGTGGTTGCCAGAATTTTACCGTAAAAAAATACATTATTGCACTGTAAAAAAATAAAGTGAAAATTCTACGGTAAAAATACAGCAGCTGTGGTTGCCAGAAGTTTACCGTGAAAAATATGGTATTTACGTTGTACAGAATTGCACTCATTTTACTTTTTTTTTTTTTTCAAACCTGGCCGGGAATCGAACCCAGAACCTGACAGGGCAAGGCAACAGTGCTAACCACTAGACCACTGTGCTTGCTATACAAATGTTGTCATTGTTGGAGTGCAAGTCATGCGGGGGACGCAGGGAAACCGAGGAAGTCCAACAACAACAACAATTGCGCAGCAAGCACAGTAGTGCAGTGATTAGCACTGTCGCTTTGTACCACCAGGGTCTGGGTTTAATTCCTGGTCAGGCTCGAAAAAAAAAGAAACAATTAAATCCATAAAATATACAGTTTAATCCTGTATAACCAAAAATGTTGCTACCGTATTTTTTACCGTAAAATTCTGGCAACCACAGCTGCCGTTTCTTTACCGTAAAATTTACGAATTATTTTTTACAGTGTATGAATGATTATAGCTATAAAACCTTTTAATCTCACATTCTTTGGGCTGTATATGATCAACATCAATGAGCTTACTCCGAATCCACTGAAAAAACAAACATGCACAAAAAAGTAGAGGATTTCGGGAAGGTACTAATATTTGTGACCACCAATGATCATAAATCAAAATAATCCCACTTGTGCATTTTGGTTTTATTCAGTGAGACGTGTTGAGAATAAATCTTGGAGCCTACACTTTATACCACATATTAGACTAAAACCAAGATTAATTAAGAAAGAGGCAAGCGATTATAAAGATTTAGAATAGATTAAAAGGAATACAACTGATCAACCATATTGAATGTTAACTGTAGCAACAGCAGCAAACAACCAACCTTCCCAGAGTATATGATATACAGTAAAATGATAGGAAATATTGGAAAAACTTTTGGCCAAGACAACACCCAAAAGGTAAGAAGTTAATTTGCAGTTAATTTGAAAGCTAATTTTGAATTGGAATAATTTGGAGTGAATGATTTGGTCACAAATTAGATGTAAGATAAGAATATAAGAATATGTAAAAAAAAAAACTCAAGGAAATATGAGATTAATTAACTCATTATCCAAATTATTACACATGGTGAATGAATAAAAATGACCAAACTGATAGAATAAGATGGTATTCAGCAGGAAGCCCCAAAGTGAAAAAACAGTATGCTAAATAATAATCCTAGCATGCTAAAGCATACTTAAGTGTACTTGCAGCCAGACTAATGACTAGTATACTTGAAGTTTGCTATTTTGGGACAACAATTTAAGTGTATTTAGTATACTTTTGTCTGCTTTGTCTACTTTAAGTATACTTAATGTATATACATACAGAGACTCTTGAAAACAGGGCAAGAGCTACACAGCTTTGTACCACAAGCAAAGTACATAAGATTTAGCAACAACACATTAGACAATACATTCTATGGTTCTAGTATGTACTTACTACCTAATAAAAACTATGAAATTGACCTTATGCTGATGAAAAAAAAACTCATATGAACTAAGACACAGTGATGTAGCTTCCAGCCATGAATTCAAGCTAGAAGCATAGACTAGGGAGCCAATCAGTAAACAGATAGTCTGAATCTGCCCGCCTCCAGTTTCTGTTTGGCTGGTATTTGCACCTACTCTAGTCTCTGGTTGGCTGGAATAGATGTAGAGTTTCAGCGTGCAAAAACGAGTTTAAGAGCACTTGTGAGAGAGATTAATCGTGAAACAAAAACGAGTCTGAAAACAAGAGAGTAGTGCACAAAATATAACCATAAATAAGTATATATGAATAAGTATATTCAAATTTAACTGAAAATATACTTGCACCTCCAGGGTCAGGGTTCAATTCCTGGCCAGGCTTAATTCCTGTCTCTGTGTGCATGAAGTTTGCATGTTTTCCCCATGCTTGGTGGGTATTCTCCGGTTATGCCACTTTCCTCCCACTGTTCAAAGACCTGCAGATGAGGCTAATTGGTGTTCCTAAATTGCTTTAGTATGTGATTGAGTGTATGTGTGTGTGCTCTGTGATAGATTGTCACCCTGTCCAGGGTGTACCCCACCTCGTGCCCTAAGCCTTCTGAGACAGGCTCCAGGCCCTGCAGGAAAAGCAGTTTGATACATATTGATGACTCTTCCACTGCAGGTATTAAAAAACAGTTTAGAATCCGTAGAAGCTCAGTGGTCCGCAGGAAACCTCTCGTCGGGGAGCCTTTCCCTGAATTCACCATTTTCACGGGGGTGGGCATCTCGATTTATTCAAACAGATGTACACTACCTATTTACAGTACATGGAATTTTACGGGGTTGTCACTGAACGATTTACCCTGACAAAGAAGAACAGTGCCAGTTGGCACACCTTAAATAGATGCCGAATTATTTTTTAGAGTCAAATTTTTTTTTTCTAAACTTGTGCTACTGAGGCTTGGGCTTCGGGATGTTGACCCTATTTCCTATGTAGTCTAATCAGAGCTCTACCGCCCGTTTGAGTGTAATTCATAAATGATGTTTATAATAATGAAATGAGATGCCATAGCTTGCAGTTTCACAGCGTTTTTTGATCAAATGGTGATAAACGCATGCAATCGATAAAAATGCGAACATACTCCCAAAGAAATGCAACAAACACAAATATATATTATTATGTTTAAAGTAGTTTTTAAAATCTGTAATTTTACTTTTACTTATGTATGTTTTGTTTGAAGTATTGTAATTCGCTACATTTTAAATCATATGCACTACTGAGTAAAACAAATGAATGAAAATGCAAAAAATATTATGCTTTGTATAAATGCTTCTTTGTGCTCGCGTGTGTGTATCGTGTCCTGTTCATGCGCCACTCCAGACTCCACTCCAGGTTTTCTGACTGTCCCCACATGGTCATCTACCTGACCTTCCACACGGTCGCTTCCGCCCTGAGAGTGACGTCATCAACCAGAGCGATCATATACTGTATAAACCGGAGAGAGGAAAGTGATTGTGATTTTGGCGTTTTGATATTTGGTTGTGACTTTTTGCCTCCCATTGACTTTGATTATTGCTTTGGTTGGTCATTGTATATATTTGTAGATAATTTCACTGTATGTTTGTGCACTCAACAGTAGTAGGGGCATGGCTGCCATTTATTTTGGAAAGAGGGAATTTATTCACTGTTTTTGGTTTAGGGAATCAGGGAAGGGACATGTATTTTTGTTTGTGTTTTTTTTTTTGTAATTCAGCTACTAAATATAAATAACATTTAGTTTATTATTTTGGCCTGGGTCCACCCTGAATCTGATATTTCCTCATTATTTCATCAGTTAATGACTGAATCTAGTTCTTTCTGCCATATACCACCATTTCCATACAGTTTAAAATAGAACCCTGAACCATTCTTTTGCTGTACGGCCCAACCCTAGACTGGGACGTAACGCCATATTTAAGTGACCACTTTGATTTTTGAGAAAGACAACAGCTTTATTATACAAAGGTGTTCCTTCAGTTAAAAAAAATAGATTGAGATTTATATCTGCTTATCTTTTTTGAACTACGCTAGAATGCCTCATCCCACCGCCGCTGTAAAAAAAAAAAAAAAGTTACTCAATAACGTTTACTCTGAGTTTATTTTTTACGAGCTACTTTTTACTTTTACTTGAGTAGATTTTTATAATGGTAAATTTACTTGTACTTCAGTAAAATTGTAAATTTTTTTACTTTTTACTTGAGTACAAAATTTTAGTACTCTTTCCATCTCGTCCCACACACACTTTAGCTCCTTCGGCTCCTCCCCGTCTTTCAGCACGGTCTTCAATTCGCCATCACAGAGTGAGGAGTAAGCCACAGTGTGTGTTTTTCAATAAATTGGTATATCTGCATCAGTGCAGTCCTTTCTCATACAAAAAAAAGGATTTACAAAATGTCATTACAAAAAGTTTTCGCTGTGTTCACCATCATCCCACCAGCTGTTTCCTCTAGTGAAAATGAAGCCCTTAATACATACTCCATGCACCTATAGTGTTGCTGTTTAATTGGAAAAACTAACTGTCTATATAAAACATTGCACAGTGCATATGACATTAACTATCATAGTGTTATGCACATAAATTATTAAAAACAGTGACAGACAGCATTCGGTGCACTCATTTTAACTGCATTTACAGAGATAGAAAAATCCTGTTTTTTGTAATAAATATTGTATTAAATAATTATTGGCACCCAGATCGTAAAATACATTTATTAACCTTAGAGTAGAGTTTTTTGTTACTTTGATTTAGAAAAAGTCAATTTTTAATGAATATAAACAAGAAAAGAATTATATTAAACTATACTTTGTTTAATTACATTAGAATGTCTATTAATGAATTTGAATAAATATCCTAGTAGCCATGAAATTTTAAGGGGTTGAGTGTAGAACCTACTGTTTTATTTATGAAGCTATAACACTAAATTAAACATGATGATCAAAGTTTTAATATTTATATTTAACTGTAGATGGAAGGTTTTTCAAGTCACATGGGAGTAGGTCTCCAAATGAGCAGCAGGTAAGAATAGAACATGGGCAGCCTCTCATGCACATTAACACTGTGTTCCCTACATTGATTGAAGTCATTGCATCAGAAAGAATTTTTCACTAAAAGCAGCAGTATTGTCAAAGAATTAACAGATAAATGTTTGACATTATTGGCACCCACTGTGTGTGTGTGTGTGTGTGTGTGTGTGTGTGTGTGTGTGTGTGTGTGTGTGTGTGTGTGTGTGTGTGTGTGTGTGTGTGTGTGTGTGAGAGAGAGAGAGAGAGAGAGAGATCAGGAAGACTCATTTGAGTACTGATTCTGAACAAGCAAAAGATGTGTTAAACATCTATGGGGGCTGAGTCACCCGTAAATGAAAATCCTAGAAACACCCCTGATTCCATTGCCATTCATATTGCCGCTGTTTTAGAGCCCTTTACTAAAGCATTCGCTAGTTTCAAGTTAATATACAGGTCAATCTGCAGTTGAAAAGTATTCAAAATGAGCAAAATCAAACAGAATCTCTTTAAGTATGTATGAATAATCATAGTCAAGTCAAGTCAAGTCAAGTAGGCTTTTATTGTCATTTCAACTATATACAGTTCAGTACATAGTGAAACGAAACAGCGTTCCTCCAGGACCAAGGTGCTACATACATGCAACAACAAATTAACAACACAACATAAATTTTACAACGCCGCTTTTTAAATTTTTAAGTTAACCTAAAAAACTATCAATTTCTATACAGAAGAGACAACAAAGACAGCAGACAACAAAGTGCACGTGCAAATGTGCAAACGAAGAGCTACAGTACATAACAACACAACAACGTAACACGTTACAGTTAAGAAATACCTTTTTAGTGATAAGGTATGGGTTGAGGTAGTGAAGAGAGCAGCAAGTAAACAATTTACATTGTGTTCAAAATATTGTTGTGCAAATCACAAAGTGAAATAAAAAATATTGTGCAAATATTGCAAAGAGCAGTTCAGATAGGTGTGTATGAACAAATTAAGGTGGTTGTAAATCAGTGTGATTGTGCATATGTGTGTTTATCAGTTCAGTCCGGATGTTATTTAGTTCGTCTGTTTTAGTGATTTTGTGTGTGTGTGTGTGTGTGTGTGTGTGTGTGTGTGTGTGTGTGCGCGTGTGTGTTTATCAGTCCTGTCTCTTTGTGTTGAGGAGACGGATGGCTTGTGGGTAAAAACTGTTACATAGTCTGGATGTGAGTGCCTGAATGCTTCGGTACCTTTTTCCAGATGTGGATGAGGGTGAAGAGTGTGTGTGATGGATGTGTCTGGTCAGCCACAATGCTGGTGGCTTTGCGGATGCAGCGTGTGGTGTAAATGTCTTCGATAGAGGGGAGAGAGACCCCGATGATCTTCTCAGCTGTCCTCACTATCCGCTGTAGGGTCACCCCATGGGTAGTGTCACCCCATGGGTAGGAAATTCCACCCCACAGCCTGCAACAAAAAGCAAATAAGAGAAAGAATTAACAAACTTCTTAGAAAGAAAGGATTGAGTTTTCCTCTTAAAAAAAAAAAACTACTCTTACTTTTTTCAAAGACTTTGAGTGATCATTTGCCTTATGCGCAGGCACACAAACTCTCCGTGCAGACGCACACACAATCTCTCCGTGGAGAGAACAACTGAACAACAGGTCTTCACTTCGTAATACATCTGAATAAAAAGGAATATTTACTGTAGGCATATACGCTAAATATATTTCACTTAAATATTACAGATTAAAACAAGGAAAGCAGATGTGCTGAGCTTCAGGTCATTGTGTCTAGGTTTACAAAATCTGAATATATTCAGTAAATTCATGAATTACACTCAAAGTATCAACTCCAACTATGAAGTCTGTTTTAATTTGCTGGGGAAATAAAATTTAGAGAGAGATGTCCGCTCTGTCTTGTTAATTCATCTGAAAGGTGAAAAGAGATTCAGCAGAATCTTCTGACACAATGCTTGCTCTGAAGGACTATATTCGACAAGAATATAGAGAATAAGAATTATATTTATAATAAGATAATTAATTAAATAATAAAAGTATATCAAATAAAAAGGTATATCAAATATATAACATTTTCTAAAACCCACACCAAATTGTTCATTCACTACTGAAGTAGTTAAATATGCTTATACTGTAGATACGTAGGTTACATTATAAAAGTACAATTGCAAGTAAATTACAAACTGCATGTAATGTAAAATATGAATTAAACAGTATTAGACACATTTGTGTATGATATGGTAGTATAAAAAGCTATTTACACGAGTGCACAAATGTAACGCAATGTATCACAAATGCAATTATTAATTTATTGCGTATATTTAACTTCATTCAGCCATTTAAGTTATATGAAAAATAATGTGCCTACTACCAGCCCATCATTATTTTCTGTTCAAATTTAAAGATGCCCGCACGTATGCAAAAAGACGAAGTACAACAAGTGTATAATCTTTAATGAAGTTAGCCGAAAACAATATTGTCTCCAATGCTGAAGCAAACATTATTTTGTTTTTGTTATCAAACCAGTTTCGCTGATGGGGGAATTGGCAGAATTGAGGGGTTTAAAACGAATTAACAAGACTGAGCAAACGTCTCTGCCTAAAATGTATTTCGTCAGCACAATGTACTGAAGCTGAGCACATTTTCTTTCCTTGTTTTAATCTGTAATATTGTGAAATTGTTATGGGAATGCCAGTCATGAAGGATCCAAGTGCAGGGAAGGCGGTCCTGAGATTTTATTATGACTGTTACTAGTTAGGGCAAACTTAAAACAGGCTCAGAAGCTGATGCGGGAACTTTAATGTGCTTAGCGCTTTAATGTGCTTAGCGCTTTAAGGTGCTGGAGCGCTTGTTGCACTGTGTTGTGCACTGTATCATGCAGCATGGCTGGTGTAGTAAGCCCGCGAGGGAGTCTTGTGTACGGAGTGAATCGTGCAGAAGCGCGGAGAGCCGACGGGAGAGAGGTGACAGCCAGCAGGTGCGAGGTGAAATCGCGTAGGTTCATGGTTCATGGCAAACCATGGCTGGTTTCGCGTGGCTTATTAGTGGTTGGGGGGGGAGCAGGTTTCAGAACCAGAGAGACAATAGAGAGAGTCTGTGATCCGACTTCGTAATCGTCAAACAAAACCAGAGGTCGATAATACAAAGTCCGTGAGCGTGGAAGTCCAAAAACGTGAAGCAAGAGCGAGGTCGAGAAAACAAAGTGTGGTTGGTAACGGGAGAGCTAGGCATGAAAAAACGCTGGAAAATTGGACTATGGAAGGCATTCAATAATCTGGCAGTGTGGTGGTGTCAGTGTGTGATTTAAATAGGGAATGGCAATGACTAATGATGGTTCACAGGTGTGTGGAGAGCCGGAAGGTGAGGCAGTGAGATACACACGTGGACAAAATTGTTGGTACCCTTCGGTCAATGAAAGAAAAACTCACAATGGTCACAGGAATAACTTTAATCTGACAAAAGTAATAATAAATAAGAATTCTATGAATGTTAACCAATGAAAGTCAGACATTGCTTTTCAACCATGCTTCAACGGAATTATCAAAAAAAAAAATGAACTCATGGAACAGGCCTGGACAAAAATGATGGTACTCCTAACTTAATAGTTTGTTGCACAACCTTTTGAGGCAATCACTGCAATCAAACGATTCCTGTACCTGTCAATGAGACTTCTGCACCTCTTTGCAGGTGTTTTGGCCCACTCCTCATGAGCAAGCTGCTCCAGTTGTTTCCGGTTTGAAGGGTGCCTTTTCCAGACAGCATGTTTCAGCTCTTTCCAAAGATGCTCAATAGGATTGAGGTCAGGGCTCATAGAAGGCCACTTTAGAATAGTCCAATGTTTTCCTCTTAGCCATTCTTGGGTGTTTTTAGCTATGTGTTTTGGGTCATTGTCCTGTTGCAAGACACATGACCCAGCTTTCTGACACTGGCCAGCACAACAGTGTTCTTTTCTTGATATGCTTCATTTTTCCGTCTGTGAACATAGAGCTGATGTGCCTTGGCAGAAAGTTCCATTTTTGTCTCATCTGTCCATGGGACATTCTCCCAGAAGCTTTGTGGCTTGTCAACATGTAGTTTGGCATATTCCAGTCTGGCCTTTGTATGATTTGTTTTCAACAATGGTGTCCTCCTTGGTCGTCTCCCATGTAGTCCACTTTGGCTCAAACAACGACGGATGGTGCGATCTGACACTGATGTTCCTTGAGCATGAAGTTCACCTTGGATCTCTTTAGAAGTCTTTCTGGGCTCTTTTGTTACCATTGGGATTATCCGTCTCTTTGATTTGTCATCAATTTTCCTCGTGCGGCCACGTCCAGGGAGGTTGGCTACAGTCCCATGGATCTTAAATTTCTGAATAATATGTGCAGCTGTAGTCACAGGAACATCTAGCTGCTTGGAGATGGTGTTATAGCCTTTACCTTTAACATGCTTGTCTATAATTTTCTTTCGAATCTCCTGAGACAACTCTTTCCTTCGCTTCCTCTGGTCCATGTTGAGTGTGGTACATACCATGTCACCAAACAACATAGTGACTACCTGGAGCCCTATATATAGGCCCACTGACTGATTACAAGATTGTCGACACCTGTGATGCTAATTAGTGGACACACCTTGAATTAACATGTCCCTTTGGTCACATTATTTTCAGGATTTTCTAGGGGTACCATCATTTTTGTCCAGGCCTGTTCCATGAGTTTATTTTTTAAAATAACTCTGTTGACGCATGGTTGAAAAGCAATGTCTGACTTTCATTGGTTAACATTCATAGAATTTTTTTAATAATTATTTTTGTCAGATTAAAGTTATTTATTTGACCATTGTGAGTTTTTCTTTCATTGACTGAAGGGTACCAACAATTTTGTCCACGTGTGTATAAGGGACGGTTGGGAATGTGGAACAGGAGTGCTCATGTACTCATGGCAGAGCTGTGGCTTGGTGGGTCGTGACAAAAATAATAAATGAAATGTATATTCGTTTTTATTTATGGATATGTGTATTATGTTTGATCTGCATTATTGCGAGATGCGATGATTTTCTGGGATTTTTATCAATAAATCACACGCATTTATCAGCCCTTTGATCATCCTGCTGAAAAATCCAGCATAGACCAGCATGATTTATATGCTGGTCAATGCTGGTTAATACTGGTTAGTCCTGGTCTGATCCTGGTTTAGCTGGTGAACCAGCATAACTGATAGATCAGAATATCTACGCTGATGAAACCTTACCGTCTTGCTGGTTAGTGCTGGTCTGGTGCTGGTTTAGCTGGTGAACCAGCATAACTTCTGGAAGTCCTGCATACTTGCTGAAAAATCCAGCAATAGGCCAGCATGATTATTCATGCATTTACATACAAGAGACATAAATGCATTTACATACAAGAGACAAAAATAATACATTTACCAAAAACATGTACAGTAAATACATAATTTTACATTTATTAAATATCTGCTGGGTTGTCTAAAAACACAACACAAACCTTTTATATAAATGCAGGGCAATAAATGCATATTTTTTAAAAAACTAACTGAAACTCAGTGAATACTGCACACACACATATTCATATATCTATATATCTATACATATACTGTAAATCTATAAAAAGCTTAAAGTGTCCACTTTTAAATGTAGCAGGCTTAATCAAAAATAAATATTTTCAGTTTATGTATTCCATATAAATCTAAGGCGAGATACAGTCTTTCTGCCAAACTTCATTATCTGATAATGACCTGAGACAGGACATGCCCACACGCTATTCACAGGGAAATAGTCAGCGTAATCTACATACAAGGGCACGCTCCCAAACACACACACACACACACACACACACACACACACACACACACACACACACACACACACACACAGTAAATTAGATAAATTGTGGGTGTGGAAGTTGTTATACGCTGTACAAGTTTCTGGAGCTCTACAGAATGTTCTGGACTAGAGGAGTTTTCCTTTTTTATAAACAGTTGTAACCGTGAAAATGATCAGTCACCTGGTTTATAGAGACCAAATGCAAACAAGCTGGCAAGATACAGACGGACCATCACTATGTCATGGAAAACACAGACTCTGCGATTCCTGCCTGTATGGGAACTTGGACTACGACTGGGGTCTGGATTCAGGATGAATTGTATTTTTATTTTGACCACATGATAAGGCTTCGCTTATGACTGCGCACAACCAGCACATGGACTAACCTCAGATGCCAGGAATATTACCACTGCTGGTCACAGGGTCTGTGTGCACTGCAAATCAGTTTATGGTAAGCAGCAAAAAACACCATGGAAATGCCAGGTATGCAATGTTACTTGTGTCTTGAGTTAAACAAGAACTGCTTTTTGAGAGAGGCACAAAGATGCATGACTGTGTATTGGTTGTAAGAGTGGGCTTTCACAAGCCTAACACCCTTTCTTCATAGTGCACTGTTCCGCATTGTTTTATCTTGAATGTCTGTTTGCATGATCATATTTACAGTATGCCATAAGTGTGCCTTCTGTGTATAAGATCATCTGTGTCCCTCTTACCTCAATCCTGGACATTTACTTTGCACTAGGTCACAGAAGTGACATTTGTATGTTTATAAGTAAGGTTACATATGTTTATAAGTAAGAAAAATACACAAATGTCAGAACATGTCAGAACTACTTCAGGGCCCATAAACTTGCAGACCCCTTAATAATGAGTGAGGGCCAGGCTCACTCATTTACACTGCTGTGGTGTGAAAGTAACTGTGTGAAAGTGTCCCTGAGAGGTTGGTCTCATGTTTTGTTTTTGTTATTGATTTTTTTTTTTATTATTAAAACTTGTTTGCTGTTCATTGTTAAATTATCATATTGTTACAAATGTGCATATTGTATATATTTTTACATATTGTTAATATTGTTTGTGTTGGCCAATAAAGCTATATATTGTATTCTGTTCTATATTTTACATAATTATTGGATGACCATTTTGCATGTATTCATTTGCACTGTATGCTGGGAAAATGTATGCTGGTATGCTGGGGACCAACCTCAGTAAAATGACCAGCAAACCAGCAAAATGTATGCTGGTCACCAGCATACCAGTACCAAAACACAACATATGCTGGTCAAGCTGGTCATCAGCTATCTGGTCTATGCTGTTTTTTTCAGCAGGGCAAAAACGCTGCCTTTTTGTAAAGTGAAAGTTTATGCACAAATCGGAGTTTACGCACGCCGATGAACAGCTTTATTTGAGTCATAAATTCACAATCACATTCCAGCTATTATTTCCAGCCGTGGTCAAATAATGGATGAAATCATTATTCAATGCTGGACACAAAAAAAAAAAAACATTATTATTATTATTATAAAAGGCCCGAAGCACTTTGTGTGCATATAAGACCATTTACTAAAAAATAGATTTATTTTGTTCATTCATGTCTTTTGATAGTGCTCAAACATTTTTAAGTTTTAACGAAGATATGTTGACATATTCACGAATCAGCACATTTGCATTAGTTAACACTATCAGACGCGCACAAGCACACACAAACTCTTCGTGCATACACACTAACACTATAGGACGCACGCGCTGACACACGCAATCTCTTCGTGCAGGTTCACCGTGCAGGGATCAACTGAACAGCAAGTCTTCACTTCGTAATACACATGTCCATAAATAAAAAGGAATATTTAGGTATATATGCTAAATATATTTCACTTAAATATTATAGATTAAAACGAGGAAAGAAGATGTGCTGGGCTTCAGTTAATTGTGATTCAGACAAAAGTCTAGGAAGGAAACGTTTGTCATTATTTTACAAAATCTGAATATATTCAGTAAATTTCTGAAATAAACTCAAAGTATAAACTCCAACTATGAAGTCTGATTTAATTGGTACCATTAAACATTTTATTTCTATTTATTCTATGTTTTGCTGGCAAAATATATTTTAGGCAGAGGCATCTGCTCAGTCTTGTTAATTCGTATTACACCCCTCAATTTTGAATACGAAAGTGTATCTTTAATAATAATAATAATAATAATAATAATAATATAATAATAATAATAATCTTTAACAAACTTAGCATAAAACAATATTGTTTCCAATGCTGAAGCAAACATGATTTTGTTTTTGTCTATTCGCTGAATACAACGCGACAGCACACTCAGAGGTGAACACCAGTTACTTCTCACCTTTCATTCATAATAGGGAATTGGCAGAATTGAGGGGTTTAAAATAAATTAAGAAGACCGAGCAGACATCTCTGCCTAAAACAAATTGCTCTGGTTTATCTGTTTTGACCCTAATTTGCATATCATTAATCACATTTTGCAATTTTATCACATCCTCATAATTTTATCACATCCTCATCCTCTTAGTATCTCATGCCATGTTTGCATGTCATGACATATATTACATTGATCTTTATCATCAGCTTCAGTTTACAAATAGTACAATTGGCAACATGCATATTAATATTGAAGTCAGTACCATCTTTGTGGGTCAGCTTGTCCTGTCCATGTTTGAAAGTGACTGTTGCTCCTAATGTGGTGGCTGACTTTACAGAGAAGATGTCTTGGGGGTATGATGGGATAAACAATGCACCTCTCAGTGTTGCTTTATGTCACTGTCCTGTACTGTCAACCAGGAACACTTCTGCATTTCCCCTCCGTTTACCTTTACACAGGGTGCCATCTGCCAACTCCACACAGTGTGTCTCCGATTTAAAGGTTTTATTGAAGCTTTTAAATTTGGATACATCATTAATAATGTGTGAGGTAGCTCCAGTGTCAACCATCAGGCCCCTCTCATTAATTCTACATGCAGGCTTTTCCTGAACTTGAAAGTCTATATCCTTTATCCTGAAAGCATAGTCTGCTGCTTCAGCTGAAGATTCACCACCTCTCTCATTCATGACTTTCTTTGCACCATCCAACTTGTCCTTATATCTGCACGTGGCATTACTATGTGTGTTGCTCTTGCAATGACTGCACCACGTCTTTCAGGCTTTTGCTCTGTGGCCCTTTTTCCCACACTTAAAGCAAATAATGTCACTATCGTCCCTGCTTTGTGTGCTCAACTTGATATATCTTCGGCCGTCTCGCGCTGCACTTTTCATTATATTATCACTGGTTTCGACCATGGTTAACTTTTCCCTGTCTTCATAACTACGCAGCACAGTTTTGAATTCAGGAAACGTTATATTGTCTTTATTGTGTGTTATATGTATTGCAAATGTCTTAAAATTTTCCGGCAGTCCTTTTAATACCACAGCAATTGGTAGACCATTGCTTAATGTCTCACCCACGTTGCATAGAGCCGTGATGGCGGTCTCCGACCTGATGATGTAATCCGTAATGGTTTCATCACCCCGCTTCTGGAGCGATGTCAACGTGGTGTATAGGTGGATGATGCGGGGCTTTCCTTTCCCTGCATAGTAGTCCCACAATATTTTCAGTGCCTACCTCCCATTATCCGTGCATCTCTCATAATCAGCGAAAGGTTCTTATTGTCCAGAAGTTGAATCAGTTCCGCGTATCAGCATTTTTCTTACTTTCTTTCTTACTTCGGCCTCGCCATCTGGTTCTTTCAGAACAGTATCCTTTAATCCCAATAGGTGCAGGTGTCCAAGCACTTTAGTTTCCCAAAGCTCGTATTTGCTCTCATCTCCATCAAACATAAGTCAAGGTGTTCTACTGGTCCCTCGTTGATCCATGATTCTATCTTGCCGTTAGCACGCTATCCGTCGCGACTTTTTATCGGTGATAGGTAGTTAAAACAAGACTTCTCTCCTAGTTTCTACTGGGCCCATAACCTGTTGAGTATTGCAGCTTTATGGACGTTCAACATGAAGGAGTGACAGAGGCACTATCCATGATTCTATCTTGCCGTTAGCACGCTATCCGTCGCGACTTTTTATCGGTGATAGGTAGTTAAAACAAGACTTCTCTCCTAGTTTCTACTGGGCCCATAACCTGTTGAGTATTGCAGCTTTATGGACGTTCAACATGAAGGAGTGACAGTGGCACTATCATTGAACATATTTATTTATAACAAATTTGCACTGCACATTTTCTCTTTCTTAACACAAAAAAAACTTCAGGTGCATCCACTAAAACATAATGTGCTGTCCCCGACATGTGTCCCCGGCATACAACATGCGCCTCACAGTGGTGAAAATCAAAAAACACAATAGAGTACATAAACAACTTGAGTACATAAAATAAAATATCTTAACACATTTTGCTGGTATGCTGGTGACCAGCATACATTTTGCTGGTATGCTAGTGACCAGTATGCATTTTGATTGTCACTTTACTGATGCTCGTCCACAGCATACCAGCATACATTTTGCTGGTAAGCTGGTGACCAGCATTATAGTGCCATGATGCTGTTGCTGGTATGCTGGTCCCCTGGTGCTGGTATTATTGCTGGTCAAGCTTGTGACCAGCTATGCTGGTCTATGCTGTTTTTTTTTCCCACCAGCACTAGCATAAGCAGGGTCAAAAGAATAGCAGCACCAAAACACAACATTTGCAGCTCATGCATCCCAGCTGTTTACTACCCCATCAAATTTTGGTATGGTATAAAAGTCAGAATACATGCAAGATGGTCATCCTATAACTCTGTAAAATATAGAAAAGAATAATGTCACGAGGCCAGGTAATTCAGGAAACACAGACGACAGCAGACACGGTGAGGTGGTATGCAGTGCTCTTTTTGTGTTTATTTGTTTCACTTTTAGTTTCACTTTGTGTGGTCGCGTGGTCGCGCGCACACACACACACACGCTCACGTTCCCACACACATGGTACTAGGGGTCGGTAGTGCTTGGGGGTGAGGAGAGCGGGGAGGCACAGAAGATGCAGCCTCCACGGGAGAGTGAAGTGGCGGGTCCCTTTTTACGCGGCGCGCTGCGTCTCAGAAAAGCCGGGGAGGCTGTCGCAGTGCGGGTTCGGTCCTTCCGCGAGAGCTTCCAGGAATCGGGTCTTCCTTCAGGGATATCCGAGTCTGAAGTGGGGAGAGAGGAAACAGGCGTTACAAATGACGTCATTTGGTTCGTACTCACCGAGGGCTCCGGCCGAGGGCTTTTTATAGACAGGCGTCGACTGTGGGAGGGTGGGTGATCATGAGCGACCAGCCGCTGTGTATTCCGGCACCCCGCCCCTGTGTAGTTGTCCATGGTGCTGAAGGCGCGCGGCCTCTCTTTCGAGCGAGAAGTGCTAGTGCCTTGTAGAGTGCCAACTCGGAGCCCGCCGTCACAAATAAGTATAAAATCAGCTTTATTGGCCAACACAAACAAATTTTGAATGTATTACATATATATGCATTAGTTGTATGCATGAGCAGTCTAAAAGTGACATGAATGATAATTTCCAAAAATTTCATGCAGAGTAGTATCCGTGTAAAATACCAAGTATTTTGTTATTCTTTTCACATTTTAAACATGAAATCTGCATATAAACTAGTTTTAAATGTATTAGATGTGTGAGAAAATCACATTCCTGAGCTCTTGAAGTGCTAAGAACAAGCCAAACGCGCTATCTCAGCATCAGCTGGTTAAAAGTGACTATACAAGCTATGTTCTGTGATTGACCAGTGTTGTTATATATATTGCACTATATAAATAAAATTGAATTGAATTGAATTGCAGTAAGAAGTGATAAGTGTGGGGATGTGGCCAGCAATATCCCACCTATGAGGCAGGCATCTGGAAAGAGGAAACAGGAGTCAAGTGTAACCGATTCATCATCCTCTGATTCATCATCTGATTCAGAGCCAGATTCTGAGTCCTCAGGGGCTAAGAAAGCTAAGAAGAAAAAGTCCCAGCCAAAAAAGGCCAAAAAAATGGGCAAGAAACTAAGAGGTATGCAGTGAGTCATACACAAATTGATACAGTAGAGTCATTCTCTGATTGGCCAGCAGGTCAACAATGAATGTAAACACTTTTAATGTACTTTACATACACCTATACTCAGGGGTTGAATTGATAGGGGATGCAGGGTGATGGCTTCCCACTTTTTGAAAAAAATGACAAAAAGCATTTTTGACCATTTTTTTGACAAAACGATCACCTTTAGATTAATAATGTTGTATAAAACTTGTCATGCACACAAAATGTTAAAATTAATTTTATATGAACAGCTATTGATAAATCAGAACTTAATATTGCAACAATGTTTACAGCTGTGTCCTAGTAGGATCAGCAAAGCTAAAAAAAATAGTGAAAGTGTGCGATTTTGCAAGCAGTGACAATACTGAATTTGCCACTCGTTGCCCAATGTCACATACAAATCTATAATCTATGGACCAATTACAAATTTCCACCTCTGTTTACCACTTTAAAGTTTGCTTATTTTTTGTTCAATGATTATGTATAAGTAAAATTGTAAACTGTATTATTACAGCATTATTACTAGGCTGGTTCAATTAAATAGAAATCAGCCAATAACGCATTCTCTTTTCCTACAGTCAAAACCCCTGACGACTCCATCCGCCGCTACAACATGGTGTTGGAGAAGATTAAAAAGGATCACATCAGCAAAGTTGAAGCTTATGCAAGTCTTGGGGTAGATCGAAATACCATTGTGTCGCAAGCTCCGATTGCCGAACTTGCAGCCACTAACCCAGATCTGTTCCACACGTTGAGGTCCACTTTTAAGAGGAAGGACAGCCTGAAAGGGTTTGCTGAAACTTGCAGGGGTTTTTCTGAGCAGGAGCCTACAGCTTCAGCTATCCTAAAGAAAAAAGGCGACGGATCCTTACTGGATATTTACAAGCACTAAGCTATGTTCTGTATGCCATGTGTTTGTGAAATGTATTTATTTGTTTATTTTATTTTTGTTCAGCATTAAATTTTCCATGAGTAGTCTACATCAGTAGCTTAAAGGTGGCTCCCTACCTTAAAATACCAAGCTGTTTGTGAAACCTTTTTTCATCTTTTTTTTTTCTTTCTAAAGGTTCATGGTATATGTACCAAATTTCTTCTCAGCTCTTTCCTTGCATTGATGTTGATTTTACTGGGACAAGAACTGGGTTACCTGGGTTACTGTTTAAGAATAAAGCAGAAAGTTAAGATCAAAGTGGTTTTTGTGTCCTCAGTGTACTGTGTGCAAAAGCTTAAACTTTCATGTTCATATTCATGTCATTTCACAATTATGCCTACATCAATATATAAAAGGAGCAAGTCACCACTTTAGTTGAGGGGCCACACACATGATTAACTCATTAGAAGTTAATGCTTAGTTAATGATGACTACTGTATTTGGATGTCAATGAAATATATAAGCTATGTTCTGTGATTAGTCAATGTTGAGGTCTGGTCACCACTTTAGTTGAGGGGCCACACACATGATGAACTCATGAGAAATTAATGCTTAGTTAATGATGACTACTGTATTCGGATGTCAGCGGACTATACAAGCTATGTTCTGTGATTGACCAGTGTTGGGGTCTGACCATTTACTGCAGGCTATTATGAAGACATGAACGAGCTTGACAATTAATAATTAATATACAACAGTTGCATATTGTTTAATTGACATATACTGTTCTAGACTGTATGCATGCATGAGGTAGGTAGTCTTGCATGTATGAAATAATCATAGTTCATGCATGAATTCATGATTATTCATGTACCAAAAGTATAGATTTATCGACAGCGAATAGGAAAGAGGGTTTATAAGTATATATATAGTATATATACTGCAAGAGCTGTGAAAATCAAAAGGTTAAGGATTTCTTTGACAATGTAATTTTTGCCAATGGTTTTGCGACAATATCTTTGAAGCTGTAATATTCTTAAATCAGTTTTACCCTCTTTTAGTCTTTCCCTGAGGAAATCTCGCTCCTCTTTAAGTGTGTCCACCCAGTCTTTTAGGGTGGCAATCTCTTTTTTTTTATCCTCAATCGTCTGCTTAGCCTCCTGTAGACCTGTTTGCAGAATATGAGATATTGTGATGCAGATGTACACATATAAAAATATGTTAAGTGTTAATCAGTTTTAAAAAGCAATAAAGTGATAAATGAAGCATACAAGCACATAAAGAGCAATACTGACATTAAAAATCACATACTTTAAAGTTCTGTCAAATGTAGTTGACTGAAATATGCTTACCAGTTTCGTTAGCTTTTGCGGCTGCAATGGTCTGTGGATGATCCCGCAAAGGTGAAAGCACTGTAAAGTTTCAATGACAGACAAAGATAGAATTTAGCTACAGATATCAGTGTTCATTTAATCTGTGTGATGTATGCTAATGTTTGATGGCTGGGCAGGTCAACAGCTTGAAACTCAACTGGACACACAAAACACCTGTATTTTTACATTTATATTTATCTCCAAAAATACTTAAGACTGAGGTGATTTTGAATCAGGTAAAAAACTAGCGAACATTAATAACATACATTCAACCTCCTCTTCTTATTGGATAATGCTGTATGTTGGGGATAAACTTAAGATATAACAATGAGGGTTGGAGTCAAAATTATATTCCTGAAAGGGACAATATTTTTATATCACTTCTTTGAATATATAATAACAGCAAGCAATAAAGTAAAATTAACCTACCCTTCTCACTACTCTTGGTCCTTGAAGATATCTTTTGTTGATTTTGTGGAGACTGAACCACAAACAGGCCTGGGTAAAAGATGAGAGAAATCAGTATATTGACAAAGGATATGGCTTTTACTTAAACACAATGTGTAGATGGCACTGTGACACAAGGGTGCAAATTCAATGAATATTATAAATTATGCACATACATTATTATTAAATTATTTATTATTATTTGACATACCTGAACATGGCTGTGTCACAAAAAAATGACATGTAAAATTTAGAATGGTAATGAAAGTGATCTACTAGAATTTTGAAATACTAAGACACAGGCTACTTTAATATTAAGAAACCACCTATAACTTGAAAGCTATTCAACATCACTTTCCACATCAGATAAGTAAATGAATCCTACCTTTTTCAATCTTCTCAACTCTTGATTTCTGTGCCATATCTTGTGCAGACTGATGCAAGGACAGGTCTGTGTGGAAGATTAGAAAACATAAAGCAAACATAATATCAAAACAGCACTTTATTTTGTTGGTGAAGGGAAAAGTGTTGGACGATAACATGAACCTAAGCTGTTTGAAGACCCATTTTACTTCACTCACTTAACTGACATATATATATTATATATATATATATATATATATATATATATATATTATATATAATATTAATTGCTGATATATTAATTTATATTACTTCCAACATGGTTATATCAGCTACAAATGTAAACTTTTGCATTACCATGGGATAGTGAACATGAATAAGAGAATTATTTAGATTTGCATACTAATGCTACATTCACGCTTAACGATTTTAAGTCCGATTAAAATCTACAGTATGACTACTGATTTATGACTAATGCTGCTTTGCTTCAGAAAGCTAGAAAATACTATATTTCATTATACATGAGGGAGATAGATAATTAGCTTTTGCAGCCGATTAATACTTTAGGCATCGAGCAACTAGCTAATCTATTAATATAACTTGCTTGCTAGCCAACGCCTAGCTATTAAGTAGTGGACTTAAATTTTAAACCAAGCTACCTCAATGCCCACATCAATATCCACACATTTGAGGCTGTCAGTCCACATACCAATGTCATTCGCCTTTCTTTTGCCTCTTCGCATTCCCACAGACTCCATGCTAATTGTAAACTGATATCACCATGTGCGCACCTATATAAGGCGGTTACTACCTTGACGTGTGTTTTTGGACTTGGCGCGCATCTCTTCTTCTTCCTCCTCCTGTTCCCTGCTTACTGGCTGACGTAAAACAGTAGAGGTCTTTCTTGTTCGTAGCCTCATTTCCAAAAGGAACTCTGCAGGGACCTGTATTGTCCGTGTATCGTCAAAGTATGATATCTTTGTCAGAGTAAATGGAGCACCAAATAGTTTGATGTCATTAAGAAATTGTATAATGTTTTTGCCCGGATGCATGATGTCTACCACAAACGTACAGTAATCGGGGTCGTAACGTAATTAGTCCCTGGAGGATTGTGTCCTATACGTGCCAGTTGCTGTTCTGTTTTGCACATGCGTGCGCGTGAACGCGCAACACCACAACCTGCAAGCGGGAGTTCCCTTGGTTACTTAAAATTAAAAGACAATCTAACATAAAAGCATGCGTTTAGGAAATAAAATTTTGTCCTTAATACAGGGAAAGCCAACCAAGAGGAGGACAGTCAAATTAATTAAATGATTACAGAAAAAAAAAACTTTTGAAAAATAGAATAAGATGCAGGTTGTGTCAGGAAAGGATGAAGTTAAAGAAGAAAGACAACTCAACAGACATCTACAGATGGTAAGTTATGTGCATGGTTAAATTGATTAAACAATATTAGTAATTAACAAGATTAGTAATTATTTACTTATCTAATCTTATTAATCTGTTAAATAACTCTTAGACTTCAAGTTATGCTATAGCATGCTCTTGACATTAGATTGGACCTTTCAAGCTTTCAACCAACAGAAAGAGCATACAATTTCATATTCAATTTATGTTTGCTAAAATGGCTTTTTTTTCTTAGGCTTTGTAGGCTCAGGCTGTACATTATTATTATTATTATTATTATTATTATTATTATTATTATTATTATTATTATTATTGTGTTACATACATTATTTCATACATTATTATTTGTTTCCTCAAGGGTTTGCCGACATAATAGCCACAGAGGCAAAAAAAACCACCAAGACTGTCAGATCAGGATCAGTCTTTGAGAAGTCAAGATGCAGTCTACTTTCATGGATGAATTTTTTTTACAGGTATTCCAGATCATCCATTAAGTAATGACACACACACACACACACACACACACACACACACACACACACACACCTCTCTCGCTTTCTCCATAGAGGCACATAGATTTGGAAGGCTTTGGTTCTTTAACCCACACCACAAAGCCCTGCAATATTTGGACCTCAGTAAATAGCATGATCAGTAAAACTGTAAAAACTGTAGTAGAGTTCAATGCAGTGGATGGTGATGTCTAGCAGTTGTCCATATTTTGAGGCACATGGTCAATGACAGACTTAGTACATTTTTCTATATAGTCTATAACATCTCTATGCTTTTTATAATGCTTGGTAAATATTTAATATTCAAGTAAATTTGCTTCTTTGTCAGGTTTTCTCAAGGCTTGCGAATGAGGCAGGTTGATATGAAGACAGATGGCATAGCTAAAAACTCAGCAACACTCTCAAAGATGTCATCCTGTGTAAGAAGAGTGTGCAGACATGCAATGAGGCGATATGAAAACAAAGCAGGAAAACACCTTGGAAGTGAAACAGAGTTTGTTGTCATCGATGAGAGCAACTTCCGCCATAAACGAAAGGTATTCTGTAAAAATACTTCTTTTTATTTATTATACAATTAACAAAAGAAAGAAAGGGAAAAAAAACTCTAACATTAGCTGGCTTTATTCTTTTTCTACTCTCTGTTTTTCTTTTAAGTATTATATAATAAAAAAAGTGCTAAGTGTGAGCTCAGCTAACTGATATCTATATAGTTACTGTGCTTGTGACTGGCTGTAAATGATGCACATGACATGATGCATGATAGGAAACTAGGACCCTTAGGGTCAGGCTGAATGACTAATATGATATTAATTTTGAAGTAAAGTGTCAGATGTTAAGAAAATCTTTTTTGTTTTGCTTTTCTTTTTTACTGTATGCTCATGGGAGAATATCCAGCACCTGGAGACGTAAAAAGTGGGTTTTTGGGATGCTTGGAGTAAAAGGAAAGCATCGAAGACCTATTCTGAAGCTGGTCAAGAAGAGGTCCCGGCACCATCTGATCCCCTTAGTGGTGAAGCATGTGCGGCCTGGGACATTAATCCTTAGTGATGAGTGGAGCGCATATAGGGGTGCACTCACCAACTTGGGTTACAGGCATTTCACCGTAAATCATTCAAGGTGGTTTGTTGATCCTGTTAGTGGAGCTCACACTCAGCACCTGGAGAGGGCATGGTTAACATACAAATCAATAATTTGGAGATTGAGGGGAAACCGAACGGCCAAGCTTTTGAAGGAACATCTCGCCGTTATAGAATGGACCTACTGGCTTGGAAACAAGCATAAGGAAGGATTACTTGGTCGTTTATTAAAGGTTTCACCAGTTTCCCTGTTAGCTAATAGTTGTTTAGAAGTGTAGAAACTGGAATTATCTCTTAGTTGCAGGTTTTTTTTTTCAGCTTCAGCTATCCTGAAGGGGAAAAAAAACGGATTAAAAAAAAAAGAAAGAAAAATTATCCTTACTGGATATTTACATGAACTAAACATGTTTGTATCTTCTGTATGCCATGGGTTTATGCCATTTCTTTGTTTATATATATGTTCAGCATTAAATATTTCATGACATGTCCACATCAGTAGCTTGTTACTGTCCACATCATTTGGCTCCTTACCTTAAAAAAGATCAAGCTGTTTGTGAAAGATTTTCTTCATTTTAATCCTTTAACAGCTTTATGGTTTTGTAAAAAGTTTTCAAATGAAGGCAATAAAATTTCATAATATATGTATTCAATTCCTTCTCAGCTCTTGTTGTTGACTGCTGGGTTAACTGGATTACTGTTTAAGAATAAAGCAGAAAGTTAAGATCAAAGTCATTTTGTGTCCACAGTGCACTATGTGCAAACGCTTAAACTTTCATGTTCATATTCATGTCATTTTACAATTATGACTACATCAATAATACACTGTTTATCTATATATAAAATGACCAAGTCACCACTTTAGTTGAGGGGCCACACACATGATGAACTCATGAGAAATTAATGCTTAGTTAATGATGACTACTGTATTTGGATGTCAGCGGACTATACAAGCTATGTTCTGTGATTGACCAGTGTTGGGGTCTGACCATTTACTGCAGGCTATTATGAAGACATGAACGAGCTTGACAATTAATAATTAATATAAAACATTAGTTGCATACTGTTTAATTGACATATACTGTTTTAGCCTGTATGCATGCATGAGGTAAGTAGTCTTACATGTATGAAATAATCATAGCTTATGCATGAATTCATGATGATTTGTGTAGATTTATCGACAGCGAATAGGAAAGAGTTTTTTTTTTTTTTTGTGAACAAAAGAAAACATCATGATCATGTGTAATAAACCAGAAATCATGGTGAAGTACCCACCTTAGTTAATGTCGTAATTAAAGGGTTGATCATTCCTGAAGTCATGATAGAAAGACTTTGAACTCATGTTAGTTCCTGATAATTCATGAGACATTAATGCATGAAGTAACACATAATTCATGCATGAATTTATGCATGGATTCATGGTAATTCATGTACCCTTACCGTAAAGTGTTACCCACATTTTAAACATGAAAACGTCTCGAATTACTTAGCTGTAACCCTGTTCCCTGATAAAGCGGGAACGAGATGCTGCGTGAAAACTCTATGGGAACATATATTTGTTTTCCGGTTGTGATGCCTGTGTGTATCAAAACGCCGACTACTTCGGCTTATAACAGACGTTGTCACACTGGGTGAGAGATGCTATTGCCCTAGCCTATGAGACGCGTGTTCACACTTCGCCTCTGGGAATCAGGGCTCATTCGACCAGGGGGATTGCCTCATCAACTGCTCTAGCAAGAGGCGTCCCCTTGCAGCAGGTGTGTGATGCGGCAGGCTGGTCCTCCTGTAACCCTGTTCCCTGATAAAGCGGGAACGAGATGCTGCGCTTCAATGCTGCACTTCTAGTGTGCCTGGACGTCCTTCAGACAAAATTGACCTGTGGATGTTTCTGGTTCACTCCTATTTATAATCTGCAAGTGCACCTTATCGGGTGACGTCACCTGACTGAGGTTAATAAGCTGAAGTATTCGGCGCTTTGATACACACAGGCTTCACAACCGGAGAACAAAGAGATGTTCCCATAGCATTTTCACACAGCATCGAGTGTAGCTTTTGAAAGGGAACTGCATATTAACTCAATTTCTATGCTTTACATGCATGCATTAGTTGTGTGAGAAAACCGCTTTCCTGAGCTTGTACAGCTCTAAGAACACAGCAAACGCTTTATCTCAGCATCAGCTGGTTAAAACTGACATGAATTATAATTTCTAAAACATTCATGCATTATAGGATACATGTTGAATAACAACCTTATTTGTTATTCTTTTTTACATTTGAGCATGAAAACTGCATATACATGACCATGCATTAGTTGTGTCTTTATACATGACCATGCATTAGTTGTGTGAGAAAATCACTTTCCTGAGCTTGTACAGCACTAGGAACACGGCAAACAATTTATCTAAGCATCAGGTTGTTAAATCTGACAAAAACAATAATTTCCAAAACATTCATTCATTATAGCATACATGTTGAATAACAATCTTTTTGTTATTCTTTTTCACATTTTGAGGTTTCACATGACCATGCATTAGTTCTGTGAGATAACCACCTTCCTGAGCTCTAACAACACTAAGAACACGTGAAATTCCTTAAAGCAGCATCAGCATCCTAAAACTCAAAGAAATTATGTCCCTCACATCAAAATTCAAAATCAAGAATCAAAATTTCTTCTCCTTCCTTTGTTTCAACTTTGTTGCCTCGTTGTAGAGATCGGAAATTCGGTCACGCATCTGCTGTAGAAAAGTGTAAACCTCAAATATCAAACTCAAATGAATGCATTTTAAGCGTTCATCATTCTGCATTTTCAACAAGTAGACAGCTCGGAGGAAATTTCATACCTCCAATGTAGTATTCCATTCAGTTGCTTTTGTTTTTCACTTTTCTTTAATTTTTCATCTCTTTTTGATTTTTTTCCCTTTTCTTTCTTTTCAGCTACGACTATGGCTGACTTTCATACCTGGTTCTTTCTCATGTCTGTAGGTCAATTGCTTTGGCTTGAGAGCCCATAAGGGACCTGTACCCAGGCATCGTGCATTTGACTTGATTGGCATTATGGCACAGTGGTCTAGCTACAGCGGATGGATCAACCTGACCGCTTAACATTCTACCTGAACAAAAACCCATCATGTACAGTACTTGTCTGTGAGGTTGCCAGTCAGAAGACCTGTGGAGTTATAGTGCCCGTCCCCTTCTGTTCTACGAACGGCTGCAGTCATTCCCAAGCCAGCAACCCGGTGGTTGCCGAAGTCTCTAATTAGTTCAGAAACTATACAAGGGTCTCTGCCGGACTATTATACAGAAACAGCTTGAGTCACAAAATGTGGATGGTGAGGTTTATACTCTTCTAGCAGATAAGTGAAAGACAGGATGGCAAAAATTATTTATTCTCCGTGTGTTCAATTGGCCGAGCTACCATTGGACCATCTTGAAGGCGTACAAAAGTGGGACATACTTAGTGGACAACAATATCAAGGTCATGTGACAGACATAGACCGACAAGTGATCCTCGCCAGACTCATATATGATGTGCATGGAGTAGGGGTTAGGGTGATTGTAGAAGTCTCAAAGTAATTCAGGATCTAGAAGGCCGGCCACTCTTGGCCAAACTCAGGACACTTGTAGATCTCATCGCACTGAACAATTTTCACTAACTCAACAGGAGGTCAGATATTTTAGGTGATTTGCAAAATCCACACGATGGGCATACCCCACACACAAAAAAATGAGCACACACAGACACACACTACATACAGTACACAGACATTACACATCATACACTGACGCACATACACACAACACAAGCATGCATACTACACATACACATAAACATACACGCAAACACACGTGCTACATGTTACATACACACACACACACACACACACGCACACACACACACTCACGCGCACACACACACACACACACACACACATACACACACAGCAACAATAAACACACACAGCACACACACACAACACAAACAAAACGCACACACTTACCACACACACACACACACACACACACACACAACCACACACACACACACACACACACACACACACACAAACACAGGTACACACACAACACATCCTAAACTTCAACGCTTCAAAATTAATCAGGACCTTTTTATTGGACAACAAGATGGAGCTATAGTACGTGACTGACAAACACCCTCATGTGATCCTAGCCTGAATTTACATGTTCAATTCAATTAAATTAAATTCAATTTTATTTGTATAGCGCCGTATTGTACCGTCCCCAGCATCCACAGGCAGACCACACGGGGCATCTATGTGACGAGATCTCCAACCAGAGGCTGGACTCCAGTACGAGTTAGACAGGTCCAGAGGGCAGAGGGCGACATGTATAGCTCGACAGAGAGACAGGGAGAGGGGAAAAAGGGAAAAGGAGAGAGAGAGAGAGAGAGAGAGAGAGAGAGAGAGATTTAGATTTCAGAGCCTTTTAATGGGTACTTAAGCACTCAAGTGCCCCTACCGACAATAATAATAATAATAATAATAATAATGCATCATTATTTTCTAAAATCAGGAATGTATAGGAAGAAGTAGTTATTGAAGGTTCAAGTTAGAGTCATAAATTTCAACCTAAAAAAAATTACATTTACAAAATTACAATTACATTTTCGATTTGGTTGTTAACTTTTTGGCGGGATCACAAAGAGGGAACAGGATCGAGAGACAGACTTGACTTTAATGTTCCTTTATTTTACAAAAATATTTGTATCCACACTTTTTTTTTTCCAAAAAAAGACAAAAATCAGTCAGTAAGATAAAAAAATAGATGCGGCAAAAGGTGAAAAAATTAAATAAATAAATAAATAGATAGATAAGTTAATCTTTTTTTTATTATTATTTATTTATTTATTTTAAAATGAAGAGGTTAAAACAGTAAATTTGTAAGTAGAAAGAGGGGGAGGAAAAGAAGAGGGAGAGGAAGGGAAAAAATTGTAGTAATAAAAAAATAGCAAAAAAAAAAAAAACCTTAGCAATGACACTTTAAAATAAATTCAGTAAAACAGATCAATGAGAAAAAGTTAAAACTAAAAAAGGTTGAGTGCGTACGGTGCTGAACTGGTGTATTAAAGCAATGTTTAAAAAGCATGAATAGGTACAGTAATACACATAGTATATAAAACCAGTACCTAAAAAGAGATAAAATACAGGTAAAAAAGAAAAGAGATAAAAAGCATTTCACACTTAGCTTTAAAAATTGAAAGTTAAAACCTCCCTGTCTCTAGAGCATAAAACGTCCCCATGTGCCCACATCTGGTCAAACTCTGGTAGTCTGTGGGTCATCTTTAGGAAGGTGAACTCAACTTTTAGTCTCGTTCTGACCAATGATGATACCTTAAACGTATTTCATATTTGTTCAAGATTAAAGCTTTGTTGTATCTTTAGTGGCACGATGTCCCAATGTCCCTTCTTGCCTTCAACATCCAACTGGTGGAACTCCTAGACCCACTGTTCTGGGTCAGGCTCTGGGCTTTGGGGGCTTGCTCTGGTAACATGGGTAGATGGTAGCCAATTTGGCTGCAGGGAGCAGATTGATCCTATGTTTTTTGTCAGGGGAGGAGGCCAGTTGTTGTCCCTACCTTCTTAAGGATATCTCCTATAAGTCCACCTGTTTGTGAAACACTGTGTTAGTGGGTTGTGGATGGATAGCTCAGACCCTATGATTCCATCTGTTCGACAAGATGGCATGAATACCCC
The DNA here is from genome assembly GCA_013621035.1 of Clarias magur. Classification (NCBI taxonomy): domain Eukaryota; kingdom Metazoa; phylum Chordata; class Actinopteri; order Siluriformes; family Clariidae; genus Clarias; species Clarias magur. The sequence goes on along the minus strand of QNUK01000957.1, from coordinate 37,062 downwards.
ACGCATTTCCCCTCACCACCTAGCACATAAATTCTCGGAATACACACACATTCTTCACAGACACACACACACACACACACACACACACACACACACACACACACACACACACACACACACACACACACACACACACACACACTACACTCTATATATACTAGGCACACATATACACATAGAACACTACACAACACTCACATACTAATACAGACACACACACTGGCATGCAACACACACATACACAGACACACATACTACACAGTACAGACCAAAAGTTTGGACACACCTTCTCATTCAAAGAGTTTTCTTTATTGTGGGCTTTAGCCCAAGCAAGTCTCTTCTGCTTGTTGCCTGTCCTTAGCAGTGGTTTCCTAGCAGATATTCTACCATGAAGGCCTGTTTCACACAGTCTCCTACACAGTTGTTCTAGAGATGCGTCTGCTGCTAGAACTATGTGTGGTATTGACCTGGTCTCTGATCTGAGCTGCTGTTAACCTGTGATTTCTGAGGCTGGTGACTCGAATAAACTTATCTTCTGCAGCAAAGTTGACTCTTGGTCTTCCTTTCCTGGGGCGGTCCGCATGTGAGCCAGTTTCTTTGTAGCGCTTGATGGTTTTTGTGACTGCACTTGGGGACTGACTGACCTTCATTTCATTATCATTTCCAAAACATTCATGCATTTTATGATATAGGATGAATAACAACTTTTTTTTATATTTGTTTCCATATTTTGAGCATGAAAGTATACAAAAGTAGTTTTGGATGTATTATATATCCATGCATTTGTTTTGTGAGAAAACCACAGCAAACGCTTTATCGCTTGTTAAAACTGACAGAAATGATCATTTCTAAAACTTCATTGCATACATGTTGAATACCAACTTTTTTGTTATTCTTTTCCACATTTTGAGAATGAAATTATAAATAAACTAGTTTTGACTGTAGTTCTAGTTTTATGTATTATGCATATAAACTCGTTTTACATGACCATGCATTACCCTGCTGAAAAATCCAGCATAGACCAGCATGATTTATATGCTGGTCTATGCTGGTTAATACTGGTTAGTGCTGGTCTGATGCTGGTTTCGTAGGTGAACTATCATAACTGATGGAAGACCAGCATATCTACACTGATGAAACCTTACCACCAGCATTGGTCTTGCTAGTTAGTGCTGGTCTGGTGCTGGTTTAGCTGGTGAACCAGCATAACTGATGGAAGACCAGCATGCCTGCTGACAAATCCAGCATAGGCCAGCATGATTTATATGCTAGGCCACCAGCAAGGTTTTGGTAGTTAAAATCGGTTACCATTTTAGCTCATTATCTTGTTTTTTAATAGCTAGTACTGAAAATAATGTGTGATGTAAATACATGGACTGGGTAGTGTTATCTTTAAATGCATTTACATACAAGAGACAAAAGTAATCCATTTACCAAAAAACATGTAAATACATTATTTTACATTTATTAAATATCTGTGGGTTGTCTATGGTTGACCACACGATAAGGCTTCACCTGTGACTGCATACACCCAGCACCACAGATGCCAGGAATGTTACCACTGCTGGTCACAGGGTCTGTGTGAATTGCAAATCAGTTTATGGTAAGCAGCCATAAACACCATGGAAATGCCAGGTATGCAATGTTCACTTGTGTCTTAGGTTAAACAAGAACTGATTTTCGAGATAGGCACAAAGATGTATGACTGTGTACAGGGTGTAAAAGTGGGCTTTTACAAACCTAGCACCCTTTCTTCATAGTGTACTGTTCCTGTTCCCACTGTCTGTTTGCACGGCCATATTTACAGTATGCCAGAAATGTGCCTTCTGTGTATAAGATCATCTGTGTCCCTCTTCCCTCAATCTTGGACATTTACTTTGCACTAGGTGAAAGAGGTGACATTTATATGTTTATAAGTAAGGTTACATTTATATGTTTATAAGTAAGAAAAATACAGAAATGTCAAGACATGTCAGAACTACATCAGGGCCCATAAACCTGCAGATCCCTAAATACAGAGTGAGGGCCAAGCTCACTCATTCACACTCCTGTGGTGTGAAAGTAACTGCGTGAAAGTGTCCTTGAGAGGTTGGTCTCATGTTTTGTTTTTGTTATTATTCTTTTTATTAAAACTTATTTGCTGTTCATTGTTAAATTATCACATTGTTACAAATGTGCATATTGTATATATTGTTACATATTACACAATGTTAATATTGTTTGTGTCGGCCAATAAAGCTGATTTTATACTGATTCTGTTTTATATTTTACATATTGGATGACAATCTTCTGGCTTTTATACTATACCAACCTTAGATGGGGTGGTGAACAGCATAGTATCTATATATGCACTATAATGCTGGTCACCAGTATATCACCAAAATGTTTGCTGGTATGCTGTGGACCAGCATCAGTAAAGTGACCAGCATACCAGCAAAATGTATGCTGGTCACCAGCATACCAGCACCAAAACACAACATATGCTGGTGACCAGCTATGCTGGTCTATGCTTTTTTTTTTTTTCAGCAGGATAGTTGTGTGAGAAAACCGCTTTCCTGAGCTCGTACAGCACTAAGAACACGGCAACCGCTTTATCTCATTATGAGCAGTCATAAAAGTTACATGAATGATAATTTCAAAAAATGTCATGCAGAGTAGCATAAATGTTGAATAGCAATTTTTTTTGTTATTCTTTTCCACATTTTGAGCTTGAAACTACATATGAATTAGTTTTGAATGTATTACATATTCATGCATTAGGTGTGTGAGAAAACCATTTTCCTGAGCTCGAACAGCGCTAAGAACATGGCAAACACTTTATCTCAGCATCAGCTGGATTAAACTGACAGGAATGATAATTTCCAAAACATTCATGCATTATAGAATACATTTTGAATAACAACTTTTTTGTTATTCTTTTCGCCTTTTGAACATGAAAACTGCATATAAACCCTTTCTATATGACCATGCATTAGTTGTGTGAGAAAACCGTTTTCCTGAGCTTGTAGCGTTAAGAACATGGTAAAGACTTTATCTCAGCATCAGAATTATAAAAGTCACATGATTCATAATTTCCTAAATATAGACACATTCTAGCATACATGCTAAATAACAACATTTTTGCTTTTTTTCACATTTTGAGGATGAAAAGTGTATATAAACTCTATTTACATGACAATGCATTAGGAGAGTGAGAAAACCGGTTTCGTGAGCTTGTACAGCTGTAAGAAAACGGCAAACGCTTTTTGAATAACTTTTTTCTTATTCTTTTCCGCATTTAGAGCATAAAACTACATGTAAACTAGTACATATTCATGCATTAGTAGTGTGAGAAAGCCACTTTACTGAAGTCATACAGCGCTAAGAGAACAGCAAACGCTTTATCTCAGCATGAGCAGTCTAAAAGTTACATGAATGATAATTTCCAAAAATCTCTTGCAGAGTAGCATACACGTTAAATAAGGACTTTTTTGTTATTCTTTTCCACATTTTGAGGATGAAACTACATATAAACTAGTTTTGAATGTATTACATTTTGAGCATGAAAACTGCCTATAAACTCTTTTTACATGACCATGCATTAGTTGTGTGAGATTACCACTTTCTTGAGCTCGTACAGCGCTACGAACACCGCAAACGCTTTATCTCAGCATGAGGAGTCTAAAAGTGCCATGAACAATAATTTCCAAAAACAACTTTTTTGTTATTCTTTACCACATTTTGAGGATGAAACTACATATAAACTAGTTTTGAATGTATTACATATCCATGCATTAGTTGTGTGAGAAAACCACTTTCCTGAGTTCATACAGCTCTAAGAACACAGGAAACGCTTTATCTCAGCATGAGCAGTCTAAAAGTGCCATTAATGATAATTTCCAAAAATGTCATACAGAGTAGCATACATGTTGAATAACAACTTTTTTGTTCTTCTTTTCCACATTTTTTGTTATTCTTTTCCACATTTTGAGCATGAACCCTACATATAAACTAGTTTTGAATGTATTACATATCCATCCATTAGTTGTGTGAGAAAACCACTTTCCTGAGCTCTTACACAGAACTAAGAACACAGCAAAAGCTGTATCTCAGCATGAGCAGTCTAAAAGTGCCATTAATGATAATTTCCAAAAATGTCATGCAGAGTAGCATACATATTGAATAACATTTTTTTTGTTATTCTTTTCCACATTTTTTGTTATTCTTTTCCACATTTTGAGCATGAAATCTACATATAAATTAGTTTTGAATGTATTACATATCCATGCATTAGTTGTGTGAGAATACCACTTTCCTGAGTTCATACAGCTATAAGAACACAGGAAACGCTTTATCTCAGCATGAGCAGTCTAAAAGTGCCATTAATGATAATTTCCAAAAATGTCATGCATAGTACATGTTGAATGACGTTTTTGTTATTCTTTTCCACATTTTTAGCATGAGACTACATGTAAACTAGTTTTGACTGTATTACATATGGCTGATTCCATTTCAAATCTCCTAATTTCATAGAAATTTCCCAGATGACCCTCTCAGATTTCCCTGAAAAAATTCACAGGTGCTCCTATACCAAACAGGCAGAAACCTGAAGTATTTGGTGTCTCTCTTAAGTAGTTTGAAAACTGCAGCCTTTCAAAATTCTAATATTTTTTTACATTTTGCCAAACGAGCCTCTCAGAGCAACTTCCAACATGAATAACTCTACTTCTATGCTGTTCACAGTTCTGAAACTCTGTGTCTGGGGCTAACTTTTTGTGTAGACTTCAAAGATTTCATCAAATTGAGTGTGTCTAGCATAGTTTTCTATATCTGAGGCTCTGAAAATGGCTGAAAATAATAATTGCAATAAAACCTTCCTATCTTTGAGTGTTTGTAACTTAGGAAATACAAGAGATCATGTTTTCATAATTTTCTTCCAAGGACCTATGACATGTTGGACTCAATATATCCTGTCATCATACACATAGCTGTCATAAGAGTGCTGTAACTATTTAAGGAAATGTGCTCAATATTCAAATTTTTCAAAAAAAAGGCCATATTCATGCCTTCTTTTGGCCATGTGGGTATTTGATAATCATTTTCATACTTTTACCATGCATTCTAATTGGTCTGAGGGTGAAGTGATCCAAATATGAAGTTGTGTTTGGGTATCCCATTGGAGTTATGAATTTTTTTGTAGTTACAAAATGCACTCGTTTTACTCATACAGGAATATGCATTGTACCTGCTAATTTTGTTGGAAAGCTTGGTTTATTTCCAGGTGACAGCCTTTCAGATTTTTATTCAGAGCTGGCAAATTATAACTGATGACAAAATAACAGTATACACACACATATATGAATTTTTTTTTTTAATTTTTGAAGTCTACACAAAAAGTTAGCCCCAGACACAGAGTTTCAGAACTGTGAACAGCATAGAAGTGGAGTTATTCATGCTGGAAGTTGCTCTGAGAGGCTCGTTTGGCAAAATGTAAAAAAATTATTAGAATTTTGAATGGCTGCAGTTTTCAAACTACTTGAGAGTGACACCCAATACTTCAGGTTTCTGTCTAAGGAAACCTAAGTGTATAGGAGCACTTGTGAATTTTTTCAGGACAATTTAAGAGGGTCATCTGGGACCTACTGGGAAATTTGAAATGGAATCAGCCATATCCATGCATTAGTAGTGTGAGAAAACCACTTTCCTGAGCTCATACAGCGCTAAGACAACAGCAAATGCTTTATCTCAGAATGAGCAGTCTAAAAGTTACATGAATGATCATTTCCAAAAATTTCATGCAGAGTGTCATGAATCGGGATGCGAGGCATAAACGCAGGGGTCCAGGTTTTAAAAGGAAACGATGCTTTTATTTATAAAGAAAAACAGGGAAATGAACAAAGCAAATATACTTTAAATGAAAATGAAACTAAAATACGTACAAAGGTAATGGGAGCCACAACTAAACTTACAAACATTTACTGGGTGAAAATCAACAGATGCAAGACAAAAACTGGAACTCAAACAACCTATTTATAGAAACTAATAACTAACTCGGTTCAGGTGAGCGCCCATGTCACCTGACCGAGCTGCAAACGCTTTATCTCAGCATGAGCAGTCTAAAAGTTACATTAATAATAATTTCAAAAAATGTCATTCAGAGTAGCATACATGTTGAATAGCAACTTTTTTGTTATTCCTTTCCACATTTTGAGCATGAAACTACATATAAACTAGTTTTGAATGTATTACATAGCCATGCATTAGTTGTGTGAGAATACCACTTTCCTGGACTCATACAGCGCTACGAACACCACAAACACTTTATCTCAGCATGAGCTGTCTAAACGTGACATAAATGATAATTTCCAAAAATGTCATGCAGAGTAGCATACAACTTTTTTGTTATTCTTTTCCACATTTTGAGCATGAAACCTTCCTATGAACTAGTTTTGAATGTATGCATTAGTTCTGTGAGAAAATCACTTTCCTGAGCTCATACAGCCCTAAGCAAACACTTAACACAGCAAGCGTCTGATCAGTAACTCGGTGCCTTAGCCCACGGAGCCACCACTGCCCTTCCTTTTTAACTGTATTGTTAAAAACCGCTTTCCTAGGCTCCTACAGCCCTAAGAACACAGCAAACGCTTTATCTCATCAATGACGCGCATAAAATTGAAAAGAATGATCATTTCCAACATTTTTATTCATTCTGGCAAACATTTCGAATAACATTTCTTTTGTTATCTCTTTTCACATTTTGAGCATGAAAAGTGCATATAAACTCATTTTGTGTGTTTCACATCACGATGCCTTAGTTGTGTGAGAAAACCAGTTTCCTGAGCTCGTACAGCGCTGAGGACACAGCAAACGCTTTATCTCATCATGAGACGCATAAAAGTGAAAGGAATGATAATTTCCAAAATTTTTATGCATTATGACATTCATGTTGAGTAACAAATGTTTTGTTAGTCTTTTTCACGATTTGAGCATGAAAAGTGCATATAAACTCATTTTGTTTGTTTCACATAACGATGCCTTAGTTGTGTGAGAAAACCGCTTTCCTGAGCTCTTGCAGCTCTAAGAACACAGCAAACGCTTTATCTCATCATGACACACATAAAAGTGAAACGAATGATCATTTCCAAGACTTTCATCCATTATGCCATTCACGTTAAGTAACAAATTTTTTGTTAAGTCTTTTTCACATTTTGAGCATGAAAAGTGCATATAAACTTTTTTTATGTGTTTTGAGCATCACGATGCCTTATTTGTGTGAGAAAACCGCTTTCCTGCGTTCTTACATCGCTAAGTACCCAGAAAATGCTTTATCTCATCATGAGTGAACGTAAAAGGAATGAAAGTCTTTTTCACGATTTGAGCATGAAAAGTGCATATAAACTCATTTTGTGTGTTTCACATCACGATGCCTTAGTTGTGTGAGAAAACCGCTTTTCTGAGTTCTTACATCGCTAAGATCGCAGAAAATGCTTTATCTCATCATGAGACGCATAAAAGTGAAAGGAATGATCATTTAAAATACTTTCATCCATTATCCGATTCACGTTAAGTAACAATTTTTTTTCCCATTTTGAGCATGAAAAGTTCATAGTAATACGTTTTTTGTGATTCACATAACGATGCCTTAGTTGTGTGAGAAAACCGCTTTCCTGAGCTCTTGCAGCTCTAAGAACACAGCAAACGCTTTATCTCATCATGACACGCATAAAAGTGAAACGAATGATAATTTCCAACACTTTCATCCATTATGCCATTCACGTTAAGTAACAATTTTTTTGTTAAGTCTTTTTCACATTTTGAGCATGAAAAGTGCATATAAACTTTTTTTATGTGTTTTGAGCATCACGATGCCTTATTTGTGTGAGAAAACCGCTTTCCTGCGTTCTTACATCGCTAAGTACCCAGAAAATGCTTTATCTCATCATGAGACGCATAAAAGTGAAAGGAATGATAATTTCCAACACTTTTATGCATTATGACATTCATGTTGAGTAACAAATGTTTTGTTCGTCTTTTTCACGTTTTGAGCATGAAAAGTGTATATAAACTCCTTTTGTGTGTTTCACATCACGATGCCTTAGTTGTGTGAGAAAACAATTTTCCTGAGTTCGTACAGCGCTAAGAACACAGCAAACGCTTTATCTCATCATGAGACGCATAAAATTGCAAAGAATGATCAGTTCAAAAACTTTCATGCATTATGCCATTCACGTTAAGTAGCAATTTTTTTGTTAGTTTTTTTCACATTTTGAGCATGAAAAGTGCATATAAACTTTTTTAATGTGTTTTGAGCATCACGATGACTTAGTTGTGTGAGAAAACCGCTTTCCTGAGCTCTTACAGCGGTAAGAACACAGCAAACGCTTTATCTCATCATGACACGCATAAAAGTGAAAGGGATGATAATTTCCAACACTTTCATGCATTCTGGCATAAATGTTGAATAACTACGTTTTTGTTAGTTTTTATTTTCACATTTTGAGCTAAAAAGTGCATATTAATACGTTTTGTGTGTTTTACAAATTCTATTCACACACACAAACGCTAAAAACATTATACATACATTAAAGATACTGCACACACACCCAGACAAGACACACACAAAAATGCAACAAATAAGTATATACAATCTCACACACAAACACACCCACAAACAGACAGACAGACACACACACACACACACACCCAGACAAGACACACACACACACACACACACGCGCGCGCGCTACATGAAGTCACAAACATTAAATAACACTGACAATCACACTGACAATTGTCACACTGATTGTCACACTGACAATCACAGGCATACTACACACAAACACACATGCCACACACACACATTCTACACACACAGACACACTGAAACATTCACACATGCACTAAACTTTAATGCTTCCAATATAAGCAGGCCCTTTTTATTAGACAACAATATCAAGATTTAGTATGTGACTCACAAGTGACCCTAGCATGAATGTACACATGGATGACTCATCAATGATGCTGGTTGATGAGAGGTTGGGGTGATTACAGAAGTATAATTATTATTAATTTCTTTTTTCATTTTATTTAGTTTCAAACATCTGGGCCCTGTTGCAAGTCAGACACACACACACACACACACACACACACACACACACACACACACACAGACGTTACACTCATTGCACAAATACACACCCATACGTCAAATAAATAAACACACACAATTGACGCATATAATCAAACATACTACATACACACACTCACTCACACTTCAACATGCTCAAACATCGATGAATTTGGTCGGCGTGATGCAGAAGTATTATTATAATTACTATTATTTATTTTATAGCACTATTCTACACACACAAACGCTAAAAACAATAAACATACATTAAAGATACTGCAAACACACACACCCAGACGACACACACACAAACACACACACACTACATGCATTATTATAATAATTATTATAATTATTCATTTTATAATATTATTCCTCACACAAAAACACTACACACATGAACCATACATGAAACATACTGCACACACACACCCATACGACACACACACACACCACACAAATATACATACACACTCACACACAGACACACACAGACACACACACACACACACACTCCCAGACACACATACACACACACGTTTTCTCAATGTTACCACATTCTACCCATTCCACAGAAACAATGACCTGGCCCTTGTGACCTGGCCCTTGGGACTATAATGGCACAACATTATAGTCCCCACCAAACCCGGACAACATTGAAACAGCTAGCAATGGCGTATCAGGAAGAGATGTCCAGGAATAGTGATGCCTTAAACGTATGTCATATTTGTTTAATAGGTCTTAGCATGCTGAAAAGGCACACAGGTTGTGAGTTTCGAACAAGTGGCGATGGCACAGATGCTTGGGCCCGCTCATCCTTGCTTGTAACTATATTTCTTCTTTGTTTTTTTAAAGGTCTCGAGGCCAATTTCTTGGCTTTCCTATTCAAAGAGGTCCTTGGTGGACAGCCAGACCAGGGAACAGTATATGCCTGTATGGGACCCATTAATGTTCCTCGCCTGACTGTGTTTGCTGGGTCCCCATTGTGATGTTGCTGTCGATGGACCTGCCAGAGTACTGCACAAGCCTGGCTTAAGCGAGCTTGAGGAGGTGTTTATCCTCAACGACAGGCGAGGAGTGATCAGCTGTATGCAACTGAAATTAAATCTTTGTTGCATCTTCAATGACCCCATGTACCAATGTACTTTCTTGCCTTAAACCTTAAGCAGATTTTTTGGGGGGGAACTCTTAGATCCACTGGTCATGGGCGCTTCCTCTGGAAGCATGGGTAGCCAACTTGGCTGCAGGGAGCAGATTGATCACACAATCCTAGGTTCTTTGTGGGAGTGTCCTAGTTTTTGGCCCTGCCTCTTTAAGAATACCTTCCTATAAGTCGACCTATTTGTGAAAGACTGGGAAAGGGGCTTGTGGATGTTTTAGTTAACTTAGATGGTATGACTCTATCTGCTCGAAAAAATGCCATGAGTATCCCACGCATTTCCCCAAATGTACTGCTGCCTATTATGGAACGCTCACCACTTAGCACATCATACAGCTCTTCGGTCATGTGCTTTTAATTTCTGTGCCACAAGGGTGGTTCCTAGCAAACTTTGCAACAAAAAGAAGCGATAAGCTGAGCTGGGAAGTTCCAGGAATTCAAACACATCCTGAACACACACACACACACACACACACACACACACACACACACACACACACACAAAAACTTACAAACACACACAGACGTTACACTCATTGCACAAATACACACCCATACGTCAAAGAAATAAACACACAATTGACGCATATAATCAAAGATACTACATACACACTCTCACACACTCAACATCAGGGCCGTTTGCAAGTCAGACACACACACACACACACACAGACACACACACACACACACAGACACACACACACACACACACACACACACACACACACACACACCCAATATATACACACAAAACCCACACTACACGTAATTAACTCACACATGTCGCACATTCACACACACACACCTACATATACACACACACACACACACACACACACACACACACACACACAGACACATACACACACACACACACACACACACACACACACACACACACACAGACGTTACACTCATTGCACAAATACACACCCATACGTCAAACAAATAAACACACACAATTGACGCATATAATCAAACATACTACTACATACACACACTCACTCACACTTCTTCACACAGGCTTCTTTTGGTGAACAAAATGATAGAGGTATAGTAAGTGACTGACAGACACGCACAAGTGATTATTGCCTGAATGTGCATGCGGAGCAAACATCGATGAATTGCGTCGGCGTGATGCAGAAGTATTATTATAATTACTATTATTTATTTTATAGCACTATTCTACACACACAAACGCTAAAAACAATAAACATACATGAAACATACTGCACACACACACCCATACGACACACACAGACACCACACAAATATAGATACACACTCACACACAGACACAAACACACACATTGAGACACACACACACACACACACACACACACACACACACACACTCCCAGACACACATACACACACACGTTTTCTCAATGTTACCACATTCTACCCATTCCACAGAAACAATGACCTGCTCAAGCCCTTGTGCCATTATAGTCCCCACCAAACACGGACAACATTGAGACAGCTAGCAATGGCGTATCAGGAAGAGATGTCCAGGAAACGTATGTCATATTTGTTTAATAGGTCTTAGCATGCTGAAAAGGCACACAGGTTGTGAGTTTCGAACAAGTGGCGATGGCACAGGTGCTTGGGCCCGCTCATCCTTGCTTGTAACTATATTTCTTCTTTGTTTTTTTAAAGGTCTCGAGGCTAATTTCTTGGCTTTCCTATTCAAAGAGGTCCTTGGTGGACAGCCAGACCAGGGAACAGTATATGCCTGTATGGGACCCATTAATGTTCCTCGCCTGACTGTGTTTGCTGGGTCCGCATTGTGATGTTGGTGTCGATGGACCTGCCAGAGTACTGCACAAGCCTGCCTTAAGCGAGCTTGAGGAGGTGTTTATCCTCAATGACAGGCGAGGAGTGATCAGCTGTATGCAACTGAAATTAAATCTTTGTTGCATCTTCAATGACCCCATGTACCAATGTACCTTCTTGCCTTAAACCTTAAGCAGATTTTTTTGGGGGGAACTCTTAGATCCACTGTTCTGGTTGAGGCTCTTGGTCATGGGCGCTTCCTCTGGAAGCATGGGTAGCCAACTTGGCTGCAGGGAGCAGATTGATCACACAATCCTAGGTTCTTTGTGGGGGTGTCCTAGTTTTTGGCCCTGCCTCTTTAAGAATACCTTCCTATAAGTCGACCTGTTTGTGAAAGACTGGGAAAGGGGCTTGTGGATGTTTTAGTTAACTTAGATGGTATGACTCTATCTGCTCGAAAAAATGCCATGAGTATCCCACGCATTTCCCCAAATGTACTGCTGCCTATTATGGAACGCTCACCACTTAGCACATCATTCAGCTCTTCGGTCATGTGCCTTTAATTTCTGTGCCACAAGGGTGGTTCCTAGCAAACTTTGCAACAAAAAGAAGCGATAAGCTGAGCTGGGAAGTTCCAGGAATTCAAACACATCCTGAACACACACACACACACATACACACACACACACACACACACACACACACACACACACACACACACACACACACACACACACACACACACACACATACACTACTACCAAACACACAAACACTAGACACCCACATCCTACACACTTACATCTTAGACTTACACATACACACAACCATTGCTTTCTAGACACATATAAACACATACGCTCAATACAAACACATACTCACATCCTAATTACACATAGCACACACACAATACACATCATGAATAAATAATAACCACAGACAAACACGTCTCACACACATCCTACGCATGTCTACACACATGTCTATACACATCCTAGAATCCTGCTCAAGCTCCAGCGCCATTACAGTTGCCACGAAACCCGTCTGACATTGTGTGACAGCTAACAATGCCTAAGTAGAAAGACACGTCCAGCCATTATACTTATGTGATATTTGTTCAAGAGGTTGTAGCGTGCTAAAAAGTCCCACAGACTGTGAGGTGCGACCAAGTTGTGACCACAACCAAGGTGCGACCACAGTTTTTTGGTCATACAACACAGATCCTCTCTCGGCACCCTGTCCTATGCTTTCTCTAAATCCACAAAGATACAAGGCAACTCTATATTACCTTCTCTGTACTTCTCCATCAGCATCATTAAGCAAATAGTGCATCTTTTGTACACTTTCTAGGTATGAAACCATATTGCTGTTCACAAATGCTCACCTCTGCCCTTAACCTAGCTTCGACTAATCTTTCTAAAAAGGTTCATTGTATGGCTCATCAGCTTTATGCCTCTGTAATTGCCACAGCTCTGCACATCTCTGTTGTCCTTAAAAATTGGCACCAATACACTTCTTCTCCATTCCTCTGAAATCCTCTCACTCTCCAAGATCTTGTTAAACAAACAAGCTAGAAACTCTACTGCAACCTCTCCTAAGGCACTTCCATACCTTTTTGAACCTTGATCCTAAGCTTCTAGCCCTGCTACCTTTCCACCTTGTCTCCTGGACACACATTATGTCCACCTTCCTTCTCTGCATCATGTCATCCAACTCTCTTGCCTTCCCTGTCATAGTCCCAGCATTCAAATTCCCCACGATCACTCCTAAACTCATGCCTTTCCTTTTCTCTCGCTGCTTTCGAACACGCCTTCCTCCTCTCCTTTTTCGACCAACAGTAGCCTAATTTCCACCAGCAGCCTGTAGGTCAAAAACACTGGTGTATGCGACCGATCCGGTATGGAAATGATATTTGTGATTCGCATCATTGATTTGACAAATGTTTTACGTCGGATGCCCTTCCTGACACAACCCTCTGCATTTATCCAGACTTGGGGCTGGCACAAGATGACACTCTGGATTGCATTGCTTGTAAATTTATTCTTTTTATTTTAAAAGGCTGCATGGCCAACTTATTGGCCTTCATCTTCAGAGAGCTTCTCGGTGGACAACCAGACCGGGGAATAATATGTGCCTGGTTTGGACGCATAAGCGTTCCTCAACTGACCATACATGCCGGGTCCCCACTGTGATATCTGTGTCACACACAGACACACACAAACATACATACTCATACAGTACTACACACACTACATATACTACGCACACACATATACTCACACACATGCGCACACACACTATAAACAAACACTGACACACACAAACTACTCATCCTACACATACAGTACACATCCTACACACACACGCCTTACACACAGTACACATCCTATACACACCCTATGCCTCCTGCACAAATGAAGACCAGGCCCAAGCACCTGCGCCATTGCAGTCGTCACCATGCACTACCAATGACACATAGAAAGAGATGTCCAACCTCGACGATGACTTAAACTTAAGTCATATTTAGTGACATCATTGGCCAGTGGATTTTAGGGGTCTCAGCATGCTCAAAAGTCACTCAGGTTGTGCGGTGCGTCCGGGTGCCTATGGCCAACACTTTTATGCTTGGGCCCTCTCATCATTGCTTTCAAATATATTTCTTCTTTTTATTTTAAAAGGCTGCAGGGCCAATTCCATCTTCTGACAGAACTTCTTGTTGGACAGGCTTCTTGCGCCAGCCTGAGACCCACGAGTTTCAATGTACCCACCAGAGCACTGCACAGGACTGGCTTGAACAAGCTTGAGGTGGGGTTCATCTTCATCGACCAGAGAATGACCGGTGGTAAGCAACCGAAATGAATGCTAGTTGTATCTTATATGGCCCGATGCCCTTCTTGGCATCCACCTTCAGTAGGATGTTCTTTGGGGAACTTTCAGACCCATTGTCCTGAGTGAGGCTCAGGGCCTTGGTCACTTGCTATGAGAACATGGGTAGACAGTGGCCAAATTGGGGCCTACAGGGAGCAGATTGATCATCCTAGGTTCTTTGTGGGGCTGACTGTGAAAGTTTTTGGCCTTACCTCCTTGAGAATACCTGAGAATTAGTCCACCTGTCTGTGAAACACTGGGAAAGGTGGTTGTGTGTGGTTCAGATAGCTCTATGTGACTCTAGTATGCTCTAGATAGCTCTAGTATGACCCTAACTGCTTGACAAAGTGTCATGAGTAAACCATGAATTTCAACAAACGTACTGCGGCCTACTATGAAATGCTCACCATTCTGCATTCACACTCATCATACTGCCCTTCAGCCTTGTCTGTGTGCCTTTCATTCCTGGGGGATTTTCATTCTTTGTGGCTCTTCACAATGGTCGCAGCAAACAGCAGCAATAAGCTGAGTTGGCCAGATTTGGAGTTCCAGGAATTACCTACTGTAGCCAAGCATGTTAAATCTGTGACACCTATCATATCTGCCTAGATGTGTAATGCCTAGTTACAGGTTTGTGTTCTTGATCAACCGACCAGTGTTTACAGTTGATGATTCCGGGAACCTGGTTCTGAAGCAGGTGAAAACCTGGCCAATACAAACCTGCACTGTTGTTTTGAGAATACTTTTAGGAAGGCTGCAACTTACAGCAACTTGCCTGACTTGGAGGAGTACACATCAACGACCAGTTACTTCAACCAGCGCACCGATGATGTCTCCAAGAACATCATCTCACGAACAAACAGAAAGTTTACTGGATTTACTGTGGATGTGTGTGCACTTGTGAAGACCCGAGACTTCACCATCAGAATAGCAAGGGCCAACCTTTCCCAGGCCATAGAGTGACGAAGCACGCACATGCCCAGAGAATGCTCATCCAGTCATGTGGCAGGTCATACAAGCCATCACCACCGAAAAGACCAAAGGAAACTCACCGTCACCTGCCTGTGACAGTGACGGCTCCATTCAATTCCTCAAATTACAGACGCTAACAGTTTGATGTAGGCACAACAACTTGTTTCTGAACCTTGCTAAAATGACATGGACATGATTGTTGACTTCTGGAGGTCACAGAGCGGCAACCGATGAACCTCAGCTGCTCTTGTGTGGAGATCGTCAACAGCACCAAATTCCTGGTTGGCCATTTGGAGGAGAACCTCACTCGGTCCCTCAACACCAGGTCCTTGCACACGATAGCATCAAAAACATCTTCTCTTCCTGAGATGGCTGAGGATGGCTCAGCTTCCACCACCTATCCTTACCACTTTCTATAGAGGGACTATCGAGAGAATCCTGAGCAGCTGCATCACAGTCTGGTGTTCCTCTCGGACCGCAAGACCTTACAGCGGATAGTGAGAACAGCAGAAGAGGTCACCGGGGACACACAGATCACACTCACTCTTCACCCTCCTGCCATCTGGAAAAAGATAGCAAAGCATTCGGTAACTCACATCCAGACTGTGCAAGAGCGTCTTTTCACAAGACATCCATCTCCTCAACAAAAAGAGGACTGGACTGATAAACAAGAACAAACACATACACAATCACTCACATAACTGAGAACATTGAGACTGAACTTATAAACAGCACACGCGCAAACACACTGATCAACAACCATCTAACAAATTGTCCATACTGACTGAACAGATAAACTGAAATAACTGATTATACACACTGATCAACAACCATCTATAAATGGTTCACACCAACCTGCAATTGGTCTTTTGCACAATATCCATTACTTGTTATAGGCACTTTTGTGTTGTATGTAAGACCATGATCCTCGAGGAACGTTGTTTCATGTCACTGTGTACTACACTGTATATGTTGAAATGAAAATAAAAGCCTACTTGAATTTGGCTCAGTCAGCCTGGCTTTTGAACACATAAAGTGGACAACAAGCTAAAGCCCCATGCTTTGTGTTCACCCGCATATGTAAAAACCTACACCTAGACATCGTGGCACGCCCATTGCTGGGATGCTGGGATCCAGTCAGCTATGTCTCTCCGCTACAGAAACATTACCTCACACCGTGTCATTTCTAGGCTGACCCGGCATCAGAAGTACTCAGGCCTCCGACCTGCATTGGGGGAAGTGTACGTCGATACACAAGGTTCATTTGCTCTTTTGTCCCTGCTCATCACTTACTGAATGTATCCACATTATTTCATTCTATAAACTATAAACAAAAAGCTGTTTCTGTATTTATGTATTTTTTCTTATTTCATATTTAGTTTCTTATTCATACTCTATTAATTTATTAGAATTGTCATATTTTGTTTGAATACTCTCTTTTTTTATGCCTGGGTCATGCACGGTTGTCAAAGCATTTCTCTGAATATTATTTTGTGTATGATTGTGTATTTGACAAATAAAATTTGAAATTAAATTGAAACAAAAATTCACATTTATTAACATGATCTATTAATTTAGAAACTTCGATATTCATTTTAACATTGCCTTTTTTATATATTTTTTTTGTCACATATACATTACAGCACAGTGAAATTCCTTCTTCGCATATCCCAGCATAACTGGGGTCAGAGCGCAGGGTCAGCCATGCTACAACGCCCCTGGAGCAGTTATGGTTAAGGGCCTTGCTCAAGGGCCCAACTATGGCAACCTGGCTATCCAACTGCCGATCGGTAACTCGGTGACTTAGCCCACGGAACCACCACTGCCCTTCCTTTTTAACTGTATGTAAAAAAACATACGGGTGTGAATCAGCTTGCATATAAAGTGAAAATAAGATTTGGGAATATTTAAAAAGTGAAAGAAATTATTTCCAAAACATTCATGAATTCTGGCACACATCATGAATAACAACGTTTTGTTATTCTTCGTCACGTTTGAGTATGAAACCTGAAGAAAAGCTTGTTTCGCATGCAATAGTTGAGAGAGACAACCGCTTTCCTGACAGCGCTACACGGCAAACGCTTTAGCTCATCATGAGACGCATAAAAGTGAAAGCAATGATCATTTCCAACACTTTCAAGCATTCTGGCATGAACGTTGAATCTGGCATGAACTAACTTTTTTGTTAGTCTTTTTCCCGTTTTGAGCATAAAAAGTGCAGAAACACTCATTTTGTGTGTTTCACATCATGATGCCTTAGATGTGTGAGAAAACCGCTTTCCTAGGGTGGTACAGCCCTAAAAACACAGCAAACCCTTTATCTCATCAATGACGCGCATAAAATTGAAAAGGATGATAATTTCCAACACTTTTATTCATTCTGGCAAACATTTCGAATAACATTTTTGTTATTTCTTTTCACATTTTGAGCATGAAAAGTGCATATAAACTCATTTTGTATGTTTCACATCACGATGCCGTAGTTGTGTAAGAAAACCAGTTTCCTGAGCTCGTACAGCGCTAAGAACACAGCAAACGCATTATCTCATCATGAGAAGCATAAAAGTGAAAAGAATGATCAATTCCAACACTTTCATGCCTTATACCATTCACGTTGAGTATCAATTTTTTTGTCAGTCTTTTTCACATTTTGAGCATGAAAAGTTCATAGTAATACGTTTTTTTGTGTTTCACATGACGTGCCTTAGTTGTGTGAGAAAACCAGTTTTCTGAGGACGTACAGCGCTGAGGACACAGCAAACGCTTTGTCTCATCATGAGACGCCTAACAGTGAAAGGAATGATCATTTCCAACACTTTCATGCATTATGCCATTCACTTTAAGTAACATTTTTTTGTTAGTCTTTTTCACATTTTGAGCATGAAACGTTCATAGTAATACGTTTTTTGTGTTTCACATGACGATGCCTTAGTTATGTGGAAAAAAACGCTTTCCTGAGCTCGTACAGCGCTAAGAACACAGCAAACGCTTTATCTCATGAGACGCATACATTGGCAAACATTTCTCTTGGTATTTCTTTTCACATTTTGAGCATGAAAAGTGCATGTAAACTCATTTTGTGTGTTTCACATCACGATGCCTTAGTTGTGTGAGAAAACCAGTTTTCTGAGCACGTACAGCGCTGAGGACACAGCAAACGCTTTATCTCATCATGAGACGCATAACAGTGAAAAGAATGATCGATTCCAACACTTTCATGCATTAATCCTTTCATGTTGAGTGACAAATTATTGTTAAATCATTTTCACATTTTGAGCATGAAAAGTGCATATAAACTCATTTTGTGTGTTTCACATCACGATGCCTTAGATGTGTGAGAAAACCGCTTTCCTGGGCTCATACAGCGCTAAGAACACAGCAAACGCTTTATCTCATCATGAGACGCATAAAAGTGAAAGGAATGATCATTTCCAACACTTTCATGCATTATTACTTTCATGTTGAGTGACAAATTATTGTTAAATCTTTTTCACATTTTGAGCATGAAAAGTGCATATAAACTCATGTTTGTGTGTTTCACATCACGATGCCTTAGATGTGTGAGAAAACCGCTTTCCTGGGCTCGTACAGCGCTAAGAACACAGCAAACGCTTTATCTCATCATGACGCCAATAAAATTGAAAATAATCATAATTTCCAACACTTTTATTCATTCTGGCAAACAATTCGAATAACATTTTTATTTCTTTTTACATTTTGAGCATGAAAAGAGCATATAAACTCATTTTGTGTGTTTCACATCACGATCCCTTAGTTGTGTGAGAAACCCAGTTTCCTGAGCTCATACAGCGCTGAGGACACAGCAAACGCTTTATCGCATCATGACGCGCATAAAATTGAAAAGAATGATAATTTCCAACACTTTTATTCATTCTGGCAAACATTTCTCTTGGTATTTCTTTTCACATTTTGAGCATGAAAAGTGCATGTAAACTCATTTTGTGTGTTTCACATCACGATGCCTTAGTTGTGTGAGAAAACCAGTTTTCTGAGCACGTACAGCGCTGAGGACACAACAAACGCTTTATCTCATCATGAGACGCATAACAGTGAAAGGAATGATCATTTCCAACACTTTCATGCAGTATGCCATTCACTTTAAGTAACATTTTTTTGTTAGTCTTTTCACATTTTGAGCATGAAACGTTCATAGTAATACGTTTTTTGTATTTCACATGACGATGCCTTAGTTATGTGGGGAAAAAAACGCTTTCCTGAGCTCGTACAGCGCTAAGAACACAACAAACTCTTTATCTCATCATGAGATGCATAAAAGTGAAAAGAATGATCGATTCCAACACTTTCATGCATTAATCCTTTCATGTTGAGTGACAAATTATTGTTAAATCATTTTCACATTTTGAGCATGAAAAGTGCATATAAACTCATTTTGTGTGTTTCACATCACGATGGCTTAGATGTGTGAGAAAACCGCTTTCCTGGGCTCGTACAGCGCTAAGAACACAGCAAACGCTTTATCTCATCATGAGACGCATAAAAGTGAAAGGAATGATCATTTCCAACACTTTCATGCATTATTACTTTCATGTTGAGTGACAAATTATTGTTAAATCTTTTTCACATTTTGAGCATGAAAAGTGCATATAAACTCATGTTGTGTGTTTCACATCACGATGCCTTAGATGTGTGAGAAAACCGCTTTCCTGGGCTCATACAGCGCTAAGAACACAGCAAACGCTTTATCTCATCATGACGCCAATAAAATTGAAAAGAATCATAATTTCCAACACTTTTATTCATTCTGGCAAACATTTCGAATAACATTTCTTTTGGTATTTCTTTTCACATTTTGTGCATGAAAAGAGCATATAAACTCATTTTGTGTGTTTCACATCACGATGCCTTAGTTGTGTGAGAAACCCAGTTTCCTGAGCTGATACAGCGCTGAGGACACAGCAAACGCTTTATCGCATCATGACGCGCATAAAATTGAAAAGAATGATAATTTCCAACACTTTTATTCATTCTGGCAAACATTTCGAATAACATTTTTGTCAGTCTTTTTCACATTTTGAGCATGAAAAGTGCATATAAACTCATTTTGTGTGTTTCACATCACAATGAATGGTTTATGCCATTCACGTTAAGTATCAATATTTTTGTCAGTCTTTTTCACATTTTGAGCATGAAAAGTTCATAGTAATACGTTTTTTTGTGTTTCACATGACGATGCCTTAGTTGTGTGAGAAAACCGCTTTCCTGAGCTTTTACAGCGCTAAGAACACAGCAAACGCTTGATCTCATCATGACACGCATAAAAGTGAAAGAAATGATCATTTCCAACACTTTCATGCATTATTACTTTCATGTTGAGTGGCAAATTATTGTTAAATCTTTTTCACATTTTGAGCATGAAAAGTTTGAGCATTGAGCATAAACTCATTTTGTGTGTTTCACATCACGATGCCTTAGATGTGTGAGAAAACCGCTTTCCTGGGCTCGTACAGCGCTAAGAACACAGCAAACTCTTTATCTCATCATGTCGCCCATAAAATTGAAAAGAATGATAATTTCCAACACGTTTATTAATTCTGGCAAACATTTCGAATAATTTTACTTTTCACATTTTGTGCATGAAAAGAGCATATAAACTCATTTTGTGTGTTTCACATCACTATGCCTTAGTTGTGTGAGAAAACCAGTTTCCTGAGCTCGTACAGCGCTGAGGACACAGCAAACGTTTTATCTCATCATGAGACGCATAAAAGTGAAAGGAATGATCATTTCCAACACTTTCATGCACTATTACTTTCATGTTGAGTGACAAATTATTGTTAAATCTTTTTCACATTTTGAGCATGAAAAGTGCATATAAACTCATTTTGTGTGTTTCCCATCACGATGAATGCCTTATGCCATTCACGTTGATTATCAATATTTTTCTCAGTCTTTTTCACATTTTGAGCATGAAAAGTTCATAGTAATACGTTTTTTTGTGTTTCACATGACGATGCCTTAGTTGTGTGAGAAAACCGCTTTCCTGAGCTTTTACAGCGCTAAGAACACAGCAAACGCTTGATCTCATCATGACACGCATAAAAGTGAAAGGAATGATAATTTCCAACACTTTCATGCATTCTGGCATAAATGTTGAAAAACTACGTTTTTGTTAGTTTTTATTTTCACATTTTGAGCTAAAAAGTGGATATTAATACGTTTTGTGTGTTTTACAAATTCTATTCACACAGACAAACGCTAAAAACATTAAACATACATTAAAGATACTGCATACACACCCAGACAAGACACACACAAAAATGCAACAAAGAAATATATACAATCTCACACACAAACACACAAACACACCCACAGACACACACACGCAGACACACACACACAGACACACACACACACCCACACACACACATACACATGCTACATGAAGTCACAAACATTAAATAACACTGACAATCACTCTGACAGTTGTCACACTGACAATCACACTGACAATTGCCACACTGACAATCACAGGCATACTACACTCAAACACACATTCTACACACACAGACACACTGAAACATTCACACATGCATTAAACTTTAACGCTTCCAATTTAAGCAGGCCCTTTTTATTAGACAACAATATCAAGATTTAGTATGTGACTCACAAACACCCACAAGTGACCCTAGCCTGAATGTACACATGGATGACTCATCGCTGATGCTTGTTGATGAGAGGTTGGGGTGATTACAGAAATGTAATTATTGTTAATTTCTTTTTTTATTTTATTTAGTTTCAAACATCTGGGGCCTGTTGCAAGTCAGACACACACAAACGTTACACTCATTGGACAAATACACACCCATACGTCAAACAAATAAACACACACAATTGACGCATATAATCAAAGATACTACATACACACTGTCACACACTCAACATCAGGGCCCTTTTGCAAGTCAGACACACACACCCACACAGACAGACACACACACACACACACACACACACACTCAATATATACACACAAAACCCACATTACACGTAATTCACTCACACATGTCGCACACACACACACACACGCACACACACACACACACACACAGACACACACACACACACACACACACACAGACGTTACACTCATTGCACAAATACACACCCATACGTCAAACAAATAAACACACACAATTGACGCATATAATCAAACATACTACTACATACACACACTCACTCACACTTCTTCACACAGGCTTCTTTTGGTGAACAAAATGATAGAGGTATAGTATGTGACTGACAGACACGCACAAGTGATTATTGCCTGAATGTGCATGCGGAGCAAACATTGATGAATTGGGTCGGCGTGATGCAGAAGTATTATTATAATTACTATTATTTATTTTATAGCACTATTCTACACACACAAACGCTAAAAACAATAAACATACATTAAAGATATTGCAAACACACACACCCAGACGACACACACACAAACACACACACACTACATGCATTATTATACTAATTATTATAATTATTCATTTTATAATACTATTCCTCACACAAAAACACTACACACATGAACCATACATGAAACATACTGCACACACACACCCATACGACACACACAGACACCACACAAATATACATACATACTCACACACAGACACAAACACACACATTGAGACACACACACACACTCCCAGACAAACATACACACACACGTTTTCTCAATGTTACCACATTCTACCCATTCCACAGAAACAATGACCTACTCAAGCCCTTGTGCCATTATAGTCCCCACCAAACACGGACAACATTGAGACAGCTAGCAATGGCGTATCAGGAAGAGATGTCCAGGAAACGTATGTCATATTTGTTTAATAGGTCTTAGCATGCTGAAAAGGCACACAGGTTGTGAGTTTCGAACAAGTGGCGATGGCACAGGTGCTTGGGCCCGCTCATCCTTGCTTGTAACTATATTTCTTCTTTGTTTTTTTAAAGGTCTCGAGGCCAATTTCTTGGCTTTCCTATTCAAAGAGGTCCTTGGTGGACAGCCAGACCAGGGAACAGTATATGCCTGTATGGGACCCATTAATGTTCCTCGCCTGACTGTGTTTGCTGGGTCCCCATTGTGATGTTGCTGTCGATGGACCTGCCAGAGTACTGCACAAGCCTGGCTTAAGCGAGCTTGAGGAGGTGTTTATCCTCAACGACAGGCGAGGAGTGATCAGCTGTATGCAACTGAAATTAAATCTTTGTTGCATCTTCAATGACCCCATGTACCAATGTACCTTCTTGCCTTAAACCTTAAGCAGATTTTTTTGGGGGAAACTCTTAGATCCACTGTTCTGGGTGAGGCTCTTGGTCATGGGCGCTTCCTCTGGAAGCATGGGTAGCCAACTTGGCTGCAGGGAGCAGATTGATCACACAATCCTAGGTTCTTTGTGGGGGTGTCCTAGTTTTTGGCCCTGCCTCTTTAAGAATACCTTCCTATAAGTCGACCTGTTTGTGAAAGACTGGGAAAGGGGCTTGTGGATGTTTTAGTTAACTTAGATGGTATGACTTTATCTGCTCGAAAAAATGCCATGAGTATCCCACGCATTTCCCCAAATGTACTGCTGCCTATTATGGAACGCTCACCACTTAGCACATCATTCAGCTCTTTGGTCATGTGCCTTTAATTTCTGTGCCACAAGGGTGGTTTCTAGCAAACTTTGCAACAAAAAGAAGCGATAAGCTGAGCTGGGAAGTTCCAGGAATTCAAACACATACACACACACACACACACACACACACACACACACACACACACACACACACACACACACACTACTACCAAACACACAAACACCCACATCCTACCCACTTACATCTTAGACTTACACATACACACAACCATTGCTTTCTAGACACATATAAACACATACGCTCAATACAAACACATACTCACATCCTAATTACACATAGCACCCACACAATACACATCATGAATAAATAATAACCACAGACAAACACGTCTCACACACATCCTACGCATGTCTACACACATGTCTATACACATCCTAGAATCCTGCTCAAGCTCCAGCGTCATTACAGTTGCCACGAAACCCGTCTGACATTGTGTGACAGCTAACAATGCCTAAGTAGAAAGACACGTCCAGCCATTATACTTATGTGATATTTGTTCAAGAGGTTGTAGCGTGCTAAAAAGTCACACAGAATGTGAGGTGCGACCAAGTTGTGACCACAACCAAGGTGCGACCACAGTTTTTTGGTCATACAACACAGATCCTCTCTCGGCACCCTGTCCTATGCTTTCTCTAAATCCACAAAGATACAAGGCAACTCTATATTACCTTCTCTGTACTTCTCCATCAGCATCGTTAAGCAAATAGTGCATCTTTTGTACACTTTCTAGGTATGAAACCATATTGCTGTTCACAAATGCTCACCTCTGCCCTTAACCTAGCTTCGACTAATCTTTCTAAAAAGGTTCATTGTATGGCTCATCAGCTTTATGCCTCTGTAATTGCCACAGCTCTGCACATTTCTGTTGTCCTTAAAAATTGGCACCAATACACTTCTTCTCCATTCCTCTGAAATCCTCTCACTCTCCAAGATCTTGTTAAACAAACAAGCTAGAAACTCTACTGCAACCTCTCCTAAGCACTTCCATACGTTTTTTAACCTTGATCCTAAGCTTCTAGCCCTGCTACCTTTCCACCTTGTCTCCTGGACACACATTATGTCCACCTTCCTTCTCTGCATCATGTCATCCAACTCTCTTGCCTTCCCTGTCATAGTCCCAGCATTCAAATTCCCCACTATCACTCCTAAACTCATGCCTTTCCTTTTCTCTCGCTGCTTTTGAACACGCCTTCCTCCTCTCCTTTTTCAACCAACAGTAGTCTAATTTCCACCACCAGCCTGTAGGTCAAAAGCACTGGTGTATGCCGTTGTTAACCCGGGCTGCGACCGATCCGGTATGGAAATGATATTTGTGATTCGCATCATTGATTTGACAAATGTTTTACGTCGGATGCCCTTCCTGACACAACCCTCTGCATTTATCCAGACTTGGGGCTGGCACAAGATGACACTCTGGATTGCATTGCTTGTAAATTTATTCTTTTTATTTTAAAAGGCTGCATGGCCAACTTATTGGCCTTCATCTTCAGAGAGCTCCTCGGTGGACAACCAGACCGGGGAATAATATGTGCCTGGTTTGGACGCATAAGCGTTCCTCAACTGACCATACATGCCGGGTCCCCACTGTGATATTGATTTGTGATAGACCCGCCACAGTGCTGCACAGAACTGGCATGAGCAAGCTTGAGGAGATGTTTATCTTCATTAACTGGGGAGTGACCGGCGTTACGCAAACAAAATTGCCCAATGGCCCGACGTACTGATGTACATTCTTGACATCAACCTTTAGCAGCAGGTTCTTGGGGAACTTCTAGACCCACTGTTCTCGGTGAGGTACTGGGTCTTGGGGGCTTGCTCTGGGAACGTGGGTAGATGGTAGGCCAAACTGGCTGCAGGGAGCAAATTGATCACGCAATCCTAGGTTCTTTGTGGGAGGAGGAGTGCAGTTTTTGTCCCTACCTCTTTGAGAATACCTCCTATAAGTCCAGCTGTTTGTCAGACACTGGTGAAGGGGGGTGTTGGTTGATGAGATAGCTCAGACCCTATGATTCTATCTTCTTGACAAGATGGCACGAGTAACCCACCCATTTCCACAAACGTACCGTGGCGTACTATGGAACGTTCACCACCCAGCATATCATACAGCCATTTGCAGCAGCAGGTTCAAAAATGTCTCCAAACTCACACATGACACAAACATCTTAAAAAAACAACCACAACACATATACACACAAACACACACACATACACTGTACAGACATGAACTCCACAAATTACACTGTAATTACCTAAAGACACTCACGCACGACACAAACTTTACATACATATCCTAAACACACCCCACACTCACACACACAGACACTCACAAACATACATACTCATACAGTACTACACACACTACATATACTACACACACACATATACTTACACACATGCGCACACACACTATAAACAAACACTGACATACACAAACTACTCATCCTACACATACAGTACACATCCTACACACACACGCCTTACACACAGTACACATCCTATACACACCCTATGCCTCCTGCACAAATTGTGCAGTCGTCACCATGCAATCACTACCAATGACACATAGAACGAAAGAGATGTCCAACCCCGACGATGACTTAAACTTAAGTCATATTTAGTGACATCATTGGCCAGTGGGTTTTAGGGGTCTCAGCATGCTCAAAAGTCACTCAGGTTGTGCGGTGCGTCCGGGTGCCTATGGCCAACACTTTTATGCTTGGGCCCTCTCATCATTGCTTTCAAATATATTTCTTCTTTTTATTTTAAAAGGCTGCAGGGCCAACTCCATCTTCTGACAGAACTTCTTGTTGGACAGGCTTCTTGCGCCAGCCTGAGACCCACGAGTTTCAATGTACCCACCAGAGGACTGCACAGGACTGGCTTGAGCAAGCTTGAGGTGGGGTTCATCTTCATCGACCAGAGAATGACCGGTGGTAAGCAACCGAAATGAATGCTAGTTGTATCTTATATGGCCCGATGCCCTTCTTGGCATCCACCTTCAGTAGGATGTTCTTTGGGGAACTTTCAGACCCATTGTCCTGAGTGAGGCTCAGGGCCTTGGCCACTTGCTATGAGAACATGGGTAGACGGTGGCCAAATTGGGGCCTACAGGGAGCAGATTGATCATCCTAGGTTCTTTGTGGGGCTGACGGTGAAAGTTTTTGGCCTTACCTCCTTGAGAATACCTGAGAATTAGTCCACCTGTCTGTGAAACACTGGGAAAGGTGGTTGTGTGTGGTTCAGATAGCTCTATGTGACTCTAGTATGCTCTAGATAGCTCTAGTATGACCCGAACTGCTTGACAAATTGTCATGAGTAAACCATGAATTTCAACAAACGTACTGCGGCCTACTATGGAATGCTCACCATTCTGCATTCACACTCATCATACTGCCCTTCAGCCTTGTCTGTGTGCCTTTCATTCCTGGGGGATTTTCATTCTTTGTGGCTCTTCACAATGGTCGCAGCAAACAGCAGCAATAAGCTGAGTTGGCCAGATTTGGAGTTCCAGGAATTACCTACTGTAGCCAAGCATGGTAAATCTGTGTCACCTATCATATCTGCCTAGATATGTAATGCCTAGTTACAGGTTTGTTTTCTTGATCAACCCGACCAGTGTTTACAGTTGATGATTCCGGGAACCTGGTTCTGAAGCAGGTGAAAACCTGGGCAATACAAACCTGCACTGTTGTTTTGAGAATACTTTTAGGAAGGCTGCAACTTACAGCAACTTGACTGACTTGGAGGAGTACACATCAACGACCAGTTACTTCAACCAGCGCACCGATGATGTCTCCAAGAACATCATCTCACGAACAAACAGAAAGTTTACTGGATTTACTGTGGATGTGTGTGCACTTGTGAAGACCCGAGACTTCACCATCAGAATAGCAAGGGCCAACCTTTCCCAGGCCATAGAGTGATGAAGCGCGCACATGCCCAGAGAATGCTCATCCAGTCATGTGGCAGGTCATACAAGCCATCACCACCGAAAAGACCAAAGGAAACTCACCGTCACCTGCCTGTGACAGTGACGGCTCCATTCAATTCCTCAAATTACAGACGCTAACAGTTTGATGTAGGCACAACAACTTGTTTCTGAACCTTGCTAAAATGACATGGACATGATTGTTGACTTCTGGAGATCACAGAGCGGCAAACGATGAACCTCAGCTGCTCCTGTGTGGAGATCGTCAACAGCACCAAATTCCTGGTTGGCCATTTGGAGGAGAACCTCACTCGGTCCCTCAACACCAGGTCCTTGCACACGATAGCATCAAAAACATCTTCTCTTCCTGAGATGGCTGAGGATGGCTTAGCTTCCACCACCTATCCTTACCACTTTCTATAGATGGACTATTGAGAGAATCCTGAGCAGCTGCATCACAGTCTGGTGTTCCTCTCGGACCGCAAGACCTTACAGCGGATAGTGAGAACAGCAGAAGAGGTCACCGGGGACACACAGATCACACTCACTCTTCACCCTCCTGCCATCTGGAAAAAGATAGCAAAGCATTCGGTAACTCACATCCAGACTGTGCAAGAGCGTCTTTTCACAAGACATCCATCTCCTCAACAAAAAGAGGACTGGACTGATAAACAAGAACAAACACATACACAATCACTCACATAACTGAGAACATTGAGACTGAACTTATAAACAACACACGCGCAAACACACTGATCGACAACCATCTAACAAATTGTCCATACTGACTGAACAGATGAACTGAAATAACTGATTATACACACTGATCAACAACCATCTATAAATGGTTCACACCAACCTGCAATTGGTCTTTTGCACAATATCCATTACTTGTTATAGGCACTTTTATGTTGTATGTAGGACCTTGCTCCTCGAGGAACATTGTTTCATGTCACTGTGTACTAAACTGTATATGTTGAAATGAAAATAAAAGCCTATGTGAATTTGGCTCAGTCAGCCTGGCTTTTGAACACATAAAGTGAACAACAAGGTAAAGCCCCATGCTTTGTGTTCACCCGCATATGTAAAAACCTACACCTAGACATTGTGGCACGCCCATTGCTGGGATGCTGGGATCCAGTCAGCTATGTCTCTCCGCTACAGAAACATTACCTCACACCATGTCATTTCTAGGCTGACCCGGCATCAGAAGTACTCAGGCCTCCGACCTGCATTGGGGGAAGTGTACGTCGATACACCGCACCAGAAAGACATGTCCGGACATAACGATGCAATAAACTTACGTCATATTTGTTTAAAAACAGGGACACGTTGTGAGGTGCATCCAAGTGGTAATGCTTCAGGCGCTTGGGCTGGCTCTTCTTGCTTGTAATTATTTTTCTTCTTTTAAATTTAAAAGGCTACAGGGATAACTTTTTGGATTTCATTTTCAGAGACGTCATTGGAGGACAACCAGCCCAGAGAGAGCATCCTGACGGGAAATATCACGACCTGGTTCGGGAACAGCACGATGCTGGACAGACGAGCTCTACAGAGGGTTGTGCGATCAGCTGAGCGCATCATCCACACTGAGCTCCCTGACCTGCACTCGATCTACAGCAAGCGGTGCTGGACCAAGGCCAGGAAGATCGTGAAGGACCTCAGCCACCCCAGTAATGGACTGTTCTCTCTGTTGAGGTCAGGAAAGCAATTACGCTCCCTGAAGACCAATACAGAGAGACTGAGGAGGAGCTTCTACCCGCAGGCGATACGGTCTCTCAACCAGCTCACCAAACAGTACTGACTGACTCACTTTACACACCCACACTCATGCTTCTTGCACTCTCTCTGGACTCTTGGGACAATAATTGCACACCCTTCACACTACATCACTATTTATGATGTAGCATTATCCAAAAAGCACAAGTCACTTCAAGTACAAAACACTTTATAGCATACTTGTAGCCCCTGGACATCTCTATTTATATTCCATATTTTTCCATACTGTACACCTAGGTTCACCTAGGCTTTATTATATTTCTTATATCAGATATATATTTTTTTCTACATTTGCACCTAGGTTTTCTTATTTTCTTATTCTTTTGATTTTTTTTATATTTTTATTTTCTTATATTTTTCTGATTGTATATTTTACTGTACATATATTTTATTATTTTATTCTTAGTTAAATCTATTTCTACATTCTTTGTTATATTCTTTTTGTGCAAATAGTCTTAAATAGGTTTTATTCTAAGGTCACGGGCAGTCGCCTAAGCATTTCACTATATGACAAATAAAATTTGAATTTGAATTTGATTTGAATTTGACACATACACATACACATACACATACACATACACACACACTTACAACACACACACTACACAAAGACACCCACAACACACACTGTGCACAAACACAGACTCCCCCAACCACTTATGCAATACGTACATTACACATCCTAGACACACACACACACACACACACACACACACACACAACTGACACACACAGTACAGATTGCACACACACCATCCAACATAAACAGTGACCGACAACCCACAGTCCTGGGTGAGGCTCTCGGTCTTGTGCTCTTGCTCTGGGAACAGGGGTAGACCATGGTCAAATTGGCTGCAGGAAGCAGATTGATCACACAATCCTAGGTTCTTTGTGCGGGTGTGGGTGGCAGTTTTTGGCCCTAACCTCTTTGAGAATACCTCGGATAAGTCCACTTGTTTGTGGAACACTAAGGAAAGGGCTTGTGGGTAGTTCTGAAAGCGCAGATTCTATGACTCTTTCTGGTCGATCATGTCTCCCTAGATGTGAAAGGCCTAGTTACAGGTTCGTGTCCTTGAGAATTAAGTGTTGAAATTAAATTTGCTGATGTACAGCTGCTGGACCAGGCAATATCCCTTGCAGTGAGCTCAGAGAATGTGTTAAACAGCTGCTAGATGTTCTCACTGACATCTTCAACATCTCTCTGAGCTAGGATTGTGCAGTAGTTCCCACAAAGTTTAACGGACTGTTGTAGGGACAACAACCTGAACGTTGCTAGTTTTAGCAACTTTCACTTTTGACATGCTTTTGACAAAACATGCTCTTTTGTTTAAAATAGATTGTTGTTGACTTCAGGAGGACATGGAGTGACCACTCTTCGCTAACATCAATGGCTCCTGTGTGAAGATTGACCACCTGGAAGAGAACCTCACCTCCTCCCTCAACACCAGCTTCTTGCACAAAAAATCCAAAAGATGTCTTCTCTTCCTGAGAAGGCTTGTAAATACCACAAAGCTTATACCACAGATTCTTATCACCTTTTATAGAGAGACTATCAAGTGCATCCTTAGCAGCTGCATCACTGTCTGGTTTGGTACTTGTCCCATTTCAGACCGTAAGACCCTACAACAGATTGTGAGGACAGCAGAGGAGATCTCGGGCTCAGTATTGAATCATGTCACTTTGTCATTCTTGTTTGAACACTTGCAATTCATGTTGTCTCTTTTGTATAGATCTTAGTTTTCTGTTAACTGAAAATTTGCAATCTGTCTTGTCTCAGCAAGTTAGCTAATTAAATTGCTTAGTTAGTTTTTGTTAAATTATCTTGTTAATTTATGTTGTATGTAGGACCTTGGTCCTGGAGGAACATTGTTTCATTTCACTCAGTACTAAACTATATGGTTAAAATGACACTAAAAGCGTAGGTTCACGTAGGTGAACTTGAACTTGGTACCACACATAAAGCAAAGAACAAGCTAAAGCCACATGCCACTTTAGCATGTTCACCCGCATGTGAAAGCCTACACCTAGACATTAGGGCATGCCCATTGCTGGGATGCTGCGTGTAGCAATCCTCGGACAGGCATTGTCCAAGAAAGATTTCAAAAAGCCCTCTTGTACTGGGCACATGAACTCTTTTTTTCCCCCCACTTTGCTCTGACATCCCCGAGTTATAGGAGTAGGAAGCGTACAACTGCATTATCCATTAATTACTAAATTATCCAATCAGTAGTACTGACAAGGCTGTGTGGGGGCAGGGACTTAATTCTTACTGTGAATTTAATATATATGCATTACATTCAGAAATGCATAATTTGTGCCTCAAGAGCAAAGGAGTGAAAGGGGAACACAAATTGACACATTTGAGCAGTCATGATGAAAGACAACATTGAAATTATTTTTGACGTTGTTGCACTTTTATGTGTCAACAGATATCGAACTGTAAACTATGTTTAATTATTTTATATTTATTTGAACATGTTCTCATTCATACTCTATTTTATTATTATAGTCATATTCTTTGTTTTGGATACTCGATTTCCTTTTTTAATGTTTAAGTCATGGACGATTGTAAAAGCATTTCGCTGAATATCATATAGTGTATGTGATAAATCAAATTTTCATTTGATTTGAAACAAGAATTCACATTCATTAACATGATCTATTTCGCAAACTTTTATTACGTGTTTGATGAACACGTAGAAAACTTCACTCGTGGAAACTTCTTAATTTTGGATTATCGGACCGAGGTGGTGTCAAAAAATATATCTCAGAACTATTTTGTAGTATTTAGTGTAAATAGTCTTAATAGTTCTTATTCTAAGGTCACGGGCAGTCGCCTAAGCATTTCACTGCATATCGTACTGTGTATGACTGTGTATGTGACAAATAAAATTTGAATTTGAATTTTGCTTAACGATGTACAAGTGTTGCAAGATCTCCATGATTCTGAGCTTGAACAACTCGTTTGCTTTGGGCGTCCGCTTTATAAGAGTCTAAGAACGCATCACTTGAAGCACAAATGTATTAAAGAATATACATTTTTAACATTCAAAAGAAAAACATGTAAAAACAAATTGGCTTAAATAATAATAAAAACGTCATTAATGGTTTGAGGTCATAGAACGGAACGTATAACTGTTGAAAAAATTCCTTGTTTTTTTTTCCTTATTCACATAATAAATAAGGTTAACTAATTTTATGCTAAAAAAAAAAAGTTGTTCAAAACGTAATTCAGCGTGAAATTAGAATTTGAAGCATTATACGAAAGGTTTCAGCAACAGTGCCTTTCTGTCACAACGAGCATCCGAAAAGTCCATCCGAATGATAATTTCCATCACTTTCATGCATTCTCGCATACATGGTGAAAGACAACTTGTTTCTCATTGTTTTTCACATTTAGAACAAAATAAAAAGAAATGAACACGTTTTGAATGCTTTAAATGACCATGCATTAGGTATGTGAGAAAACCACTTTCCTGAGCTCGTACAGCCCTCAGAACACGGCAAACGCTTTATCTCAGCAGGAGCATCCAAAATATCAAAGGAATGATGATTTCCAACACATTCATGCATTTTAACATACATGTTGAAAAACAACTTTTTTCTTATTTTTGAATACATTTTGAGCATCAGAACTACAAAGGAACTCGTTTTGTATGTTTTACATGACCATGCATTAGGAGTGTGAGAAAACCGCTTTCCTGAGCTCGTACAGCGCTAAGAACACGACAAACGCTTTATCTCACCAGGCGGAGGCGAAAAGTGCATTCGAATGATGATTTCCAACACATTCATGCATTTTAACATAAATGTTGAAAAACAACTTTTTTCTTATTTTTAAATATATTTTGAGCATCAGAACTACAAATGAACTCTTTTTCTTTGTTTTACATGACCACGCATTAGGAGTGTGAGAAAACCACTTTCCTGAGCTCGTACAGCGCTAAGAACACGGCAAACGCTTTATCTCAGCAGGACCATCCAAAATATCAAAGGAATGATGATTTCCAACACATTCATGCATTTTAACATACATGTTGAAAAACAACTTTTTTCTTATTTTTGAATATATTTTGAGCATCAGAACTACAAATGAAGTCGTTTTGTTTGTTTTACATGACCACGCATTAGGAGTGTGAGAAAACCGCTTTCCTGAGCTTGTACAGCGCTAAGAACACGGCAAACGCTTTATCTCACCAAGACCATGCGAAAAGTGCATTCGAATGATGATCTTCATCACTTTCACGCATTCCAGCATACATGTTGAAAAACCACTTTTTTCTTATTCTTTTCCACTTTTT
>QNUK01000956.1:115000-163823 GCA_013621035.1 Clarias magur | reverse complement strand
GAGAGAGTGTGTGTGTGTGAGAGAGAGTGTGTGTGTGTGAGAGAGAGTGTGTGTGTGTGAGAGAGAGTGAGAGTGTGTGTGAGAGAGAGTGAGAGTGTGTGTGAGAGAGAGTGAGAGTGTGTGTGTGAGAGAGTGAGAGTGTGTGTGTGAGAGAGTGAGAGTGTGTGTGTGAGAGAGTGAGAGTGTGTGTGTGAGAGAGTGAGAGTGTGTGTGTGAGAGAGTGAGAGTGTGTGTGTGAGAGAGTGAGAGTGTGTGTGTGTGAGAGAGTGAGAGTGTGTGTGTGTGAGAGAGAGAGAGTGTGTGTGTGTGAGAGAGAGTGTGTGTGTGTGTGAGAGAGAGAGAGAGAGTGTGTGTGTGTGAGAGAGAGTGTGTGTGTGTGAGAGAGAGTGTGTGTGTGTGAGAGAGAGTGTGTGTGTGTGAGAGAGAGTGTGTGTGTGTGAGAGAGAGTGAGAGTGTGTGTGAGAGAGAGTGAGAGTGTGTGTGAGAGAGAGTGAGAGTGTGTGTGTGAGAGAGTGAGAGTGTGTGTGTGAGAGAGTGAGAGTGTGTGTGTGAGAGAGTGAGAGTGTGTGTGTGAGAGAGTGAGAGTGTGTGTGTGAGAGAGTGAGAGTGTGTGTGTGAGAGAGTGAGAGTGTGTGTGTGAGAGAGTGTGTGAGAGAGAGTGAGAGAGAGTGAGAGAGTGTGTGAGAGAGAGTGAGAGAGTGTGTGAGAGAGAGTGAGAGAGTGTGTGAGAGAGAGAGTGTGTGTGAGAGAGAGAGTGTGTGTGAGAGAGAGAGTGAGTGTGAGAGAGAGAGAGTGTGTGTGTGTGAGAGAGAGAGAGAGAGAGAGAGAGAGAGAGAGAGTGTGTGTGTGTGTGGTTTCATCTCTATCCTTCTGTCTCTTTTGCCCGTTTCTGCCCGGTTCTCGCTCTCTATCGCTTTGTATCTGTCTGTCTGTCTCTCCCTCCCTCTGTCTCTCCTGTGTCTCTTGCTTTGATCCTCTTTCTCACTCTCTTTTCTCATGTCCCTCTTTCTGTGTTTCTCTCTCTCTCTCTCTCTCTCACTGTGCAGGTGTGAGACAGGCGTTGTGGTTGACTAAGACTAAACTCATCCCGGGTTTTCCCGCTCAGCTCCTGGCGTTAGCCGAGAATCCGTCCAATCAGCTGCAGGATCAGGATGATCGTGTGCAGGACGCCATCAGACACGCCCGCTTCTGGGACACCAACCAATCCCGCCCTCCTAAAGAGCGATACTGGTGAGAGACCGAGCTGGATCTGGTCACGGTTTCGGCGCCGTCTGTCCTGTCGTACGGCCGGAGTGTAGAGTTTAGTTTCTTTTAGCTTCATGATCCGAAGTGTTTGTCCCTGCAGCGTGGTGGGGGACGGACGGACCGGACCAAATGGTGACACTGGAGACTCCTTCCATAAATGTGACATTACCATTGTTAATTGTTATATTTGTATAAAAGAAAAAAGAAAAAGTGTGAAAGCAGACCGATCTGTTCTGAGTAACAGTGATGTATTTTAAACCCCGTGAATGACGTGGACGATCTTGGCGTGGTTCCTCTCCGCGTCAGCGCCGTAATGTCCCTCTCTGGCCTCCGTCCCCCTGCCCGGCTCTCGGTAATTGGCTCGTGGCATTTGGCTCTGCGCTGCCCCTGACGGCGTGGTGAATTTAATGACGGGGCATTAAAGGCGACGCGGCGTGCCAGACAGGCGGGGGGGCGACGCGTTAAGCCTTTATTAATGAAACGTGGCTGCAGGGAGCCGGCTGTTCAGCGCCGCGTGTTCAGCAGGGCTTTGATAGAGCTCGTCCCCCCTCCCTGACACTGCCCTTTGGAGACTGTTTCATCTGCCCTATGGTCCGGCGACGCTCAAATACAGAAAGGCCATGACTTAATCTGACATTTTAAACACACACGCGCACACACACGATAATGCAGGGACTCTGGAAGAAAGTTTACTTGTGAATCCTATACAGAGCGTAATACATTGGAATGTTAGGATATTGTCTGTGCATCCCATAATTTCGTTCACTAGGCAACATGTTCAGAGCGATATCTTTTAGTATAATTTAGTAAATGTTTAATGGTTACTTCGATATCAGGACATCCGTAATGTACAATCGCCAACATTTACACCTCGCGCATAGATAGCGCTTGCACTGTTTTGACTGATGTATTTTATTCGCCATGGCAACAAAACCCAACACTCAAAAGATGAGACAAAATACTGTTTAAATAAGCGGAAAGGACGCAGGATGCAAGCGGTGTATTCGCCACCACGTTCCGTGATCGACGTATTCGCGATTGCTTTTCACATGAACTTTGACCTCTGGATTAACAAATTTTACAAATCTTGTGATTAAAGCTTTGATGATTTTAAACAAACATTTAAATAATAAAAGTGAAGATACAATTTGCCGTAAGGGATCGTTTAATATTTTTTTTAGTGTATTGTTCTTCATATTAAAGATATGAAGAAAACTTTATTGTTGTATATTGTTTGATTTGGATTTTATTCCATTTTATTTTCTTATTGTTGTCTGTTTTTATTGTCTGTTTCTGTTTGCAGCTATTTTAGAATTGTACAGCACTTTGGTCAACTAAGTTGTGTTAAATGTGCTGGACTTGACTTCTATAACGTATTACTTTGATGATGGTGTGTTGAGTATTTTGTGTCCTTTTCGGTTTGTTTGATGTTTTCCTTTCATGACAGTAATGCAAGATTAAATCAAAGACTTGTATTTTTCTTCATCTGTATCATGTTATATATTATATAAGTTACTTGACATGCAGAGCGAGATGCGTTTATGAATTTTTTTTTGGTAAGAATTGTGTAGTAGATGAATGCATGGATGAATGAATATACAGTCTGTAGATTTATCATGTGTCCCTGCTGCTCTTCTCTGTAATAATTCTTTGTCTTTGTCCGTTCGTTAACCCCTTATTTTCTGGCTCATCCTCGCAGTCCGTCCCTGTTACACAACCTGCTCCACCTGTGCCGGGGACTGCAGGTCTCTCATCCGGCGCTCGCTCACAGGATGCTGGCTGAGAACTACGTCCTGTCCGCCAGCTGGACCAGAGGTGAGGACGCGACCGGAAATGATTCTTCTGCATCGCTGCTGCGCTTCTGTTCCGTACATTAATCACAGAGCGATACACCATTCCTCCTCATGGAGGGTCACGGAGCGGTGTAACGCATCTTTTCTGTTTCGCATGAATTTTAACGACGACGTATCGAATCGAATCAGGTTAA
Organism: Clarias magur; assembly: GCA_013621035.1. Classification (NCBI taxonomy): domain Eukaryota; kingdom Metazoa; phylum Chordata; class Actinopteri; order Siluriformes; family Clariidae; genus Clarias; species Clarias magur. Next base: position 160,591 of record QNUK01000956.1, on the reverse strand, counting down.
AACGGAACCATATTGCACTGAAAGAAATAATTTAACAGGCTGTAAAGTATTTATTTGTAACAGGTTGAAGCGAGTCGTGTTAAATCGCGTCTGGTTACATTTAAATAGAATGCAGGGTGTTGGATCGTCGCGTCGCACCTCCAGGGTCCGGGTTCGATTCGCGCCTCGGGGGCGGTGTGCATGGAGTTTGGGTTTTCTCCAGGTACCAGATGCTAAGTGGCTTTCCCAAATTGCCTGAGCGAGTGAAATGCACCACCTTGAGTCATATCATATCGAATCATTGTGATGAATCGCGTAGAACAACACATTTAATCACTTTGCCCGATGCTCCATTGTAATGGCTCAGAATTGTAGCTTGAATCATTGACTTGTCATATTGAATCATGTGGTATTGATTCATATAATGATTCATAGGATATCGTCACACTAAATCATAGGAAAAATAATCGAACCAAACTGAATCACGTCACGTGGCGTTCTATCACATTGCAACATGATTTAAATGGTGTTGAGTCGAACTGTATCGTGTGTTGAATTATTTAGCGCTGAATCAAATCACACTGTACAGTATATCTCATTGAATCGTATCATACTGAAGTCTTATTATGTTAAATATAATTACACGCTGCTTGGAATACTTCTCAGCTCGTTAATCACAACGCCTCAGAAGAAGAAGAAACACACTCCCCCTCACACATCTGTTGAAGCAGTGAAGCGTCTATAACGCCCCCCGCAGGTCATGATTCCCTCGTACACCTCGACCTAAAATCCAGAAGTGAAGTAACCCGTGTGTGTGTGTGTGCCGTGTCTCAGGTGAGGATCAGTTCCAGGTGCGAGGGCAGAACGGCTCCCTGTTAAGCAGCACGACTCCGCTTCCCGCTTTGGCTGGAGACGAGGAGATCCGCGCCACGTCCGATAACGTCCTGGAGACCTTCTACCCCATCTCCCCCACCATCGACCTGCAGTGCACCCACGTCTACCAGCTCCTGAACCACACGGGTGAGATACTGTACCCTGAAACCCTCTACTGCCCGCTTCATCACACTGTCTGTCTGTCCGTCTGTGTGTGTGTGTGTGATTCCCTTAAACCTGAACTAATCTGTCTGTTCTTCTGTCTGTCTGTCTGTCCAACTTCCTGTCTGTCTAACATTCTGTCTATCCGTCTACCAACCACAGTTTGCTTTTCTTTCTGATACGCTCGTCTGTCTTTCTGTCTCTGTCTGCCGCTCTACTACATTTTTTGTCCCTCTGTTATTCTGTCTGTCATTCAGATGGACAGATACAATGACAGACAGACAGGCAGTCTTTCTATCAGTCTTTGTCTGGCTGGCAGACAGTCATTATGTCTGTCTGTTGTTCTATCTGTCTACCTTTCTGCCTTCCCTTTTCTACTAGACAGAAAACCAGTCTGTCTGTGTCTCCCTAGACAGTCTGTTATTCTGTCTATCATTCTATCAGCTTGCACTCCTTTTTGTCTACTAGTTTTAGACAGGCTGGTAGACGGACGGACAGACAGACAGAATGACGATCTGTCTGTCTGTCTCTCCCAGTCAAGTGCGCCTGTCTGTCTGTAACTCTTTGCCTTCCTACCACTCTGTTATTTTGTCAGGTTGACTTTCTGTCTGTTTTTTTTTTTTTTTTTTTACTATTCAGTCTGTCTAGCTGTCTGACCGTCTAGCATTCTGTTATCATGTCTAATATTACAAGAATTCATCAGCAGCTTTTGTTCTCACATGTTTAAGGATCTGAGGAGCCTGTGTCTTAAACTTTTCTCTGTGTGTGTGTGTAGGTTTCAGAGAGGATTACCCGTACCCTCACGCTCACACACTCTTCATAACGGAAGCTGGAGACACGCCTAAACTCCAGCCCGGGCAGCTGAGAGCTAAACTGCTCATGTTTGCGTTCGGGAACGCCCTCGCTCGCGCCCGCGCTCTGTACGGGGTGAGAGCTCCCTCCGTTACACCGGCTGTGCAGAAATATGTGCACCCTCACACAGGGACTGGAGCAGGAATAACACATTGTGTGCTTCTATGTTTACAGAGCTTATAGCTACAGATACGATCTGATGTTTAATACGGAACTAGCGAGCACTTTAGCACTTTAGCTTTCATGCTGTTTTAGCTCATTAGTAGATTACAGGTCTCGCTCGTATCTCCCTGCAGGACGAGTCCCGGGTTCTGGAGAAGCCCATCGTCGTGCAGAGCGTCGGCACCAACGGGCGTCTCTTCCACTTCGTGGTTTTCCAGCTGAACACCACGGAGCTGACGTCAGACAGCGGCGTGAAGAACCTGGCCTGGGTCGACGGCGATCAGCCGCTCTACGACTTCGCCAAGGTCCGGCCTTTCATCAAGAAGAAGGTGGTGAGGGTACGTGAGCGCTTTAGAAGAGTTCTCTCATTTCCATTCTATTCTATCTACACATGTGGACAAAATTGTTGGTACCCTTCGGGCAATGAAAGAAAAACTCACAATCGTCACAGAAATAACTTTAATCTGACAAAAGTAATAATTAAAAAAAGTTCTATGAATGTTAACCAATGAAAGTCAGACGTTGCTTTTCAACTATGCTTCAACAGAATTATTTTTAAAAATAAACTCATGGAACAGGCCTGGACAAAAATGATGGTACCTCTAGAAAATACTGAAAATAATGTGAGCAAAGGGACGTGTTAATTCAAGGTGTGTCCACTAATTAGCATCACAGGTGTCTACAATCTTGTAATCAGTCAGTGGGCCTATATATAGGGCTCCAGGTCGTCACTGTGTTGTTTGGTGACATGGTATGTACCACACTCAACATGGACCAGAGGAAGCGAAGGAAAGAGTTGTCTCAGGAGATTTGAAAGAAAATTATAGACAAGCATGTTAAAGGTAAAGGCTATTAGACCATTTCCAAGCAGCTAGATGTTCCTGTGACTACAGTTGCACATATTATTCAGAAATTTAAGATCCATGGGACTGTAGCCAACCTCCCTGGACGTGGCCGCACGAGGAAAATTCATGACAAATCAAAGAGACGGATAATCCCAATGGTAACAAAAGAGCCCAGAAAGACTTCTAAAGAGATCCAAACTGAACTTCATGCTCAAAGAAACATCAGAGTCAGATCGCACCATCCGTCGTTGTTTGAGCCAAAGTGGACTACATGGGAGACGACCAAGGAGGACACCATTGTTGAAACAAATCAGAAAAAAGCCAGACTGGAATATGCCAAACTACATGTTGACAAGCCACAAAGCTTCTGGGAGAATGTCCTATGGACAGATGAGACAAAAATGGAACTTTTTGCCAAGGCACATCAGCTCTATGTTCACAGATGGAAAAATGAAGCATATCAAGAAAAGAACACTGTCCCTACTGTGAAACATGGAGGAGGCTGTTATGTTCTGGGGCTGCTTTGCTGCATCTGGCACAGGGGTCTTGAATCTGTGCAGGGTACAATGAAATCTCAAGACTATCAAGGGATTCTAGAGAGAAATGTGCTGGCCAGTGTCAGAAAGCTGGGTCTCAGTCGCAGGTCATGGGTCTTGCAACAGGACAATGACCCAAAACACACAGCTACAAACACCCAAGAATGGCTAAGAGGAAAACATTGGACTATTCTAAAGTGGCCTTCTATGAGCCCTGACCTCAATCCTATTGAGCATCTTTGGAAGGAGCTGAAACATGCTGTCTGGAAAAGTCACCCTTCAAACCGGAAACAACTGGAGCAGCTTGCTCATGAGGAGTGGGCCAAAATACCTGCAGAGACGTGCAGAAGTCTCACTGACAGTTACAGGAATCGTTTGATTGCAGTGATTGCCTCAAAAGGTTGTGCAATAAACTATTAAGTTAGGGGTGCCATCATTTTTGTCCAGTTAATTTTTTTTTTTTATGATTCCGTTGAAGCATGGTTAAAACGCAATGTCTGACTTTCATTGGTTAACATTCATAGAATTCTTATTTATTATTACTTTTGTCAGATTAAAGTTATTTCTGTGACCATTGTGAGTTTTTCTTTCATTGACCGAAGGGTACCAACAATTTTGTCCACGTGTGTATATCTCTCTCTAATTACTTACAGGCGGTATAATTATTTTTTTTTATGGTTATGGAAAATACTTGTGCCTGATTGGCTGGTAGATAAAAAAATAATGTAGAAGTGATTATATAACTTTTAAGTAATCTTAAGGCTAATTTTAGGTACATTTTTATATGCGATATCATTTGATACACACAATGATCTCCATGTGTGTGGAATCATATTACTCATCTATCTTCACACCTGTACACACACTCACTCTCTCTCTCTCTCTCTCTCTCTCTGTTCAGGTTCCTGCTGGCTTGTCCGGATATCAGCCTGAAACCTTCAAGAAGTTCCTGGCGCTCTACCTGCACGGAGCCGCAACCTGAAACCGAGCGCCTGCTGTTTTGGTTTTCTCCTGTAGGTTTAATATTTCACTGTAATATAAAACAACAACAACGGAATAAAAGAATAAACCCAAGTCGTAAAGTCCAGTGTGATGATCAGATAAAGGAGAGTGTTGATGGGGTGACGCTTCATTTCAGGTCACAATACTATAAAAAAAAAAAAAAAAAATGTAGAAGATTTAATTAAAAAGCTTTTTCTGAGATAATCTAAGATACAGAAAGGCCTTGCAGTTTTAGCTGAATAACCTTCTTCAGCCTGATTGGTTATCCCTGACTCCGCCTCCTCTCTCGCCACTGGTGTGTTTCATCCTTCACCTTTGAGCTGATCAGAGAGCACACGCCTCGATCTGTTTATACACGTTTATTTTCAGAAGAGACAGAAAGAAGGTGGTTTGCATTCGTTATCAGTTCCATGGACAGTAAAATAATTTAATCACTCATCATTTCTGTATAGATTTACTTTCTGAGGAACCATGTAAACAATAAACATTAGAGCAGAAAAATATTATACAGCGAAACGCATGTGTGTGTGTGTGTGTGTGTGTGTGTGTGTAGGTGTGTGTGAGTCCAGAGCGGAGACTAAAATGTTTTTCAGGAGAGAAAAAAACAAAACAAAAAAAAAGTTATGAAGATAGATTTAAAAGGGTCGTGTCCTGGTGTGGAGAAAGAAAGCGGTGAGATCAGTTCAGGACAAAAGTTCGGTCTCCTGAGAAGAGAGTAAAAAAAACAAAAGGAAAAAAAAAACAAAACTTAAACCCCTTTCCTGCACGAGTGGAACGTCACGATTTATGATTTCGTTCTAGACGAGGAGCTCTGCAGAATCCCAGAATCTACGACTATATTACCGTTACCATGGCAACAACTTCCTGACTGCTGGAGGAGGAGCTTATTTAACATTTCCAGAAGGAGTCTCCAGTGTCAGAGACGACGCTGTAACTTTTTTTTTTTAGGTTTTCAGACGCGATCATCACGATTAGAGTGACGGAGCGACAGGCCGGTGAAGCGCACAATCGACAAACGTGTGACGTTCCACGACATCAGATCCACCTCGAAATGCATAAAAAAAAAAATTTTTTAAAAATGGTTACGCCTGCGGTAGATATAATAAAGACTTCAGGAGCTCAGGGTGGTTCAGGCCTGTCTGTACTGTTGATTATTTTACGAAATCTGCACAACTTGAGTGTTTTATTCCTCACTTAAAAAAAAAATAGTAAAGAAAATAAACACGTATTATTATTACTTGTGTAAATATTCTGAGCTTCTAGTTACGGATATTAAACGAAGCTCAGCGCATGCACGCGTACATTTTATTTTTTTTCGGATGTGAACGAGGAATTTTTAAATTTTTTTTTTTTACAAATTGAGGATTTAAAAAAAAGATATATATACAGATTTATTAACAAGTCATTTGGAATGTGCTGAGGAGAAATTTATGATTTGGATTAAATTAATAATAATAATAATAAAAAACACAAAACTAAGTGGAATAACACCAAAATAAAATATGCACCAAATGATCCGATATTGCTCATTGTGAAATTATTATAAAAACAAATACATTCCTATTATTTTTCAAATTTTACTAGCAAATTATTTGGTATGTTAAAAAAAAAAATTTTATGCTTAAAATAAGACAAGACTGAAGTGAGTACAAATGTCTAGAAACAGGTTTAATAATAATAATTTCTTTTAAAAAAATCTAAAAAAGAATATCTAATTAAAATTACACTATATAACAAATGATGTATTATAGCAAGTTGTTTAAGTTACCATTTAATAAGGCTGAATTTAAATTATTTCTGTATTTTTTTTATTATAATTTTTTTTTACCAGATTAAAAAAAAAAAAGAAAGAAAAGAAAAATCCAAATCCAGGAATTTAGTTTATTTATTTTTTTAAATAATAGAGAATCTTATTATTGATATCTACAACTGTATAGTTTTTATGAATTACACACAGAAATATTAATGTTAGCCGTTATTATCTATAATTATTTGTACTAGATTACTAGATGAAAGTTCATAAGTATAGAAATTTTTTTGAATTACAAGTTGAAAGTTAAAAAGTAATTATGACGGCATGTTGTTGCCGTCATCGTAACCGGACATCTGACGCGCTGTACGATTGTTTGTGTTTCCTGGGTTTATTAATGGACTGGACTGGCAGGAAAAGGGTTAAAGTGGAAACAGTCTGACTGTAAGAACACGACTTGCGTCTACAGAGTAAACACAGACAGGAAAAAGCACGTGTGTGCAACTCGGCGTCCTAATGACGGCCACACCCTGCTTTTGTGCTCGAGTTACCCAATCACAGCAAGGGAGGGCGGGGTGTGTGTGTGTGTGTGTGTGTGTGTGTGTGTGTGTGTGTGTGTGGGGGGGGGGGGGGGGGGGGGGGGGGGGGGGGGGGGATTAGGGTCGAGTCAGATTACATGCTAAAGAGAAACAGAGTGAGAAAAAAAAAATCTGATTAAGGATGGGGAGATGGTGAGGGTTATAGTCAGTCCAACATGCTCGTTAGAGAACTTCATTAGCAAGCGTCAGGAAAAAAGGTGAAATACAAATAAATAAAAATCCTTGTTTTTTATTTTAATCAGTCCATAAGTTTACGTGGCGAGGCTCTGAGAGATCGTCTGTTAAATAAATAATCGAGGCGATCGTACAACGAATAGGAAAGGTCTATCAAAAAATGTGAAAAAGAATCGTTATAAAAATCTACAACGCAAAAAAAATGATTAAAGGGAGTGTGTGTGTGTGAGGGGGAACCTTGTCAAAAACGATCCAAAAAAAGCATTTAGCGCTGAGCTGTGTCTAAATAATCTGGTTTATTTTAATGAGAAGTAGAAAAGAGCCGACGCGGCTGTGTGTGTGTGTGTGTGTGTGTGTGTGTGTGTGTGTGTGTGACGAGGCCGTCTGTGAAGCTGAAACCGATCTGCAGGAATGTTGTACAATAAATCTCTACTCCGTTCTTTCATTTCAGTTCTTTTCGGGTCCAGTACGCTGGTCCTAAAGCGGTGTTCAGGGAGATCAGGCACCGCGACGAACCCATCTTCTGACTTGTCAATTAAAGATGATGGTAATAATAATAATAATAATAAAAATAATGATTTAAAAAAAAAAAAAAAAAAACCTAAAGGCAAGAACATGACTGTAGAAAAGAAGCGCTCCAGCCGAGGTGCGCTGGGGGGTGGTGGGGTATTAGGGGGGTAAAGATGGTGTCGGACACGTCGCGCTGGACGTCCGGGACAGGGTTTCTGATGGACATCTCACGTCTGGGTGCGAGACTGAAGTCACTCTCTGGTTGTGTGCGGGTTTTCGATCGGGGGTGTCTTGGAGCCGCCGTGAGTGCCGAGGCTCTGACGCAGATCACACGCTCATGGTCATCGTCGGGGAATACTGAAGATCAAAAAGAAAAGAAGATACTGTATAAATATCAAAATGATCAGATGAGTTTTTGAAGGCACCAGAAATAAGGATATCACTAGTGTCGTATACAGTACATCACATGGCATGAAATGTGATCAGTGCAGGACAAACAATACGATACACACAAAACAGGAACAAAATGATAATCTGACCGCGAGCACAAATCACTAAAACTCTAAAACAGAGGATGATCAACTCTTAGAGACATTTATGAGTAAATAAATGGGTAGGTACATATATAACTTAAATAACTAATTATATTATAAATAACTTAAAGAAACAAATAACTAAAACGATTCAAGCGAGTAAATAAACAGTTTTTAAATGTTTATATTTGACATAATTTAGAAAAATGTTTACTTCTGATTTTTACCCCTTTTTTGTATTTATTTATTTACAAATTTTTTTAAAAATTATCATTAATAATAGATTCATGTGAAACAAAGCTAATTAGCCACAAATACACAAAGATTAGCAAAAGAAAAAAGAAAAACTCGGGTGCCAATAATTCTAGAAGCTGACTCTATACATGAAGCCGGCCCAATGAGATAAGACTTGAATCAGTTATCTACATTATCTTCACTTATTACACTGCGCGTCTGAGCTGCGCGTCTGCCCGTCTGAGCTGCGCGTCTGCCCGTCTGAGCTGCGCGTCTGCCCGTCTGAGCTGCGCGTCTGCCCGTCTGAGCTGCGCGTCTGCCCGTCTGAGCTGCGCGTCTGCCCGTCTGAGCTGCGCGTCTGAGCTGCGCGTCTGAGCTGCGCGTCTGAGCTGCGCGTCTGAGCTGCGCGTCTGCCCGTCTGAGCTGCGCGTCTGAGCTGCGTGTCTGCTCGTCTGAGCTGCGTGTCTGCCCTGCCCATCCGCCCTGCGCGTCTGCCCGTCCATTTCCTCATGCATACTCACATTCTCGTTCTGAAAAGTGTGCAAGAAGTTCCCTCCTAAATCTCCGTCGTCCCTCGGCGTGCCCGGTGGGTTACTCAGGCTGCTCAGGTTATTCGGGGAATTCTACGGGTGAGGAAGAACTCGTATTCAGTCTCAGCAGGTAAAAGAAAAATTTAATCTGGTCAGTTTGCTGTAGTATAAGAAGAATAACCCACTTCCTGGTATGCCTTCATAGGAAAATAAATCAACAATTCTTCCCCCACAAGAGCACGACACGGCCTTATATTTACCTTAGGAAGCCCGTCCATGTCACCTGAGCCTGTAGAGAGAGAGAGAGAGAGAGAAAAAAAAAAAAAAAAACACTAAATATCTGCGACAAAACAAAGTGCATGATGATTTTTCAAGTATTGACAGGTTAATGAATGAACTGTACCTAACGAGCCGTTCATGTGGTGAGGCTCCATCCCTCCCATCGGGCCGTCTGGACCTAACGGGAACTGAAGACAGGACAAACCCATAGTGAATAAAGGAGAAACGAGAAGCAGAACATTTTAATACATTTTTTAAAGAGGATCAGGGATATAGAAAGCGACTCACGCTGGACCTGTTCCCTCCTTGTGGCACCGAGTTTATCATCGTGTACAGATTCTCTCCAGAATTAGTCGAATCTGAATGATGAGCGGTGAAGAGATTATAATAAAGCCTGGTGAGGGGTCTGTACGTTCGAACTAAATGTGGTTGGTGGTGTTTGAGAACCAACCACATTTAGTTCAATGCTAAAAAGATTGTGATTGCATAAGTATTCACCCCCGTTGCTATGAAACATACAGTATGTAAGGAAAAAAAGTAATTATACATATAATAAAACCGTAAAGTGGGCGTGTCTGTACATTATAGATATTTGCAAAAAGATAATTTGGGGATAAGTAACAGAACACATCAGAGACTGTAAAATTGATATTGTGAGCCAGATTAAAGACTTTATCAGGCTGAATCCAGACTCCAGACACACCTGCTCTACAGCACGACAACATACCAAATGATGGATTCAACTAAAGCACAAATCTCTAAATAAATGATTGAAAAAAAAAAAAAAAAAAACGTGCATTAACTTGGCATCCTACTCCAGATCGTCTCCTGAACCACAGGTGATGTTAAGTCATAGCATCAACAGTAAACGACTTGGCACTTTTAAATGGAGTTACGAGTTCCCGCATACTCTCATATTAGCTCGTTAAATCTATAACGCTGACTGAACAACATCTCCAAGCTTCCCGCTTCTGAGGAAAGGCGGATGTGATGGAAGTCTACACAGATGCCGTGTTCATTATATTTGCAGTAAACGCAGAGTTAAACAGTTTTACCTGCTGGACTTGGCATGATGGGAGTTCCTGGTGGACAGCCTCCTCCGGCGCCTCCTGGTGGACCCTGAGCCAAAAACACATGAGCACCAACAGCACCATGAACTGCCAAGTATACGCACTGTTCCCAAAGTCACCTTCAAATGGAGTCAATCAACCAAGACGTGCGCTGCGACGGCTGTTACTTTTGACATAAGCAAGGCCGTGGTTGATATCATGTGACTTTGGTTTGTGTTGGTTGTTTCAGTTCTATTTTATATGAAAACGATAAATAAAGCAAAATATTTATTTTGATACAAGATACAAGATATGCCCCTAGAGATTTTTTGCGGCATCGTGATTTCCGATTCAAATTGATTCAATAATGCTTACGTTTATTCTCTGATTTATTTTAAGCAGCTATATTATTTCATACAGGTTTTAAAACACTAAAAAAAAAGTATCGATTAAACAATAAAATCCTGTTTAACTTGCGTTTAATAAAAAAAATGTTTGGGTCAGTATTCTGCTCCAGTCCAGTAGATGGCGTTATTGCACCAACAGCCCACTAACTCAAAAGAAATCAAAATGTGGAAGATGAAAGTGGTTTCTATTGCCTGCTAAAGCTCTGGTATATTTTTAAGGACTTTGTCAATTTTAAATCATTTAACTTTTTTTTTTTTATAATCACCTAAGTAACTTCAAAAGGGTGAATCGATTCTGAATCAAAAACTGACCGCATGTTTCAATCAACTGAATCGACCAACAAAAGATTAAACTGCATAATCGATTAAATCTCACAGCTCTATCCGACTAAGAAGAATAACTGATGGACGACAAACTGGATTCAGGAATCTGCTACGTGTGAAAGCAGGCCAATCCGATTTCCTCTTGGACTCTCATTGGCTGTTGCTCATGTCTAGACGATGGTTTCCTGCCGCTCAGAGCCAAGCGCTTTTCATTGCGTCATTCAATATCGAATATATTTAAAAATATCTTCTCAGATACAGACTTAAATCCATCTCCATGCACGAGGGTACAGCCTGGTCTGTTGCCAAGCTAATCCCTAAAATTAGTCTGCGACAGGAAATCAGGGCTAAAACCATGTAGCGTGCTTAATAAAATGATCTTCTAGCTCACATACTAATTAGCATCCAAGACTAGCTTAAGCATCGCTTTAAAAAGACATCGCACAGCATGCGTCTATGAACTGACCTAAAGCTGAAGGAACTGTTGAACTTTATAACTTTAAACTTCAGAGGTTCGGGTGCGAGCCCAATTCGCATTTACGACCCACTCCTCTCGCATTCCTTTGATCTTCCTTTGTTGTTCCTTTCATCTTTTATCTGATTCTGCCCATTCTTTCTCAGAATCCTTCCCTCCCCTGACGTGAACTAAATGCTTCTCTTCCTGTCCGTTTTCCTTTGCTGCTTTGCCAAGACGTCTTTTATCATGTTTCAGAAGAGAGACGGAGCATCTTACCACGTATGTGCCCGGAGATGACGACGAATACGGGATCTGCAAAGACACGGTCGAAACCCTTTTAATGACCAAGGCTTCAAAGTGTGTGTCTGAGATATTTATCTGGGAAACTTTAGCAGTGAATAATAATAATAATAATAATAATAATAATAATAATAATAATGTCTCGTTTATACCGTGTTGGTGTTATTAGGATTAGGCCACGGTCTACCGGTTCCTGGTCCCCTGAAAGACAAAATATCAACAAATGAAACATGAAGCCTGAACTCTGGTTGTTCAGAAGATTTGATTCGTTTTCTACAAAAGCAGCTGCATATCACAGGTCTTATATTAATATTATAGTATGTTAACAATTCATTAAAAGGGATTTGTAAGGCGGACATTATGTTATAAAAAAAAAAAAAAACATAAGGAAGCATAAGCATAAAATGGAAAGAGTCTCCAGTGTCAGCCAGCAATTTGTAAATCAGAATTAAAATTAAAAAAATTTTTTTTTTTTATCTTTAAAAGTTTGAGATACAAAGCACAACACAATCATACGCATTTGCTCATCTGGCAAATTGCGTCTAATTCTATAGCTAATGAATAATTAAGGAGTGGATTCAAATATTAAATCTTTTTTTTTTTTTTTTTTTATCTTGAAGGCATCTCCTGGCCCTGGTGTATAAAAGCTTACATGTTAACTCCTGGCATGTTGGGACCCATGGAGTTCGGAGGCCTCATCCCACCACCATAATTCTGCAACGATAACCATGGATCAGACTAGAGAGAGAAAGAGAGAGAAATATATGTTAGTTCACAATCTACTGCCAGGTCAGGATTTACATCTGCACAGTGTGAATGTTAACGATGAGATCCAGAGATCCTTCAGAAATAAAGAGCATGACTGGTTCGAAAGGGATTAGGTGGATTGTTGTTCCTCAGGGACAGACCTGTGGTCCGGGTCCCATGGGTGCCATCCCTCGGGGCATGTTCATCCTCTGCATGGGTCCCAGGTTTGGATGTCCTGAACAAACAAACAAAAAAAAAAAAAACAGATGTTTTTCACATTTCACATGATATGACGCACACATTTTATATAATCAAAAGGCAAAGCAGAGTACAGTAACCTAGAGCACAGAGCTGGCTGTGAAGCTTCAGTTAAACCCAGTCTTTCTTTAACACACAATGCACACCAATATATCGAGCGGAGGAAACAGTGTGTCGATGTGGGACTTACTGCACAACTTAAAGTTTAAATATTTATTACATATCAAAAAATGGAGTATAAAAATGTATCATACTATCATACTATACATATTTGTAACATACATATAAAAATAAATCATCTTTTATTTAAACACTAATGAGGGATGTTTTTTACAAGGACTCCATGTGGTTTGTTTTCTAGCTTCCATACCTGGAGATATGGTGTGACTGTTTATCGGGAAAAAATGTCACTGGAAAGTTTAGATTTAGAAAAGTGAAAAAAAAAAAAAAAAAAAAAAAAGGTGGGGGGGAAACAACAACACTGTCTAGTGTGCGTGTGTGTGTGTGTGTGTGTGTGTGCACGCGCAAGTGTAAAAGAAAAAACTACATTTGCCAAGAATTTTTTAACCAGCATAAAAAAATAAAATAATAATAAAAATGTACATTTACCAATTCATTTACAGTGTACAAGTTTTTCAGAAAACAATATATAACGTTTTTACCTGTAAATACATTTGCCCAGATTTTTTAAATCAGAAATTTAGCATTTAAGACAAAAATACCATTTACCATTTTTTTTTTACCAAAGAAAGGTACCAAAATTATATTTTCTATATTTCTTTATTAAGAATGACAATTTTTAACTTGACATTTACCATATTTTAACCATAAATATTACCAAGTTTTTTTCTTAAAACAGAACTTCTACCATGCTTTTACCTAAAAATTAAAAAAATTATTTTTACCTTTTTCATTTTATTATTATTATTCTAACCAAAAAATATATATATCTATATTATATATATATCTTTAATATAAGTTTTGGATTAAAAAAAGAAAAATCAAATATATAATATAAAAATATAAAATCATAGTTTACCATCTTACTAATACATCTACCATCTTATCATTTTAATTTCTCTATAGAGAAATAGAGAAAGATCTTTCGGTACCTGGAGGCCGTGTGGGGTCGATAACATTCGGAGGTAAAGGCTGTCCTCCTGGAGGCTGGCAGAGAGATGGAGAGAGACATGAGCTAGAACATCGGCACTTTTTCATTCTCCATAATACATTCTGAATCAGATGAAGAAATGAAAATAGAAATGAAGAAATGAATAAATAAATCTCCGGAAGCCCCGGCCTGACCTGGTTACTCATCCTGATGGGCGGCCGAGGTCCTCCTGCGTAACGCGGGGACATGAACGGCTGCAGGGCAAAAAGACCAGAAGAATAATTTCACTGTTCGTCACAGTAATCATCATGAACTTAATCATGGGCTCAAATGCAGCTGAGTGGTGTCAAAAAACAACAACAAAATCAACGACTGAATAATTAATAAAGTAATGTATTAAGCTGAAAATAAAATGCAAAAGCCTGAATAAGCGAAAGAGGATGCATGAGGTCCTGCAGGGTGCTGAAATAATCTGAAATGGGAAAACGTAAATGTGTGCGTGTTTGTGCGTTTACCTGTCCGTGAGCTCCCATCATGTTAGCGTTAGGTGGAGGCTGTGAGTGAGGAGAAGCCTGTGAGCCAGTCGGACCCTGCAGCGCCAGAAGAGGAAGAAGAAGAAGAAGAGGAAAAGCAGGACGTTACAGCAGAAACCATGTTAGCGGCGATGCGATGCGAAGCAAAAACATATAAGCGACGCAGGCTGGAGTGATGAGCGGCGTGTTAAGAGGTTTTCACAGTGATAAGCTGCACAGTAGTTCATCACTAATCTGAGTCGTTCTGGTTTGTCCGTATCTGTGGATTATTTTTATAGAATATCTGCATATCTGAGCTCTAGAGCGACTTACAAGTAAACAATCACAAATCACACACTCCTCATGGACACTGGAGCAGAACATCATATATGCAGTACACACTGGGGTGCATAAACATTTCACATTTTGCAACCTGGAATGGAAACGTGCTTAAATGAACTTCAACTTTATACATGCATCTGCACAAACGAAAGGTGCGACTGCGCAAGTATTTACCCCCCGTTGCCGCAAAACCAGTTTGCTCATGTGCTCGCTTTAACAAACCGTCATTCAGGAAGACGTGTACGCAGGTCGACCGTATTTGTATTTCACAAATCATATCAGCCTATGTATTGCTTTGCCGTCGTTGCTGACGTGATTAGTTCCATCACTTCATAAACATACCCGAAAAATCAACAACCTAGAGCCTTAGCCACCTGAGCCGCCACTCCAACGTCTTATTGTTTAACGTATTCTAGCAGAAATTGTTCCTCTTGAAGGTCGCTCAAGCACATGACTTAGGTTTTATCTAAACGTTCATCAAACGTGCCGTTATCGCACACAACCGGGAAACTGTGATGCGCTTATGGGAAGCCAATAGGGACAAACTTGGACATATTATTAATTTGTGCTAAAAAAAAAAACAAACAAACAAAAAAAAACACACAGACAGCCCTTATACTGTACATACATCTACTGTATATAAAATACAATCTTAGACTTTACACTATAATATCAGTGGCACTAAGACGGGCTAAAAATGATCCTAAACGCAACTTGTGTATAAAATGTTTTATTATCATTTTAGAATAGTTAGGTTATTAGTTAGATATTTTTATTAAAAGATAACCAAGATCCGAGCAACTCTCCTGACGTCTCAGAGACACGGTGGATATCATCCCGCGTAAATCTGTTTAGCTGACTAAAGCAGGATTTATGCAAATTTATGCACACCTTTCCTGATTAATGCCTTGTCCTAAAAAGAAAGAAAGAAAGAAAAATAAATAAATAAATTGATGTAGCAGTGAAGGACATGAGCACTAGAGGGCAGTAGCGGTGTTTCACTGCACTTGGGATCTTTAACTGGCCTTGTTTCACGTTTCACAGCGTGTCTACTGATGCATGGCTCCACACTGGGATAATGGGCCTTGCTTGGGTGGAACATACGGTGTAGGCTACTTCTGTGTGTGTGTGTGTGTGTGTGTGTGTGTGCGCATGTAAGAGATAGAGAGAGAGATTTTCTATAATCAGGCTATGATGCCATCTTTCTTTGTAGCGAAGATCTTTATAACTGGCCGTTCATTACACATGAAATCCAACCAGGACTATTTTGATGATGCGCTGCTCTGCCTCGTTCGACACCTAATCACGTCGGCAAAGCAGGAAACAGGAAGTGATATGATGCTGCAGCGGCTTGGCAGTTGACACGAACACATTTGCGCGATCGCTGTGCGACTCTGCTCGCCTCTTACGGGCAGCACGGTAATAGTAACCCTACTTTGCGAGGCGAGAGTGCTCCGACGGTGGCTGCCATTAGCGCCTAATGGTCGTAATCAAACTGACTCCCGGAGGACGCCGGGGGCTTGGCGGATAACCAGAGGCGGAGGCATAATGGCCCCTCTGTGTGTGTGTGTGTGTGTCGGCTCAAAACGGATGGCACGTGTGCTTGCATGTGTGTTTAGGAGTAAAGAGAAGGGAGGGGAGGGGAGGTATAAGCGATAGCCTGCTGTCTGACTCTCTGAGGCTGATGGACACCGGTTATTAAAAGGTACAGGATGAAGGCTTACCTGGAAGAATCCGGGGGGCATAGGCCCACCTGGCATGCCATCTCCGGGTGGCAGGTTGCCCAGAACAGGGCTGGGAGCTGCTGCTGCACTCTGGGGGAAACACAGCAGACACAGGATCATGTTGGAATGCATTTAAAAGAAAAAACATGGAGGTTGTGAAAATATGGCAAAAAAATAAAATGAAATAAATAAATAATTTTACCGCCAATATTATTTTTAGATATATTTACTTCCTCCTTCTTATAATTTAAGACTGCTTGACTTTGTAGTGTTAAATTATACGTTGAATCAATTTAATCTACTTCAATTAGACCAAATCATTTAAGAGTCATATTCTGAATCAGTGATTCATTCGATTCAAAAGTTGACTTCCTTTTTCCAGTCTCATGTTTTAGTTATACCCTTGACAGAAAGTCTTCTTGTGTCATAAACAGAGTGTAAAAAAAAAAAAATCATTAAAAAGTACTAATTTGTTACAATTTGTTTCCTCAACTACCTGCATCGTTTACAAATTTACTTAACTGATTCAATGGATTTATTCCATTCATTTGAATCACTGATTAACATCTCTGGTTGATTCATACCATAAAACTTAACAGTAATGTTAGATGTACAGTATAAATTTATATATATATATATGCTGGGCTTAATATTAAGCAAAAATAATCATAATTGGCCTGACTAAAATAAAGTAGAAAAACTGCACCACATTACCCTTAATTTATATCCTTAATACCTCATACACTTCTAATTAAATTATATTTTATTAGCAAAATTGACTTATTGTTTCATCATTTTCCAGCTAAAAGTTTAATATTTTGGCAATAATTATTTATTCTCTCATTTCCCTTTCTATATTTATTCTCTAATTGAATTCTTTTTAAATTAATTGTACTCGTCATGCAGAGAAACTTTTCTTTTTAAGGTTCTTTTTACTGCGTATGGCTGTGTATATATATATACAGTTCAGTACAGTGTATATATATGTGTGTGTGTGTGTGTGTGTGTGTGTGTGTGTGTGTGACAAATTAGAATAGAATTAGAATTTTCCTGTCTGGTCACAATTTATTAACCTCCAGCCTAAAAAAAAAAAAAAAAAAAACCTCCAAATACATCCTGATGGTAGTTGTAGATTAAACACATGTACAGTAGTACAGTAGTACACCATGTGACCCATGACACACTCGACTTGAAAGACAGTTGATTCGTATGATTCCGGGTTTCATAATAAAGCGATACACAGGAAAGGACTGTAATGCATTCAAGTGATAAAACAAGCACCGCTCTGACTCATCCGTCTCGAGCTCCACGTCTCCAAACGATATGATGCGATGACGCGCCCCGGCGCGTGCGTGCGTGCGTGCGTGCTTTCCCAAACCGTCCATCCGTCTAAATATTCTGCACGCAGTCGAAATGGAAGCGTCAGCAAAATCGATAGCGGAAATGCGCGCTCACGCGCTCATCGGAGACCTCTCGTCTGCTTAACGAGCGGCCGGTGTTTCTCTCCCTCCCTCTCTCCCTCTCTCTCTCTCAGAAGGCAAGCCTCTAATCAATCAATCAAACTCAATTACGGTGAACGTCGCTTAGGATTATGGGCGGCTTTTCTGACAGCGCTGGACGTTTTTCGTGCACGGCCAGCATTTCAGACTCTGATCGTCGCTCCGTGATTTTATTAACGCGTCTGCTGCGGAGGAGAAGTGAACGCTGAGTCGGGGCTCGCGTCGCAACCGGTCCTGTACTGTACTGTACTTATGAATCTCACACACACACACACACACACACACACACACACACACACACAACAGAAACGAGCTGATCAAAACCACAGGAAAGACCACGAATACAGTAGAGCCATGCGTGCACGCGCGCACACACACACACACACACACACACACACACACACACACACACACACACACACACAGCTGCGCGGGGTTTCTTTTCTTTTCTTATCGCCTCTGTGGATCAAAACTGAAACCGCAGCGTGCGCGCGCGCGCTTCCGAGTGCACGCTAACGTCAGCGCCGAAACCTCTCGGCGCTCCGATTGCGTCAAGTGTGCGTGTGTGAGAACGTGTGTATGCTGCGTGTGTTCGTGTTTGTGTGTGTGTGTGAGAGTGTGTGTGTGGTGGATGTTCTGTCTGAGGAATGAAGAGGAAGAGCTCCTGCTACTCTCCCGTATACGTGAATCTGTATACAGAAACGAGCTAATGATGGTTATGATGCTAAACTGGGAGATACGAGTGGAGCTCAAGTGTGCAGCTAAAGCAGTTAAAAGAATGTTTAATACTATTTAGTGCTAATATTTAATGTACTATTAAGTCCTGAGACCTGGGCTCAATCGCCTCTCATACAGATCTCGGGGTTCGTGAATTGCTCGCCTTCATGCCAGAAATGCTGCCTTTGATTTGATTTAGAAAAAAAAAAAAAACAACAACAAGTCTGTTATATTTCCAAACTCGTGTAAATTCACACACGAGGAAATTCACTGATCGGCGGCTCATTTCCGGGAGTTGCGTCAATTTTATACACGAACACTGAGTTTAGAATTAAAATCGCATATTTCTTACAGTTTCACACCAATTTGATGAACATTTTGTTGATTCATAGTTATTACAACACCTAAAAAGACCAGCTGATTAATTAATTTAAGGGTCTGGGTTTGATTCCCGACGCTGTGTGCATGGAGTTTGCATGTTCTCCCCATGCTTGGTGGGTTTCCCCTGGGCACTCTGGTTTCTTCCCACAGTCCAAAGACATGCGGTTTAGGCTAATTTTTAAGCCCTTTTTAGGATGCGAGTGGGCGTGGCTGAATGCAAATCCGCTGTATTTTATGGTTGATTTGTGTTTGCAAATATAACAACAATACCATTATCGCATTGTGACTTGTACGACGTGTAACCTGTACGGTGGCGTCATGGTTAGTACGGTCTCCTTGGCACCTACAGGGTCGAGGGTTCGATTTTTTGCATCCCGTCTGTGCGCGAGTTTGTGGAGTTTGCATGTTCTCCTCGTGCTTGGTGGGTTTCCTCCGGGTACTCCGGTTTCCTCCCACATGCAGATTAGTTTAATTGGCGTTCCCAAATTGTGTGTGCACATTGCGGTGGATTGGCAACCCGTGTACGAGGGTGTACCTCGCCTCGTACTCTAAGTCTCCTGGGATAGGCTCTAGGATATACCTCCAGATAACCGGTATACAGGACAGATGGACAGTTATCATCCTCTTCCTTTTATTCCTCGTTTTAATACTACGATCAGGTTCTGTTTTATAAAGAGAAGTAAAAAAAAAAAACACATAGCTCAGGTCTCAGGAGGTTATGTGCTGCATCGGAGAGTTTAATCTCTCCGTACTGGCTCGAGTTCGAGCTCAATTCTACACCCCGGGTATAAAACCTGATTAGAACAAAGGTCAGGATTTAAGGGACTTATAGCAGGTAGAGCAGCATCTTAAACTCAAATCCTCCTAAGAGCTTCATCTCGTTAGAGCCGCCTCTTAGGCAGAACGTGATACGCGGCGAAATGAAGTGAACAAGTAAAGGAAGCACGCTGGCTCCTGTCCGGCTCAGGATTAGATTCAGATTCAGGTAGGAGGCGTGGCTTTAAGTTTGAATGTGGATTATTATGGATCGGTAGGAAAATAGTATCATGAACTCTGGCAGGGGAAAAAAAAAAAAAAAAAACACTTTTGTAGTAACGTCCTTCTAATCTGGGAGGCTGCGAAAGGCAAGTAATACATGTTGAATGAGAATTCAGGGCTGCATGCCAAACCACATTCTGTGCACTAAATAGGACAACAGTGTAAACACAATCTGTGTATTGTCGCACTAATTAGTAAGCGAAGCATGCGATTCGGGATACGATAAGATAACATTTTCATGTCAGCTTAAACCCCAAGAGCTCTTGCGTACAGGAATCCCGGGTCAAATTTGTATTTGATTGGCAGGTCTGAACAAATGTGAGTAATTCGAATCAGTTTTATTTATAATGCACTTTTAAGGGGGAAAAAAATTATTGTCCTTAATAATTAAAATTAATTCACATTTCTTTTACAATAACTTATTTTTTATTTTTTGGGATAAAAACAATAAAACGTAATCTAATCAAATATCTACAACTCAAACCACATAATAATTAGTCCAACAATACACAGATGGTCTGCTAGAATTCATTTTAATTTAAATATGATTAAATACTAATAAATCACCATTTAATAATAATAATTTTAATAATAAAGTACCATCACTCAAGCAATCCCTGCATCTGTAACACGGCGAGCTCGGGCGGAAAAACTGACCTCACAATGTATTAGTAAACAGTTTAGTTTAAGAAGAATAGATGTAGAATACACACTAGTACGCAGTTGTCCAAACACTTAGTGGAGTTTAATCCTCTCACGGTGTTGGACGAGGCCAGAGGGACATATTTTCGAGGCCAGCGTAATCCTCTTTGTGTCCGTGCGGGCGTAAACAAGAGAATATGATTGAGATTAGGTCGTTCTGAAAGAGCGGAGGGACAAAAAGTCAACAGTCAGGCGGATAAATCCTTTAATACCGGGTGGAACAGGACGTGAATTCGCACTGGACTGGTTTTGACCCGAAGTGTTTCTGTATGGCAAGACTGTGACTTTGATTCACGAAAGCGGGGGATGATCGGGTGGTTCTGGTCTCTGCGAGACGCTAATGAATGACCTGCTTGGGGGGGGGGGGCGGGGACAGTTAAGAGCAGAAGGAGGAATGAATGGGCATTTTCATAAGAAAAGGAGATCTCATGAAAGCTGGATTGCAGGTCTGGTGCGTGGCCTGAGGCTGACTACGGCCAAATCCATCTGTGGGTAAAACATCTTTCTAAATAAGGAGGAGGAACATCTGCCTAACAATCAGAACAACTCAGAACCCTTCTGCTAGGATGTTTATAAAAAAATAATGATAATAAAAAAGAGACACATGGAATAAAAAAAATACACAAGAAAAATGTAAATGATTTGCAATGCAGAATGTCCAGATGTGCTTCTTTTTTCCATCTTAATGCATCTATGTGCTTTTTCCCCCCGCTTTTTTCTAAAGACCAGGTTTAAAATTTTCCCTCTTTGTCCATTTGATGCATTCACGTAGGGAATAAAACTCTCTGTTGTGCTGGTGTAGGAGCGACAAAACGGTGTGATAATGAAGTGAGAACTTGAAGATGATTATTTTCCAATCGCAGCATCCCACAGTGTTTTATTCCTATCAAACCACAGCACTTTGAGGGAAAAAAAAGAGACTTTTTCCTTTATCTGGATTTCTTCTTGATTAATACACAGCTTATCGTTTTAATAACAATATTTAAAAGTTACAGCGCTAACTCTGACACTACAAACTCTTTTCGTGAAGGTTAAAGTAGAATTCAAGTTAATAACCATCATCCATCCATCTATTTAGGAATCGCTGTTGTCCAACTAGAGATGATGGAGGCCAGTGGTAATTATTTTATTCCCATTTTACGACCATGGTATGACCTCCTATCACCATTCACACGCGCATTCACACACTATGGGCAATTTTGGAATGGCAATTAGTCTAATCTGCATGTCTTTTGACTGTGGGAGGAAACCCACCAAGCACAGGGAGAACATGCAAACTCCATGAACACAGACCCTGAGATGGGAAACAATAACCAATAACTATTCTACCCATTTCTAGTCCTTCAAACTATATGTTATAGACAAATAAAAAAAAGGTACATGCAAAAAATATATATATTTTGCTATCTTTAAGAGAAAAAAAGCTCTATGGCTAGAGCTATGGCCAGCTAAGCCATTTAGACCACTTGTGAGAGGGAAAAAAAAAAAAGCTTCTTATCTGATTTCCTGCTCAAGACTCCAAATAATTTTACATTGCATCTAAAAGAAAAACCCCACACACACTTTATTTGAACAAAAGAAACACGGAGTGAGATGAAAAGGCAGTGCATCTGCATGAGAATACACGAGAATACAGAGCCGATCCTTGCAATAAACCCCCTGGAGAACCTCCGCCTCACAAAACAGAAGTCTCATGTTATCAGCTTGTAAAGTCTCCCAGAGAACAGCAGGAGTAAAAAGCCTCCATCCTTCTTGGGGGGAAAAAACACAACTCTCTCCCTCTCTCTCGCTTCCTGAATCAATCACTCTTATCAGACCATCACAAACCCCTATGGAGTGAGGAAGAGCGAGCTCATGGCCCAGGGCCACTCGGCACCACCAGAAGCAGTCTAAACAAGCCAGGCAGCCTCCATTTCCTGCTCGGGCCATGCCCACGCTCTGTGGTTTACCAGCTCGGAGAGTAACGTCTCTCTACTGACTGCTACTGCTGCCAGCAGAAAGGGGAAAGCGCGGGCCGGTATCTATCTATCTGCCTGGCTTTGTTGAGTTAGTCATGGTCTCCTTTGTGTATATACATATATATATATGTTATATATAAATATGTTCACCTTTGACCTTATAGAACGAAGCAAAAGCAAAAAAAAAAAAAAAAAAAACCCGTCAAAACTGTCTGTCTTGGGGTCAGGAAATGGAAGTAGGCAGTGAGGACAGACGAGACAAAAAAAAAAAAGAGAAGGAAATGAAGAATGCCAGAGCTAAACAAAGCGATAGCGCGCAAGAGAGATTTCTGCAAGTGCTGTTCATCCAGACGCTCCATATCCGTGTCCACCGCTCATCTGACGAGATCCAGCTGAACGCCAACGAGACGCCGAGAGAGAAGAATGTCTCATCTTACATCAGGCGTGCAGTAAACAAGAATCGTGTGCACCTGGTGCGAGCGAAATGTTATATTTAATTCTACACGGCTAATAGCGTCTCAGCAGGCGTGCTAGCGTTGAAAAACTATTTAAAAGAGAGAAATCAATAAAGGAGGTGTGGCCTTTGGGTCTGCCAATCTTAATGAAGGAGGCGTGGTCTTTGCACCTGTTCCAGTAAAACTGTAACCTGTTAACCTGGCAGTCTGACTGATGGAAAGGCGACACGCCTCCTTTGCAAGGCGAAAAGGAGGCATGGCCTTTCGGTCCATCTGTTACAGTAAAGGAGGCGTGGCCTCTGCGTCCATCAGGGACGGTAAAGGAAGCGGTGCCTATGGAGCAATCGTTCTTAAAGAATGAAGGATGTGTGACTTCCTTGCCTGTCAGTCATATTAAAGGAGGTGTGGCCTGTGTTCATCAGTCTATTGAAGAAGGCATTGAATTTCTGTCCATCTATCCCAGAAAAGGAGGCGTGGCCTCTGTGTCCACCATTCTTAAAAAGGACGCGTGGCTTCATCACCCTTCTGTCATATGAAAGCAAGTGTAGTGTCTTTGTCAATCAGTCATCATAAAGTAGGCGTGGTCTTTCTGTCCATCTGTCCAGTAAAGGAGGCGTGGCCTCTGTGCTCATCAGTGACACAAAAAAAATTTATTGTGTGAATCTACCCAAACATTTCCATCATTTCTCTAAAATATGTTTACAACAAACCAAATAATCAATTATTAAGCTTATTTCTTGTCAAATATTACTAAAATTGCAAGTGAAAAAAAAAAAATTCAATCCTAAATATTATCAAAATATCTGACATTTGACAATAAATAAGCATAATTACATTTGGCTTGCTGTAAATCTATTTTAGGAGATTATAGATAGCTTTGTCTAAATTCAAGAACATTTCACTTGCTAAGATGTCTTTTTAAAAATTTTTTTTTTTAGCAGTGACGGTAACGGAAGCGGTGCCTCTGGGTTATTCGCTCTTAAGAAAGAAGTGTGACATCTTTGTCTGTCAGTTACAGTAAGGAAGGTGTGGCCTTTCTATTTATGTGCCGTAGTAAAAGAGGCGTGGCCTCTGTATCATCAGTTCATTAAAGTTAAAGAGGTGTGGCTTTTTTGACCATACAGTATGCCACAGTAAAGAAGGTGTGGCCTCTTGTTCTACACTTATTAAAGAAGGAAGTGTGGCTTCTTTGCCTTTAATCATAGTAAAGGAGGCGTGGCCTATGGCTCCACATTTCTTATCAACGGCTTCTTTGCCTTTGGTCACAGCAAAAGGAGGCGTGGCCTGTGTTCATCAGTGACCGTAAAGGAAGCGGTGCCTATGGAGCAATCGTTCTTAAGAAGGAAGTGTGGCTTCTTTGACCGTCAGTTACAGTGAGGAAGGTGTGGCCTTTCTATATGCCATAGTAAAGCAGGCGTGGCCTCAGTGTCCATCAGTCTATTAAGAGAGTTGTGGCTTTTTTGGCCATTTAGTAAAAGGTGTGGCCTCTGGTTGCACACTTATTAAAGAAGGAAGTGTGGCTTCTTTGCCCTTAGTCACAGTAAAGGAGGCGTGGCCTCTGTGTTTATCAGTGACAGTAACGGAAGTGGTGCCTCTGGGTCAATCGCTCTTAAGAAGGAAGTGTGGCTTTTTTGCCTGTCCGTTACAGTAAGGAAGGTGTGGCCTTTCAATCTATGTGGTGTAGTGAAGGAGGCGTGGCCTCTGTATCATCAGTCTATTAAAGGAGGTGTGGCTTTTTTGACCATGTGCCACAGTAAAGAAGCTGTGGCCTCTGATTCTACACTTGTTAAAGAAGGAAGTGTGGCTTCTTTGCCCTTAGTCTCAGTGAAGGAGGGTCAATCATTCTTAAACAGGAAGTGTGTTTTTTCTGTGTGCCCCAGTAAAGGAGGCGTGGCCTCCAGCTCCACACTTCTTAATGAAGGACGTGTCGCTTCTTTGCCTTTGATCACGGTAAAGAAGGTGTTTACTGTTTGTCGGTGTCCAATAGTCTACTAAGGAGGACATGTCCTTTTCATGTGCGTGCCGTAGGAAAGGTAAGTGTGGCCGCTGTGTTGAAGAAGACACAGCCTTTCTATTTATGTACCATAGTAAAGGGGGCGTGGCCACCGGCTCCACGCTTCTTCATAAAGGAAGTGTGGCTTCGTTGCCCTTAGACACAGTAAAGGAGGCGTGGCCTCCTGCTCATTAAAGTTGACCTTTTTATTTATTTATTTATTTATTTATTTACAGTCTGCACAATATTAAATCATACCGTATCACAACGGATCAGTTGTAAAGTGATTTTTATTATGTTTAATCACTGCTCCCATGTTTTCTTGTACGCGTGCAACTATTACAGGGCGATGTTTTTAAAAGGACTGCTCAGACGCAGTTTGTATTGAACCAGGTCACGGAAAATGAGGAAATAAACTGCACCCTGTCGTGTCATTAAACCGTTCGATATCATTTCTGGTTATGACTCGGTGAGCCGGCTGTACAGAGCGAGCGCTCATTTAGCAGCCAAAATAGGCCTGCTGTGTCTCCACCGTCTCCCCCTCGGGGGACAGGTGTTATTGGCTTGCTTATTTACACGTTTACTTTGCACGTGGTAAAGGAGGGAGGAGGAGAGGGGGGGGTGTGTGTGTGTGTGTGTATATATAAAAGTGGAGTGAGGGATCACACTCGTCCATCTCCATAGAGCTAGCAGATGAGTGCCATCTGCCTGGAAACAAAGTCCTTCTCCTGACGCCATCTCGATGTGTGACATCAGGCGGGACGAGAGTCCGGGGGGTTAAAGGATGAGCGAATAATGGAGTGTGTGTGCGTGTGAGAGAAAGAGAGAGAGAGAGAGAGAGAGAGAGAGAGGATGGGGAGGTGGTGGTGTGTGAGACAGTGGACAGAGAGATAATAAGGTGAGAATGTGAGTGAAAGAGAGAGAGAAAATAGAAAGATGAGTCTGTGTGTGTGTGTTTAGCCAATACAAATATGCCACTGTTTGTCAAGCCAATAAAGTAGCTTGAATACAGTTGATAAAGAGAGGAATATAGTGAGAGAGAGAGAGAGAGAGAGAGAGAGAGAGAGAGAGACAAATAGAGTTAGAATCAAAAGTTAAAATAAGGTTAAATTTTACAAGATATTAGAACATATACTGTATATATGAGTGTGTGTGTGTGTGTGTGTGTGTGTGTGTGTGTGTGTGTGTATGGTATAAGGACAAGGTCTCCGGGTGGTCCCTCCTCATTCCAGCTGTTAAGGATGAAGCTGCCGGTTTCCATGGCGCATCGTTAATGATTGACAGAGGTGAAATCGGAGAGTCGTATAAAAACGGGGGGTCGTGGAAGTCAGGGGTCAGGACCTTACAAGGCTGCTACTCTTCAGAACAGAATGACCCATGCATCATTAAAATCAGCGACTAATAATAAAAGGTCAGTGGTGAGTGTGATGCTGCTAGTCGAGTGAAGACGTCGAACCAATACAGGACGATTAACACTTTACACTTTGGTGTAACTTCAAAGTCACACACACACACACACACACACACACACACACTCGCGTGCTCGCTCACACATCCGCCACACGAATCATGGAACAGATTGGCGAACAAGACCCGAAAAGCATTAGTGTCAACAGTTCGATTATTCCATTGTTTTGCTGTAAAGTGATACGCTGTAAGTGTAATGGCTCCTGACAGCTGGTCCTGAGAGACGAAGGAGGAGCAGAGAGAGAGAGAGAGAGACAGAAACAGAGAGACGGAGAGAGAGAGAGAACGAAAAAAAAAACTTCAAACAAGAAGCTTTCTCTCCATCTGCTGCCTTCTCCGCCGGCTTCCCCTGCTATTTCCTCAGCACTCTGTCTCATCCCTTTTTCAATCTCGTCATCCATCTCTCCATCCTTCCAGCTGAAAGGGATGTCTGACATCTCGGCTTTCGCTTCTTCAGAACTGTGACTCATCTCACACCGGCACTCAGTGTGGAATCATGAGAAACCTACGCTTTTCTAACGTATTTAAAGCTGGAAAAAATATATAAAATCCACCCAAATTATATATAAATCAAACATCTATTAATGAACGTGATCGGTTTTGTGGCTGATTTATTTATTTATTTTCAGAAAAACGAGAATCAAGCATTTTAGTCATTAAATCCTATAACGCCGCATTGACAATAAAAAAAAAAAAAAAAAAAATAAAGTCCATCTGGGTACACTCTGGAAATATTTTCTAGCCGAACCAAAAAAAGAAAGAAAAAAAGAAAAGAAAACAACAAATAAAATAAAAAAAAAAAAAAACAGCTCGTTTCTATGGAGGAAAAAAAGAGGCTAATATTGAACATGGGCAGATGTTTGTGTTGATAAAGCGCGTACACATGTTTCTCTTTCCCCATAAACGATTCAAGTGGAAACGGTCTGACGTGCAGGACGTACATCTGTACCGAGCGCTCGTCTTTCTATTTTCAGAAACTCTTGTGTATGAAGAGACTCTTAAGGGCTCGCGGACGGCCCGAGCGGCCCGAGCAATTAGCTTGTGGAGAGCGCGGAGGCTGCGCGCGTGCTCGGCTGCCCTTGTCCAATTGACCTTCCCGATAAAAGCACCATTAGTGGCGATTAAACCACAAAATGCAAAACAAGGGTCCTTAAACTGAGTGGCTGAGACGGAGAGGTCGCGGGCCGACTAATAGTCTACGTTTGTGTGAACGCCGTGACGTGAAACGGATTACGGAGTTGCTTTGGATAATACAAACAAAACGCGATCAGGAGTTTACTTCCCGAAATGTCAACGATTCCAGGTAACCAATGAAAACTGAGAGGAGGCGGAGCTTGTATAACTTTTACTGATTTGTCTTTAAGAACAGCTTTATCCATCACATTCCTTGGATCTAACGTGATTATAATCTCAAGAACGCAGAGACAACATCACGCTCTAGTCCGATACTCATCACAGAGAACCGTGCTAAAATATTTATTAGAATTGTTTTCACGTTGCTATGAAGAACCGGAGAGGATCTCTCACTGATGGACGTTACTGGAGTTGCTGATGTCTGCTGATTTTTCATGATTTTTTTTTTTTTGTTTTAATCCAAGTCTGGCTCATGGTCTGTGTTTTTCTCCCCGGTCCCTACCGTATACAATATGCTGTCTGTCGGCAGAGTAAAGCAACAAAGCAGCATTCTTATCAGCACAGCTTGTTAAACAGATTGCACGCTCTAGTCTTCCATGCACAGAACGTTTTCTCTTAGTATTACTGCCGATGGGTTTGAAGTTGATGATATAAAACTTGTTTAGAACAGACGAGTCGAACTCTGCCATACAGCAGCGCATTACTGGACACACAAACAAAAACAAACCTAACTAAACTTCTCAGATAAACTGTATATAGTTTTTTTTCCCCCCCAACTACCAGTGGCATGTGATGAGATGCTGTTTTTCACACAAGTTCAGTCCAGACCAGAAACCAGCCTAGACCAAACCAGTCCAGTTGGGGCCATTCCAGAAACCAGTCTAGTGTATACTGGCACCAGTCCAATGCAGAAACTAATCCAGTTTAGAAAACAATGCAGACTAAAAACTAGTCCGAAACATTCTAATTCAGTCCTTAAATCCATCCATCTAAGACTAGACCAAACCAGTCAGATCCAGTCCAGAAAACAAGTCCAGTCTAGTTCAGAAGCTAATCCTTTCAGTCTAGAAATAAATCCAGACCAGAAACCAGTCTCTATAAGACCAACTCAGGCCTGAACAGACCATTTGACTCCATTCCAGAAACGCGTCTAGTCTATACTGGGACCAGCCCAGCTCCTAAAGTCCTACTACAGTCCTAAAATAAGTCAATTTAAGATCAGACCAGGTGAGGTTTATGCCAGTAACCAGTCCAGTCTATTTCAGAAACCAGTCCAGCTCAGAAACTATTCCAGTATAGAAAGCAATTCAGACCAGAAACCAATCTGAAACATTCTAATCCCAAAAAACAGTCCATTTAAGACCAGACCAGACCAGTTGGGTCCATTGTAGAAACCAGTTTGGTTCATAAGCTGTTTCAGTCCAGTCCAGAAAAACAATCCACACAGAAATCAGTCCACATAAGACAAACCCATGACAGACCAGACTATTTGGGTCCATTCCTAAAGCCAGTCAAGTCTAAATCAGAATTTGTCCAACCTAGAAACTGATCCAGACCATAAACCAATCAGAAACACCCCATTCAATACAGTCAAAAAATAAGTCCATTTAATACCACACAAGCTGGGCCCATTCCAGAAACCAGTTCAGTTCAGAAAGTAAACCAGTCTTACCAGTCCAGTCCAATTCACTCCAGAAAACCAGTCTAACCTAGTTCATAAACCGGTACAGTGTAGAAGCTAATCTAGTCCAACAAATCGAGCACAATCCAGTCCAGAAACCAGTCGAGCTCAGAATCCATTCCAGGCTGGTTGATGAACCAGTCTAGACCAGTCCAGTCCAGTCCAGTGATTAAACGGAGCGTGCACTCACACTTCCAGCACAGACCAGTCAGAGCACATCCCAGAATCACAGCGTTACCACGGCAACCATATCGCACACAGGTGAGACAAAGGGGGGGGGATGAAATTCTCTCGCGCTCGGCTCACGGTGAACGGCGTGACCCGCAGTTAACAGCCAGCGATCACATCTGCACACGCCTGTTAGAACAGACTCATCAAGTAAAAACCCTGAGCTCCGGGTTCCTGCTAAATCACGAACCTCAGCACCGAAATGCTGCAGGCATACAACACGGGCTTGGGGGCGGAGCCAAAAAAAAGAAAGAAAAAAAAAAAAAAGAGCACAATCCCAGTGATCATGACACCAATTATTGAATGAATTACAGCTACGTCTGCAATGTAACTTTTAATTATTTATTTATTTTTGTGCAAACGTATATAAGACGAAGGGTTTGGTGAAACGGTACTCCAGGGACTTTTTGGGGAAAGTGGAGATTAGATTGTGGAACGTAAACCAAACGAATCTATTGTGAAGAAGCATGAGAGGAACAGAACATCTCTCTCTCACTTTCTCCGAGCGATGGTCGAGACGTTTCCCCCTGAAGCTCCACAATATCATGAGGAATTTGGGCAAATCGTTGGCTCTCTAATCCTCGGCCTGGCCTTCGAGAGCGAAGCGCAGCATTCCAACCCCCTACAGACTCGAGCGCTCTCCCTCTCTCTCTCTCTCTCTTTTTCTCCAAGCTCCCCTCCTTCCCTCCACCGCTCACGTACACACACCCTCCACCTCTACCTCCACCTCGGCTTGGAAAACAACAGCAGAGCTGTTCATTTAAAAAAAAAAAAAGAGAGAGAGAGAAGAATGAAGGAAATTCCTGGAATAGTTAAGAGTTAAGACATAGACGACTGAATGCGCAGTCACACAATTGGCACGTTGAGCCCAGAGTGCCCTTATCAGTGAGCGAGATAATTAACCCAACCCTAAACACACACAACCCCAAACATGCACACACACACGCTTCCCTGATCATGCATTATGGCTCTTTAAAAAAAAAAAAAAAAAACATCATCATAGCTGCACATCACATTGCATATTGTTTTGTTTATGCGCAGCATGCATAGACAAAAAAGAAAAGAAAAAAGAGAAAACTGCTCATCTGAGCAACCCTTCCCCCATCGTCCTTTCTCCTGCTCTCTGCCCTCCAGTAACACTCTCTCTCTCTCTTTCTCTCTCACACTCTCTCACTCTCTCGCCTCACTTCCTTCCTCTTCTCTCCATTCCCTCACTAATCCCCAGACTCTGCTGGCAGAGCAGAGCAGAGTGAACCTGCGCACAAGCTACAGTACAACATCAACACGGCCTTTCTGAAAGCGTCCTGTTTACGCCGTAGATCAGAGCTGGACGTCAGCGTGCCGCCTCGCCACGCGCTATCGGGCCGATCGTATTCAGTATCCTGTATTTACGTTTGATATTTTAGCCTCGCGCTGAAGTTACAAAGCAAATGTAGCCGAAGTTTATCATCATCACTCCCATCTCGAAATCTTTTCACTCGCCATGACTTCTGGGAAGCCGGTTCATCACAGGGGTCAGGCGCGCGCACACACGCGCGCGCACACACACACACCAACACATTTACACACACATTCACACATTCAGTCACACCTAGGGGGAAAATTTAGACTCGCCAAATTACCTACTGATATGTTTTTTTAGAGGATGGAGGAGACCAGAGAACCTGAACTAAACCCACATACGGAAGCAGTGTGATCCGATTCATTCTGTACTGCAAAATAAATACATAAATAAATAAAACAGCTAGATTCAGCAATTTCTCAGAAAAAAAAAAAAAAAAAAGTCGATACACCATTACACACAACACTGGAAACAACTCACACCCAGGCACAACACCAACAAACGGAAACAGCCGATACACACCCAGGCACAACACCAACAAACGGAAACAGCCGATACACACCCAGGCACAACACCAACAAACGGAAACAGCCGATACACAGCCACGAACAACAACAACAAACGGAAACAGCCGATACACAGCCACGAACAACAACAACAAACGGAAACAGCCGATACACAGCCACGAACAACAACAACAAACGTAAACAGCCGATACACAGCCACGAACAACAACAACAAACGTAAACAGCCGATACACAGCCACGAACAACAACAACAAACGGAAACAGCCGATACACAGCTACAAACAACAACAAACGGAAACAGCCAATACACACCCACGAACGATAAACGGCAACAGCCGATCCACACCCACAAACAACAACAACAAAAAGGCTGATTCACACCCACAGACAACAACAGAAAACAATTGATACACACGACAAACCTCAACGGAAACAGCCAATACACACCACAACAACAACAACAAACGTAAACAGCCAATACACAGCCACGAACAACAACAAACGTAAACAGCCGATACACAGCCACGAACAACAACAAACGTAAACAGCCGATACACAGCCACGAACAACAACAACAAACGGAAACAGCCGATACACAGCCACAAACAACAACAAAACAGCCGATACACACCCACAAACCACAACAAAACAGTCGATACACAGCTACAAACAACAACAAACAGAAACAGCCAATACACACCCACAAACGATTAACGGCAACAGCCGATACACACCCACAAACAACAACAACAAAAAGGCTGATTCACACCCACAGACAACAACAGAAAACAATTGATACACACGACAAACCTCAACGGAAACAGCCAATACACACCACAACAACAACAGTCGATATATACACCTCAAACAACAAAAAAAGGCAGATTCACACCCTCACACAAGAAAACAGCCGATGCACACCCACAAACACCACCGAAAAGGAAACACACCCACACACCACAACAGAAAAAAACAGCTGATACACACCCACAATAACAAAAAACAGTTAATACACACCGACAAACAACCAAAACAATTTACAAAAGTTACCATGGCAACAGTGATCAAGTGGGATCATGTGACTGTGTCAGTCTGGTGTTTAGCCATCTTTAAAACAAACTGAATTTCAGGGGCTGAAAAAGTCTTATCGCGTCCTGGTGTCCCTACCCCACACACACACACACACACACACACACACACACACACACACACACACAGAGCATGCCTTTATCAGCACCATCCCCCTGATCAAATGAAGCATTTTGTCTAAGAGAAAGACACACACACACAAACACACACACACTCGGCAGGACAGACAAACACACCCCCAAAACACACACACTCACACAGACAGGCACAGAGACACACACACACGAACAGAAGCTCCGTAAGGGTTAAGCCTTTCACCGCCGTGGCGTATCTCTGATGTCACCGCACAAACACAGATAAAAATAGAGTGATGAATCTCTCGAGACCCCACACACGGACTTCCTGTGTGTCATCTCGCTCAGAACTTTGATTGATCGAGGCCATTAAATCGTGTGTTTACACAGATCGTTCCTGAACACACTCACACACACACACACCGGACCTCGCGTTACCCGAGAGCCGAGACGAAAATCGATTGCTGTACAATAGCTGATGGTGTGGAAAGTCTAAAAGACTTAAAAAAAAAAAAAAAAACCTGAACGCTTAGACGTCCGGCGGAAACACGACACGACAAACACCGGCTCTTTAGGTTAGCATTAAGTGGCATAGGCGTGCAAAAAATAAACACACCCCGCTGGTCCAGGATGTAATGTATCGCACCGGAATGTGTTCAATGTCTGAGTTTAAATGTCAGGTTTAGTTATTAACGCATGATTAACACTTGATGTTGACTTTCCTTCAGCGGCTTTAACACGAACAAATCGTCTGTTCTTTCAGCGTTGATGTTTTCTTCGTTCCCTTTTATAAAAAAACAAAACAAAAAAAAAAAAAACACTATTATTCTGTTAACAAGAGGAAGACTGTTCAAGATTTCAACATTCCTAGCTGTGCGTCTCCGAGACGGCCCGTCCTCAGACTTGACCGACACTCCAGCTCTCTCAAACAATCAGACGTCTATTCTCCTCTAATCTAATCTAGTCATAATTACAGCAACACATCTTGGTGTGTACATTTGCTCATGAATCTAAAAGTGTCTATTTACTCCCTGGATGTCTGTGTGTGTGTGTACATTAATGATGTATATTAACAAATTAAATAATAATTAACTCCTCCTCTGCTGTACTGATCCCTGCACCCAGTTATTGCCCTGAATGAGAGAGGAGGTTGTACAGGGGGTCTCGATGCCCCTCCTTTCCTGCTTCGCCAGGGTTAAAAAGCTAAAACGCTCGAGCTAACCTCGCCATTATCAGGCCTTGCGGCTCCCCTCCCCCACGCGACTCCCCATCCAACACTCCAACAGCTATTTCTGGCTTAAAGGGCCACGGCTGCCTGAGGAAGAAGAAGAAGAAGGGAAAAAAAATAATAATAAAAAAATCACAGAGTTTATTAAATAATGATACAGAGATGCCGCGGTGCCTGCATCGCCTCTTTCGTTCCGGGAAAGCTTCTCCGTCGCTTCTGGATGCTGATTGGCCACCAGAAGGTGTGGATTGGTTTTCTGACAGTAGCCAGATGCGCTCATTTAAATGTTTATGGATACTTTACCGGACAGGTTTTTACTCGTTTAACCAACGCCAACGTTTTTAATAAGCATCGAGCAAAAAAAAAAATATATATATTCTTGGTTAAACCGAATGTTATAAAATACATTATGACGCTAATGATACTGTAGATCTGAAGCTTGATTAGCGTGAACACGTCCTTTCAATGATTATTGATAGTAATCATTGAAAAACGCAAGATTAATCAAAGATGACCAGACTAGACTAAAAGAAAGAAATTAACCCACCAAATAAATCAATAAGCTAGAAATAAAACGCATCCAAGCCTGGAATTTTTAATTATATTTTTTTATTTATCTAAAACGCCAAATTTCGCTTTACATGGACACCACGCGTGGTTGCATTTCCTGTTCTTATATCAAAACCTACTTTTCTTTTTCTGTGCACAATTAAAGATGACACGTTTTACAAACCCACAACCGCTCCCGCTAACGTCGCCCTGTATCTACAGCTTTGAGGCCACGCCCTGTTTTGTCGTTATTTTCACGATGCCTTGCTCCTCGCTCTCGTGGTTTGAACGCCGCCGCGGTGTTAGACGTGAATAAATACGATGCAGCTATAATTTCCACACAGACAGATGTCTGTATCCGCCGGCTCGGCTGCGCTGCCTTAAAGCGAGACGAGCTTAAATTCTGTACAGAAGCTTTTTACGTGCAGTTTAAACCCCGAGATATAAACTCGGCCAGGGCTTATCTGGGAAACCTCTGGGGCTCTCTGCTGTACCGTGATATGAACCTCGAGCCAGAAATGCGAGAATAAACCGTTTTTTCTCTGAAGTTCTGCTTGCTTCATCCATTTGTGGAATTATGAATTTGTGATTAAAATTGACTTTTGCACCCTTCAGGTAAAAAAAGAAGAAGGAAAAAAAAAAAAACGTATTTTCTGTTAATAATAATAATAAAAAAAATAGGGCATTCAAAAATTTAAATTCAGAATTTAATACACTAATATATTTAATAATAACCAGGTGTATTTTTGCTGCATTTCATACACAAAAACATTTTAATTTCCTATTTTTTTTAAACATTTTTCTCTTACACATTTATTACCTTTTATTCATTTATTTTTTTATTTAGTAGCCTAACAATACAGTACATTCATGTTATTGTGACAGTTTCGTTTCCTTTGACTCATCAGAATGCGTTGTAAAAAATCTGCAAAGCTCATACGTTCTGTAGGAAAAACCTCTACAACCACAGAACGTCGTTTAACGAGAGCGAAACTGAAAACATAACTTTCTCTTCCACGTTTCTTAGAATAGTCCGGCGACACCCATCGCAAACGGTGCGCGCTCGGTCGTTCCGTTCGGATCCTGTTTAAAACCGCAAACCCGTGCGGTTGAATCGTGTAATGTAACGCAGCTCCAGTTAGTCGTCTTGAAACCGCATCGGACCCGGATCGAAGCCGGATCGCAGTGCTGGAAGTCGCATGCAAATCGTCTGTGTGTTTGTATTCTTTCTTGTTTTCAGTTGTCGTATGCAAAAGACGGTTGCACAGATTTTGCATGCTGTTTTTAATTTCCCGTGATGCTGCAAACTTCGGAGCGTGTGTAGTGTGTGTGTGTGTGTGTGTGTGTGTGTGTGAGTGTGTGTGCTTGAGACGTCACAATACGTTTTGGTTGTCAAATGCGGTTTCGAGGCGGATGTATCCACACTTGGGATACAGAATGCGTCTCAGACTTTGTAAACAGGTGTAAGCGCTGATGAGATGTAAATCTCTTGTATGAGGCCGACACTAAACACGCACAACTGCTACTTTTATTACCTCATTGTGTATTAACTGCTTTTACATGTTTAAACCACTCATGACTCCTCCTACAGTAAAATAGTGAGGTAGAATCTGCTCCTTAGACTGCACTAACGAGCCAGAGTTACTCTTGTTTACTCATCAATGATCTGGAGAAATACTCGTATGATGAAACAAACAAACAAACAAACAAAAAAAAAAGATTCACACACAAATGAAACAAACAAAAATGTAAACTGCAAACTGGACACCTCTAATGCGAACTTCGCATTTTTAAACGTCTGTCGTTATACTTTAAAAACAAAAATGCTCGTATTGTACAGATTTAAACAAGCCTATTAGACTTCCCACCTAATGTGACCTCGTATAATACGAGCCCCTCCAGTGTGCTTGTTCGTCAGCTGTGCTGCTCTCTGGAGGGGCGTGGCTCAGCAGCATCTCATTTACATAGACACGGAAAAAAGTCGTTTGAAGGAGGAGTGAAACAGAGGCAATGCGTTTTCCGAGGGGTGTTTCATCAGGGGCATTAACACAAGCGCGCGCGCGCGGACACAGATACTTTGCAAGAGCGCTGAGAACTGTGTGCAGACTAAGGTCAAATACAGGACATTGAAGACTAATTTGTCTCGTTAAAGAAAACTTCCCCATAAAAATGATCACACGTTTTAAATAGACCGACACTACAGTCAGAGTTCTAACCGATCGGAATCAAGACTTGAGCAAGCTTGCGACCGCATGTTTTTCCGAACACTGGTTAAGAAGTTCAAGGCGGCCGAACGGAAAGTTGCAGAGCACTCACGTAGTCATGGAAAGCCTTGGCTTCACTGGAGTGTTCGCAGTTGTCCCTTCTCTCCGGCGCAGCACAATAGAGATCCCAGAACACGCTAAAAACACAAAGTGAGGCCGTCATCATCATTTCCAGCTACGTCATGAACGATATATCAGTAATACATCACAATATATCACTAATATAACTGTCCTTCTTAACAAACGGAGATGAACTGCGTGTGCCGTTGGGCCGCTTTTAGCTGAATGATGCTGATTCAGCTCCATCGCCTGGTTTTATTCGTGCACATCGGAAACTCTCATAGGTGTACTCGATTAAACTGTTCCTGGATTCTCCAGGAATACCATAACGGAGGTGATATAGCGTACGCTAAATTAGCTTTATGCAAGGTATTAATTTTTTTGAAAATAGTAATAATGAAAGCGAGAAGTCGTAATGTTGTTTTGACAAGAGAAACGGACGTACCACCACCAGGAGTGGAGAAAGCCTGGAGGTTCACCAAGCGTTATGTTCTTTTCCCATCTGATCTGAAAAACAAAAATAATAAAAAGAAAAGACAATGGAGTGAACTTTCTTGCAAGATACAGTGTCGTATACAGGATAGTTGACATTGCCAACACAATCACAACAGAGGAGTGGATTTATTATTTAGATATATTTATTTAAGTCTTCCAAAGTCCAGTTCAGAAGTATGCTACTCAAGCAGGAAGCATTCTCAACAAAGTTTGTGCTCTGTATGTATATATATATATATATATATATATATATATATATATATATATATATATATATATATATATATATACACATACATACACACACACACACACACACACACACACACACAGAGACATTATCACACAAGTGTTTAATTAAAGTTTGCGTTCTCGAATCTGATCAAACTTCTTTATTCTACTTTTTTTTTTTTTTTTAAGCTTGTGTTGGTGTCGTCCTTTCCATCCCCCCTCTTATCACACGAGCTTGACGTCTTGACGTAATCACAGGCGGGTCGACCATAGAAAACACACGTGCACGCCCAGAGAAGAGCTAAGGATCAGGACTAACAAGTTGTAAATAAAAGTCCCTGGGAACAATAAAGACATACGTGTGGTACTCTTATCCATTTCTGGTTAATCGTAAAAAAAAAAAAAAAAAGTAATAGTGATGACGCCATTGCTTAATTAGCGTGAGTAATTATTTAAAGCAAACAATATACAACATCACCACGCACTGGAAATATAGCCTATGTAAATATTTATCATATTTTATTAAAGAAATATCATCATAATATAATAGTAACAATTGGAACATGATGTCTTACCTTAATGAAATTGATAAGAGTGAAACTGATAACATGGAAAGATGCACAAAAATTTTTTTTTTTGGAGTCAGAGCAAACCGATTGTCAATCAATTAAATAAGTCGCAACCCCTGTGATTACGATGAAGACATCCCATGACTTCATTGAGATACCCTGGTTAAAAGCTTCAAGGGTCGATAGAATAGACATGACGTACAGACATACTGAATATTCCACAAAACGTTTAGAAGCAGAAACATTAAAAAGTTTTTGACGTTTGGAAAACAGAACGGTTACAGAACTTTACCTCTGATAAGAAGGTCTGTGCTGATTTTTGAGCTCCAACGTGTAACAGGTACTCATAGACATATAACGCCAACCTGCGAAAGAGTTTAAAATATCCGACTGAATTTGTCAAACGTGTTTATAAATCATGCACAAAAA
Organism: Clarias magur; assembly: GCA_013621035.1. NCBI lineage: Eukaryota > Metazoa > Chordata > Actinopteri > Siluriformes > Clariidae > Clarias > Clarias magur. The sequence goes on along the minus strand of QNUK01000956.1, from coordinate 122,230 downwards.
AATGCATTCAAACTGATTTAACAACATTCATTTTATTGCACTTTTCAGTTGAGTGGAAAAATCAAACAAACAAACAAAAATTTAAACAAAGGATCCAGAATAATGAACAATACGGAGTGAGTATGTGTATATGAAGTCTCTCTTCGATTTTGTACAATCGTGTCTTTAAAATAATGCTGAAATGGCTCTTTCGCAATTCATAGAATTTTCCAATTAATAAGCTATATGATTAATAATAAACCACATGTTTGTATCAAACATAGGTTTGTATAATGTGCTTAAAATCATGGAAAGAGTTTATGCTCATGTCGTACAAGGATTCAATTAAATAATTAAAAATAATCTTAAGAAAAACTGAAGAAGAAAAAAATAAACATTCCCCTCTCTGTGTGTGTGTGTGTGTGTGTGTGTATATATCTCGAGCTTGATAACCGCACTACACTACACTACTAACCAGTATGGTTAAAGCAGAGCCCTACCTACGCATGCGCACTACTCTCCCCACACTAGTTAGTACGCTAGTGCGCAGTAGCCCAGGTAGAGCTGAGACTACCCAAACACACTGCCATACTCGCGCTTGAAATTCACTTTCCAGCACTATTAAGCTTTAACCAGCCGGACACAACGAACCACCAGAACCGCAGCAACATATTTCCTTGACCCTTAAATAAATAAGATGAAAAGAAAGAGTTTTATCGCTTACTTTTCCCGAGCCTGGCCGTCCGACGGCACCGCCGCGCTTTTCCCTTTAGGGAACATGACTGCGCTCTCACGCGCTCCTAGGCAACGGCTGCGAGTCAGAGCGCGAGCGGTGGGAGGAGCTCGGCAGATACCACGTGACTGACAAAGGGCTCTACCAATCAGGACGCGAGTTGCAAACCGAATGAATCTGTTATGCAAAAAAGGACGGAAGATTCGCATTGTGCACGAGAACGGAAATATAATACTGTTTATGAAAGTATTTCATTAAATATGAAGATTGGATTTTGGTTGATGTTTATAATAATCTTTTCTTTTTTTTAATTACTATTTTGTTTGTAGGTGTTCTTGGTTTGTTCATGTTACGAATATGGATAATAGAACATCTCAGATTACTTTTATTTTAGATATAATAATTAGACAAGGAAATTGTTGCATAGAATTTGCAATAAATAGACAGGTTGACAACAAAATATTAAAATAAAAATGTGTGATTGTGTATGTGCAATATGTATGTAGCACATTTATTACTCTCTCTCTCTCTCTCTCTCTCTCTCTGTGTGTGTGTGTGTGTGTGAGAGAGCTAGAGAGAGAGAGAGAGAGAAAGAAACATTTCCTGCCCCACAATGCCACCTGCTGTCAAATCTAAGCTAAGCTCACAAAATCACTTTGTAAATACAGGAATGTTAATACACTTTATGGACAAAAGTATTTGTCCAAACCTGTTAATTATTTATTTCAGGTGTTTCAATCCGGCCCTTTATCCCCAGTGAAGAACAATCTTAAGGCTTCAGCATACCAAGACATCTTATACAATGCTATCCTTTACTAAACTTTGTGGCAACAGTTTGCGGAAGGCCCTTTTCTATTCCTGCATGACAGAGCCCCAGTGCACAAAGCAAGGACTATAAAGATATGGTTTGATGAATTCGGTGTGGAAGAACTTGACCGGCCAGAACACAGAGCCCTGACCTCAACCCCACCGAGCACCTTTGACGTGAACTGGAGGGGAGATCGTGAGCCAGGCCTTCTCGTCCAACATCAGCGCCTCTCCACATAAATGCGCTACAGAATGAATGGACACGAATTCCCGCAGAAACACTCAGAAGTCTTTTGGACGGCCTTCCAAGTAGAGTGGAAGCTGTTATAACTGTAAAAACCAACTGGGAGACCGACTCCATGTTGAAGTGTATTTACAGTATTTGGGTACAATGTCATGCAAGTTTGGCCAAATACTTTTGTTCATATAGTGTGTGTGTGTGTGTGTGTGTGTGTGATCTGAATCTGATTCTGATGGTTTCTATAGTAACAGCTCATTCACATTCTATTTAAAAAAATTCAGAATGATACACATGCTTATGTATAAAGTTATTTCGAGATTTATTCTTCAAGTAATAACTTAACTTATTGCACATTCAATGTATTTACAGAAATACAAATATCCAAACTTTATTTTTTGGTGTTGTTAGTGTTGCCAGGTTTCTTGACAAAAAAATTAATTTGCATTAATTTATTGTATTTGTTTTAAAAGTTTAAAAACAGTTTTTGTATAATACAGTACATTATAAACAAACCTGTCATCAAAACTTTTGGCTAAATAAAAAACTAACTAACTAACCAACTAACTAACTAACTAACTAAATAAATAAAATCGCTCCCTTGTAAAATGATTAACGTTGTTTTGTAGGCAGTACAGTACATGTGTAAGAGATAGTTATAATATTAGAGATTCACCCTGAGATACATAAAACTCCGTGTGAATAAAACGGACCTGGCAACAGCGATGCTATCGAGCGCAACGACTTACATCCGGGGCTTTTTTCCCCCATATATTTGGACGGCTTTCCAAAAAGTCCACCAATACCATCCAATGGGCGGGGCCAACACACTTCAAAGCACAATGGGCGTGGCTTTAGGCTTTCTAACATTCAGAGTTCCATTGAGCTCGTGCGGTTCTTAGAAAAGACGTTAAAAAAAAAAAAAAAAAATCTTTGTATTTTTTCTCGTTCACATTTTGAATCAAATCTCGCGGGAATTTATGGTAACAACAACAACAACAACAACAACAACAATAATAATATAACCTGACATAAGGGTGAGAAAGCGTTTTGGAAGGTAAGATTAAAATGCCGCAGCACTTCAAGGCGTGAGTGACGTCATCGATCTATTTACATTGAAGTCTTTTTAGAGTTTGTGATGTGTTATGGTTAAAGAGTGCATTATTGTTGTTTTTATTATTATTGGTGGGATTAGATTTTTTAATGCATGCGTGGCACTATGCTTCCAAAACATGCCAGAGGTAGTGTGTGTGTGTGTGTGTGTGTGTGAGAGAGAGAGAGAGAGGAAACAAGAACAGCAACACATGTTTACACATGCACCTATGAGAAATTGCATTTCCAACCCTCCTTTCCAGCTGGGTTCAATCCCAATCCCATGTGCGCATTCCCAAGCTAAATAACACTTTGGACCTGTAATAAAATCCTCCCACATTGTAAAATGAACCCACACACGAGCATGCCTGACCGACAACGCTTGAACCCCCAGCTGATTCACTCACCCATCATGTTCTTCCACACTCAGATCCCCAGGATGTCCGATCTGGACGAGCCGGACCTGGTCATGGAGGACGGACGAGTGTATCGCAACCCCACAGAGATGAAGATGAGCCAGATCATACTTCCCTGTCACGCCAACCATCGCAGGGAGCTGAACGTGGGGCAGCTTCTCAAGTGGATGGACTCCACTGCCTGCCTCTCTGGTAAATCTGAAACCTAATTCATAGCATCTGTGCACCTTTGGACCGGTGTGATTTAATAACTGTTTGACAACTTGTATGCTTTAAAGTGTTTGTGTGTGTGTTTTTAAGAGAATTGCATAGTATTTAAGTAGTAAATAAAACAATATCAATGCGATTACTGTTATAGGAAAATTTCTTTATGCATTTATCGTTACGATTTATAGTATTCCTGTTTTCACTTACCTACAGTAACAGCAGCTCTCCTATCAGAAAACGTCATTATTTTAAAGTTTGCATATTTAATCGCATTTCTGTGAAGCCTTGTCTGTACAAGTTCCCGCTAACGACTGTTCCTATGGAAACGATAACGCATTACAGCAAGCACACCCGAGGCAACTTGCACATTACTTTGAATCTGCACTTCTGTTAGAGCTGCTCTTTTAGAAATTCAGTCATATGTAAGAGTATCTAACGGTCATGTTTACGAGTAGAAACTTTACGTTGTTTATGAACAGTACAGTGATCTTGGCGCTCGAGCAGTGTTTTGCATGTGCAAGATTAGCTCGCTTGGAAAGAACAGGTCATTCGGGTTTGGATGCCTGAGGGAGCTGTGACATTCTGGATCTCTGCTTGACTAAATATAACCATCCCTCTCAGTAATTCCACTTAACACTAGATGCGCGAGAAGCCGTTGCACGAACATAACGGAAATCTCGCACTTCAGATTTATTCTAAATCTGATCGGTTCTGAGTTCGGTGTCCAAATGCTTGTCGGAAGTGTAGCTCAGTTGTGAGGTGTATTTCCAGCGAGGACTGTGATGCAATTTGTCAATTATTGTTTGCTGTCTGGCTGTTATTCCTGCTGCTTTCAGGTTGTCCTGCAATTCTTTTCAAGTGACTGCAGGGACCTTTTGTTAGTTTCTCATCATTAGTATGAGAGTGCATTATGAAATTGTGTATGGCTCATCTTTCTGGGCGCTATTACTTATGGTTTGATGATTTTCTCTAACTAGTTGTACATACGATACCAGCCAAAAGTACGATACAAGAACAGTATTGTGTCGAGTGCATTTGTAAAACCCATCAAGCTCCATGATGAAACTGGCTCTCATGAAGACCTTCCCAGGAAATCAAGACCAAAACTTACTGCTGCAGAGGAAAATCACCAATTAACAACCAATTACCAGCCTCAGAAATCACCCATTAACAACCAGCATAAGCTGTTATGAAAGCTTTACAGAGCATAAGTAGGAGACACATCTCAATATCAACTGTATCAATTGTGCATTTCGTATATATTGGACTTTCAGTATTGTTGTACAGTGTAGAAAGAAATTTAAATCAGCAAACACCACGGTATTAGATTGGGTGTCCAAACTTTAGACTGGTGTGGATGAATAATGTTGTTTGTCCCTGAGACCTTTTATAGGAGGCCATACAATTTCCCAAAAGTTTCTATTAGTCGGAAAACATCATAATGATTTTTTAAAATTTTTTATTGTTGCATACCCTATGTATACCCTGTTTATATTCTTCTTTCACTTTATTTATTATTAATTATATGCAAAGGAAAACGTCACACTTTATACATGAGGAAACTCACCAAGCACGGAGAGAACATGCAAGCTCCACACACACACACACACACACACACACACACACACACACACACACACACACACACACACACACACACACACACACACACAGACCAGAGGTTGGAATTTAACCTGCAAGGCCAGAGTAATAATGGTCAATTATTTTGGTCAAATTTGTGCTTTTGAAAGAAGGCAATCTGTTAGAATTCTATTCGTCAGACATGCAGGCGCGACTTTTCTTAAATACAAGCAGCGCTCCAAGGAAAAAGGGTTGGGAACCAATGCTGTACAGAGAATGAGTGAGCGAGTGAGAGACGTATCGGGCTTGTCTTATTAAATCAAAAATCAAATAAGAGTTATAAAATGCTTTCTTGTAACTGTAAACATAGAAAATAAACATGATGCAGACATTTTTAGTTTAAAAATAGGCACAACTGAAAGTATTTTTGAAGACAACATTATGCAAATGTATTCGACTCGCACAATGGCCATCTTTCAAACCGCTCTCCTGTGTGAACTCGACGCTGATTTAAAAAGTGTTCGGTGCCACTTTGCGTCTCTTGTTTGCAGAATCTGTCACTGTTTGCTTGCGTCACCTACTTTTCAGCTCTGTGTTTCTAATTCAGATACAACAATAAGCCCTTTCAGAAAGGTTTAGGAAATATTTGCAATTTTAAAAACGACTTCCAGAATTTATTATTTATTTATTTTTAAACACATGTTTTGTTGGGATTTTTCATGTTATACAAATTGTTTATATAAATAGATATTTCCTTTATCATTTAAACAACCATCAGTCAAGTGATTGTATAAATATTGTGATTCTCTAAAGAAAAAATATAAGCCAATTCGTAATTTAACCAATTTTTGCTATGAAATTGTTCATTTGTTTTAAACTCCTTCAGTGAATGAGGTACGTAACACAATCTATAAAAAATCCATCGATATTGTCTCACCTTTGGGTTTTAGTACTTTGGTCCGTCAAAAACCACTGCTGTAGTCATTTCTAATTAGTTTGCTAATAATAGCACAAATGCTTAAGCTATTTATATGATTTATAAATATTCAGTTTTGGCTAAATATGGATCAGTCTAAACATTGTACACATATCAGTACTGTACGTTGCATGTGTTGAATACTGGACCTGGGTATTATTAATTAACGTATTGGATCATGACAGAAGCGATTTACTGGACTGTATGCCCCAATGCCATTTTTGACCTTTTAGTAAATGCGCTGTAACTCATCGTGTTCCTCTGGTTCCAGCTGAAAGACATGCAGGATGTTCGTGTGTCACAGCCTCCGTGGATGACATTCACTTTGAGCACACCATCAGGTAAAGAAACAGATCTATAAAAATATACATTTGTTTAGAACACTCAAGGTTGTGTCGGCTGGGATGCTGATATTCAGTACAACAGCATGACCTCTGGTGTGATATTGCTTTTATATGACAGTTCCACAAACACCATTAATTATCAGCAGACTAACCAGTAAACCAACACTAATTAACTCCCGACTGGCATTTAATTTAATCAAGTCGCTCACTAACGGTGGCCGACGGACCGTTAGTGAGCGACTTAATTAAATTAATTGTAATTAACTGTAAATAAATGCAAATAAGGAGACAGTGTGTTTAAGATGACCTAACGTTATCAGATGTGTGTTCTTGCTGAAAGTACTTGGTTAGAATGTGGGTTTTGGCTTTTTTTTAATGATTCATTTCTCACAATTAAAAGTTTAAAAGTAATTCTTTTTAATTAACAAATGTGTAAATGTAGGATAGGTAAACACTTTATTGTATTTGTATCACTTTACACATCATAGATGCAGATATAAATATATTATCCATTTATTATTATTTTTTATATTAGTGTTGGACAAGTGGTTAACATCAAGGCTAAAGTCAACAGAGCTTTCAACACAAGCATGGAGGTAAAAAAAAAAAAAAAAAATACACATTTCACCCTGCAAGGCTCATCGCTGAGCTTGAATTATTTACTACAGATATATTAATACTAGGCGGCACGATGGCTTAATGGTTAGCACTGTCGCCTTGCACCTCGAGGGTCCGGGTTTGATTTCTGGTGGGTTTACTCTGGGTACTTCGGTTTCCTCCCACAATCCAAACACATGTAGATTAGGCTAATGGGGTTTCCCCAAGTTGCCCGTAGTGTCTGTGTGTGTGTGTGTGTG
>QNUK01000956.1:0-110000 GCA_013621035.1 Clarias magur | reverse complement strand
TTACTAACTAAGGGCCATCAGTCAAGCACAGTTGGGAAGTTTTTTTTTTTTTTTCCCTTTCCTTCTTCAACACTTCGAATGAAATAAAAATTCCATGATATTCTTAAATATTGTGTCTTCTCAGCCGGTTATGCCACGCCCACCCCACCCTGAGAACCATAGACATGTTTCACTTCAGAGGACCGTCTCAAGTTGGAGACCGTGTGATCCTCAAAGCCATCGTCAACAACACCTTTAAGAACAGGTGAGTTTTTTTCATTTTTATATATATATATATATATATATATATACACAGGAAGTGACATCATCAGGTGACAGCTGTTTTCAGCATGTATTTTTATTTATTTTTTTATCAGTATGGAGGTGGGCGTGTGTGCAGAGGCGTATCAGGGGGAGGAGCCTCTGAGACACATTAACAGTGCGTTCATGACTTTTGAGGTGCTGGATGACGAAGGCAGGCCACGCCCACTACCCCGAATACAACCTGAACCGCTGGTGAGGCCAAATTCCGGACTGTCCAGACTTCCTGTGTATGGTTAATATTGTTATATTGTTTTTTTTTTTGTAAAAATGGATTTCCAAAAATTTTATTTGATTCTAATGATTCACAGGATGGAAAAAGGAGATACCAAGAGGCGATTGCCAGAAAGAAGATTCGACTCGACAGGTACTGAGCTGAGAAAATAAATCTTGTAGAAAAATTAATATCGGATCACACCAAGATGAAATAACGCAACTTACATTGGTACGTTGGTAGGGTGTGAGGCATCTGTTTATTCAAAATGATTTCAGAATGGAGCGCAGGGTCCTGGTGTAGAAAGCACAAGGCAGATATGACGCATGAAAGTGCGTCCATTTGTATAGAAGTAATCCATAAACAATTTCTACATTTCAATTGAATAAAAAAGCAAACTGCATGCTTTTAAGTGGAGAAGTGATGGAAAATGAAACAACCTCAAGTTAAAAAAAAATTCAGCATCTGTCAAGTCCAAAAAGTGGACTTCTTGACTTTAAATGGGTTTCAACATCACTTAGAAAATATTCCATAAAATAATAAAATCAGCCACAGAGTTGCTTGTTTTTAAGTAGAATTATGGATCAAACATGCGCGTGTGGTTTTCCTCTTATCACACCTTGAAGCACCTTCTGACCAATTTAACAGCACGTCAGTATAAAACAAATTATTAGTACATACCGTCATGTGACGCACCAAAATCAATTCATAGGCTTAGGGTTAGGGTTAGGGTTGGGGGTCTTGCCATGGTTTGATCTTATATAATGTCCTGTTTTGCAAAGATGAATTCATTAAAACTTTTTTTTTTTTCCTTCACCCAGAAAATACATCATCTCCTGCAAACACACTGAAGTGCCCTTGTCTGTCCCCTGGGACCCCAGCAACCAGGTATCCACTCCCTTATCATAAACCGAGATAAAACGATAAAAGATGAATAAAAAAAAAGATAAGAGACCGGTGAAAGTTGTAAGCCTTGCACAACACCGCCTTATCGGTTTTGATTGATAATCTGTCCTCAAAATGATAATGATTTTGAAAATATCACTGCAACGCCTACAGGTGTATCTGAGCTACAATAACGTGTTTGCGCTGAAGACGTTGGCGTCCAGAAACACCTGGGTTCTGAGTTCTCAGAAGAAAAACGTGAGTATGTTTATAATATCTTCAGATCTTACAGTGTTGCGCATGAGTGTCGTGCTTGTGACGAGCGCTGTCCGGGTGTCTAGGTGCGGCTGTACACTCTGGAGGAGAATCAGAGCCTCTGCGTCAGGCTGGAAACGGAGGTGAACGTCCCAGCAGCGAGAGCTTTCCTCCTGCTCTCGGATCTCAGCCGCAGGCCCGAGTGGGACACACACTACAAGTACGGTGGGGTTAACTGGTTTTACACCACAGAAACCAATGCCTGTTCGTGCAACAGAGAAGAGGAACTCAGCGTTTAGCTGGTTAGAGAAGCAGAAGTGAACAGAAGTGGGCAAAGCAAAAAAAAAAAAGAAAAAAAAAGCACGAAATCAACAACGACATTAATTTAAACACAATTGGGGAGGCAAAAATATCCAATCTAAGGGCTGTTTGTAGAGCCAAAGTCGCATCGATGTTTACATACAAAATTGACCGGTATTCTGCATATTTGAGTAGATTTTCTTGGCTTCTTAGTCAGATCATTTAAATTTCTTGCAGAGTTAAACCCTGTAGTTTAAGGGTTTAAAATAGGGTTTAAGGGTTAAAATAGGGTTTTAAATCGTTTTCTTACACCTGAAAAAAAAAAAACAATTCTGGGATAGAAAATACTGACTGAAAAAAAAAAAAGTTAATTTTCTTTGCTGTCAAATACAGAAACAATTTACAAATGAAACTTAAAAACTTTTATTAAGTCTAATAAATCTAATTATAGTGGTACCTCGGCCTTGCGAATATTCACCTTAAGAATTAAAACCTTTTGATAGGAATTTGCCCCGGCATATGAAGCATTTTCGGCATATGAGCGACCGAGCCGAGAGCGAACCTCCGGTCGCCGATCCAAACTTGTTTGCAACAGTGGAAAGCCAAGCGAAAGTGGGTTTACATTTAAAAAAAAAAAAAAAAAAAAACATTTTTTTTTTTTTTTTTGCAAGATTTTGTGAAAACATAGCACCATGTCCCAAGAATGTTTTCAACGACGGTAGCAAGAAGAAAAGGGAAACGCTTTCAGTTTGTTTTTTAAATCAGCCGGTGCCGAGAGGAATCATAAATTAAGGTTAAGTGATTTTTAATGTCTATTTATTTCATACTTTACTTCATTTACATGTCTTTTCTAAATGTTCTGCTTGTTTTTATATACAAAAATATGATTATAGTGTTGGAAATCTGAAATAATGGTAATATTCTTTGCATGGCGGTTACGGATTACCTGCATTCACATTATTTCCTATGGGAAAATGCGTTGCGCAGTACGAAATCTCACCTTAAAAACTCGTCTCCGGGACGGAGGTACCGCTGTAAGCAATTTCTCGATATCGCACTTGAGGTTGTGCTGTTGTACTGAATAAAATGGAAAGCTAGTACGCCACTGTATATTGTGTGTACAATCCCTCAACCACAAAGAAAGGGATTTGTGATTCAGCCTTGTGTTAAAAGACTAGTTTAGCTTTGTAGCGTGTATTAGCCAACATGGGAACGACTTGCTAAGGAGACTTACTACGTGTTGTTTAAGATGACATAACGCTATTAGATGTGATTTCTTCTGGTTTGAAATGTTGGTTTTGGTAGGCAGCTCGGCGACCGATAGTTAGTGTAATATATTATCGTTAGAATATGCATGTTAATAGCCCTAGTTTTACACACGCGTTATACTCCAGTACTTTTAAATAGCACTTGATCCAGCACACCCTCTTATTAAGATTGTTGCATCATAGACGTAACGCCACTGAGCATCTCCTACATCTGTCATGTGCAGGCAGTGCAATCTCATCCTCCAAGTCGACGATGATGACCTGATCTACCACGTTCTTACTCCACCTGCGAGCGAAGTAGGAAAAGTCCAGGATTTCATCCTGCTCGCGTCCAGGAGGCCACCGTGTGATACCGGGTGAGCAAGGTGCTAGAGGAAACTAATGATCAACAGCTGTCTTCTGACCGAACAATCCAGTATCTGGAGTTTAGTGGAACGCTTTACTGAGGTTTGTAATTATTTGGACTGAAATGGTTGTTCTTGGCGTATTTAGGGATCCCTACGTTATCGCTATACGCTCGGTCACTCTGCCTACACACCCTCCAACAGAGGACATGAACAGAGGGGAGACGCTTTGCGCAGGGTTCACCATTTACGCCATGTCCGAAAACGTATCAAAGGTAAGTGTTCTCTTTAAAGGACGGGTGTGAATCGAGTTTAGTAATCGCAGTCATCAGGTTACTCTCTTCGGCTAAAGAAATACGTTTTGTTATTAGTGTAGCGAGGTTTTTAAATATTATCCCTGCCGCTTTTTCCCCCATGATGCTTGTCAACTGGAATTTATTCATTTTTTTTTCATTTTCAGATCTCGTACTATAACCAGACCAATCCGGGCGTGTTGCCGTTCTTCGCCATGGACATTGCCGGACTTTCGTCCAGTTTCTGTTCCATCTTCTTTTCCTGCAACGAGTACCTGATGAACAACAGAGTCGGACCTTCTCTCATCTCAACCACTTCCCTGTAGACCTCGTTACTGTCGCTGTCCTGTTCAGTTTTTATAACAAATATATTACTTTTTACAAACAGAACACTAGACTTTTTTTTTTTTTAATTTTTTTTTTAGTTTTATGGCCAGGCCAGTTTGAGGGAATAACTGGAAATAGATTTATTTGTGTATATTAAAAGTTTATAATATTGTACAGGGTCATTTTAAAACCGAATTAACTACTTGTGCCGTCTCTGATGTTATGCATGTTAGGTTATACAGCAAGCATGGCATTATATTAATAATTATATTTAAAATGAGAAATGAAACACACGTCTACAAACAGTCAATAGCCAATTTGGCCAGTTTTATACAATCACGATAAAGATACGACAAATAAAATATGATATCTGATGGTGTTGTCCGTCTTGTATTTAACTAGCTTAAAGGACACCTATTATAAAAAATTCACTTTTTTCATCATATTTACACATTCAGATTCATCTCCAAGATATGTATACTGTATATATATGTGTGTGTGGGTGTGTGTGTATAGGACCCTTAATATATAATATATATTAAGCTCTTGTTAAATTCTGTTGTGTAGTTGTGGTATGTATAAGTGAGAGAACATATGAAGGTCTCCTGATAACAGAAGATAAAAAACAAACATCTCTTGATTTTACATGATGGTATTTATTTTCTTGGGAATCTTGGAGATAAAGCCCTTCAATGCATTCGGAACGTTGTAGAAGGTCCGCTGTCTGGTCCCACTACGAACTAACATGAAGCTCCCCATCCCCAGTGCTCCGTTCCTTGTCCTGTGCTCCACTGTGAGAGAAAATCGTGCCTGGCTTTGTTGAAGAACCTTAATTCCAGCCTGCGATCTCTCCAGATAGACAGCCAGCAGCTGCAGTGAGACGTCCTGCCAAACCTCTTGGAAGGGTTCCACCATGTTCTCAACCAGCCGAGGTGTGTAACCCGTATCCAGAACCTCCCGAGGCCAGCTGGGAGCCATGGTGACGTAAGGGAAAATCTGGTTAATGGTTCGCACAAACTCCAGACCTGTGATGTAGCCTTCAACGTTGAAGGCTCCAGTGGTGATGTCCATGTTGATCCAGATTGGAAGATAGAGTAGGTCTCTAGCCTTTTGAAGCAGATGTAGCGAAGTAGCTAGCTGTGTCTTGGACTTCACCCTGAGGTAGATGCCCCATGGATTCTTTGAAGCAAGAATTAGATCTAGACAATCCTGGAGAGGCAGCTCCGGCACTGACCCTTCAATCACTGGAGTCCTCACCTCGTCATCTGTCGCAGATGTTACCGGAATCACGAGCATCCCACCTGAACTGTCTAAAAAAAAAAACACAATAAAACATGAAAGTGGGGTTATGTTACTCACACTAAGTAGCCAAAAGTTTGTGGACACCTAACCATCACAGCCATACGAGGACTCTCCAGTTCTGGTTCATCCCAAAGGTGATTCTTCAGTGGGGTTGCGTTCAGGATACTTCAGCTCTTCCAGTCCAATCTGGAGCTTGCTTTGTGGATCGTCATGCTGAAATTGTAATGCTACGGCATACTAAGCCATTGTACAGTTTATACTGTAGGTGTGCTTCCAGTTCTGCAGCAATAATTTGATGAAGAACCATATATGGGTGTGATGGTCAGGGGTGCGCATACTTTTGCCTATTTACTGTAGATTATATTAAAGTCATATTACCAAGTTTAAAAATGTTTTTTGTTTTTTTTTTACATTTTGTTAACTTTATGAACATGTTTACCTTTTATACATTAGAACGAGCGCATTGAGACAAATCATTAGATGTAGTCTCAGATCCATGTTAGTCTCAAATATTTATATATGTGTGACTTTGATTTCTGATTAGCTGTACCTTTGAGTGCAGATAGAAGAGAAGCTCGGTCATGCACCTCCTCCCACTGGATGTTAAGTCCATCGTTGTTTGCAGGCTTGAAATAGTCCACTATGTCCCCACCTGTGTAGAACCTTCTTGGTCTATCTTTCTGCTCTACAAATACACAAAGATAAATAAATACAAAATATTGACTTGCAGTATATAAAAGGTTCTCAGGCGGTGGATAAACCTGAATGAGACCCACTTGCTGCTTCTTTAAACTGGGAAAGTACTGGCTCGTAGATGTCGTAGTAGATGCGCTGAGGGTTGCTGTTGTCTCTAATGAAGAGCATGTCATTGACTGTGGGGTTCTCCTGACCTTGCCACAATGTCAAACTGAACCTGCATATACAGAGAGTATGAACATTTACTGCAAAAAGCATTGGATAAAATGAGCTGCTGATGAGCTCCTCTTTAAGTGATGTTGAAGTCCAGGGGTGGAGCTGGGTCTTGATCTCCAACCCACACAGCACTGATCAAATAAGAAGATCTGGATCAGGACCTTTTATTGGTTCAGCGGAGCTTTTCGTTCTGCAGCGCGGAAATACCTGGAGGATTGGCTGAGAAGCCAGCTCAGATGAGGCCATGCATTCTTCGCCATAACCGCCAGAACAGGAAACGTGATTTTTTGCGGGAGGTGTTTGACCTTGTCGTACATCTCCATCACCATGGTCTGTGTGTACGTCACATTGGGGAAGGGTGACAGATAAAGAACCTTCCATCCTGGTGAGATGGTTACATCTGGAAACTTTGTCTGGATAAGCTTAAAGAATCTGATAATCGCAAAGATAAAGCGAGATGTTAAATCTGAGTTATTCCACAAGCTGTAGAAGGTCTATGGTGCATCACTAGACTTTGGAGTAAGGTTGCCACACTGCAATTTTTTTTTATTTTTTATCTTTATAATTGAATGTCATGTTCTCACTGAGTGCTGTTGACCACGGGCCAGAAACCAGGAACGTTTGGACCAGGAAGGATATCGGCGTTCAACCATATGGGACGGTTGATTCCCGTCTGATTCTTGAGCTTGAGAAGATCGAGTGAAGGCTGCACCGCTTGAATACTTTTGAAATCCAGTTTTATTCCTATTCGTAGACAGAATGACAATTTTCAGGAAATAATTAAGATGCAAAATGCTCACTCACTCACTCACTCACTCACTCACTCATCATCTATCCCGCTTAGTCCTGAAATCAGGGTCGTGGGGGGGCCTGGAGCTTATCCCAGGAGACTTAGGGCACAAGGTGGGGTACACCCTGGACAGGGTGCCAATCCATCGCAGGGCACACACACATACACACACTCACACACTCATTCACACACCATGGCCAATTTTTGGGAATGCCAATTAACCTAACCTAACCTACATGTCTTTGGACTGTGGGAGGAAACACACCAAGCACGGGGAGAACATGCAAACTCCATGCACACAGAGACGGGAATGGAGTCTGGATTAGATTAGTGCCGCAAATGCTATATGTACTTTATTGCTATTCTTTACCTTTCTTAGATTTGATAACGGCACCAAGCCACTCTTCCAAAGTGTTATCACTGTAGACATCTGGCGGATGGGCCATGATTGGAGTGTTGGTTTCGTTCACGGTATTATGACCTTCTACATTGACATCAGCCTCCAGAATCATAATGTCACCTGAGGAACGGGTGGGTTATTGCTTCTGTATCACGCAAGAAAATATTAGGTTGCCACCATTCTTGCTGTCTTATACAGTATAGAAATCAATCTAGACTCTTTGCTAGTTATGTCACAGTGTAACCATGGCGGCAACAAGAAAAATAGCTTAGCAAAGCTTTCATATTTACTTTCCAGGGCTTTTTTAGTTTCGTCTTTGCTATTGACAGCGTGACACCACGTGGCATAGAGTCCATCTTTCTCCTGGATCTCCCCGTTTTGAAGAAGAAATTCCAGCATGTCTCCATCTGTAGGGGACGGGACCAAGGTCGCTGATGTTTCTAGAAGAAGAAATCTTCATTCAATAATATCTGTACAACATCAGCATCAGCTACAGTAGCGCCAACCAGCTTAAAGAATAACAGCACTGTGCTACGGACGCCGAGGATTCTTTGGGTGATGAAAACAAGAGGATAAACATCCATGAACATATTTATCAGTGTTTCAGACTGTAAAAAAATAGCAATTTCATTTGATCGCCGGAAACATTAACGTTGACATGAACTAGCTAGCTAGCTAGACACTTCCACAAACAAAACTAAAACTGCTGCTGTGATCCTTAGCGAGGTTTCCTTAATCGAAAAAAAAAAGAAAAAATAGATTCTTCTCACGACATCTTATTAGCTTGTACTGTAGTCTAGTTAGCTATTTAATACAATTATAGCTTGGTGGCAGCTATAGAAAGCAAAAGTACCGTAACTTGTAGCTAAACAAATGACAACTGAAACATGGAAGTAGATTTCCGAAGTCATAAAGCAGCTTTACAGCAATCTGGATGCAGATTTACAATACTGTGCAAGAGTCTCAGTCACAATATTGCTTTTAGCACAGATTCTGTTATATACGTTCATCATGATTGCATTATTATGTACAAAAGCGTGCAATATAATATCCAACAAAAACAAAACCGAACGTCGGCTTCTGGGTTTTGCATGAAAATAGAAAGGAACAAGTGCGACAAAGTTAAAAACAAAAAAAAAAAAAGCCCCGTCATGTTCTCCAGCACACTCAGTAAAACCTAACAGCTGTTTTACTTCTAAAACTGCACAATTCTCCATCTAACACTACGGATTATTTCCAAGCAATGAATTTTCACACCAAAAAAGTTTATTACTTTTTATTGCTCTTTATAAAAGTGTCTTTTATGTAAGGAGACATCTTTTCAAAGGCATATATATATATATATATATATATATATATATATATATATATATATATATATAAAAATGCTTATAGCATTTTTTTTTGTATGTTCCCAAGACATTTGCACAGTAGTGTAAAGTAAAAGTGCCGTTCGTTTTTACTGAGCATGCTGGAGAATACGACTTCTTACGACTTCTTACGGTAACTTTGCCAACCCGCTCAGGAGCCTACATTAAGTCAAGCCAAGTCAAGTAGGCTTTTTATCGTCACTTCAACCATACACAGTTTAGTAGACGGTGAAACTAACCAACATTCCTCCAGGACCAAGGTGCTACATACAACATGAATTAACAACGCAAATGAACAAAAAACTAACTAGCTAACCTAGAAACCTGATTAGCTGGCCAGTTGAAACAAGCCTGACCGATTGACATTTTTATTTAAGTTAAGTTTTTATAGTTTTTATGCAAAAGAGCCATCATTAAGTGCACATGCAAATGTGCAGACAAGAGCGACAACGTGACATTTCATCACATCTTGGTACAGAGTTGAGGAAGTGGGAGGAGAAACAGTAAGCAGTAAAAGGTTCCTGTTCGATTTTGTGTTTTCATCCACCATGTAATAACTGCATGTTGCGTTCGTTCTTTACAGGTATGCAAATATTTTTCTGTAATGTTATTCATTCATCAATCAGTTAATTAACTATTTAATTATAAGTTACATTTGGAAATAGTGGATGGTTTGTACATAATAATACAGACATGAGAAACATACATAAGAACATTGGTACTAAAGATAATAAATACGGTGCATAAGGCTTTCAAATTCAAGCAGACTAACCAGAGTTAAAAAAAAAATTTTTTATTAGTTTTAGTCAACTAATCTTTACTAAATTAACTAAGTTTGAAAAAAAAAACAACAACAAAAAAAAACATGTCACAGTGATTTTACTTGAATTTATTCTTGATATTTTTCACAAGTAAACAGTTGGTCCACTATGGAAATGTAGTCCAGCAACAGTAAGAAAGGCGTTGTGAACAACACATGTATAGTCAAGCAAAATTCTGAACAATCTAACATGCAGAAGTCAGAACATTAACTTGTCTACATAACAAGGTTGTATTGAACCGAACATAACGAGAGAAACCAGACGTTTACCTGAACCTGACTTCATGGTCAAAACCACGAAGGTTACCGTTAAGATGAGCAGCAGCACAAGGAGCCCAAGAGCCACACACAACATAGTGAACTGCTGTCTGGTAAAAACCCCCAGTATGGTCTTTGGCTCCTTTTCTTCATCTTCTTCCACATCCTGTTGCCTTTCGTTACTTTTCTTCTTCCGTTCATCCATTCTTTCTCCGTTTTCTCTGAAGGAATCTCAGATCTGTTGCGAGACTTGTAGCAGCACAGGTGTTCAAGGTCTAGTTATCTTATCAATAGATCGCAAAGGGAAAAAGAAAATTGTCCTGGAGAAGCAGCACTTTGTGCAGCTCTTATCTGACTTATATAAAATGACTCTTGGCCCTCGAACTGAACGGAAACTAATCTGTCATGAAATTTGGTCCTGAACACCATGGCACTTTGGAGGGATCTTACAGGACATTTAGGACATCTATCTGATTTTCTTCTCCAGCGCAGTCTGCGGTCTGGTGGAGGGTTTCTCAGGTACAATCAGTCGAATTTTTCTCCTTGGTGAGCCATCACCTGATGACAGGTACTCCTGGACAACAGAGACAGTTGTTGAAACTGGGGTCATGGAGTCCTTCGGAGGATCTTCTCCATCTTGTGGCGGTTTCTGCAGACCTCTGGAATCTTCTGGTGTGATCAGGGCCAGGGTCAAGTCCAAGGTTGGGACTTGAGGGTCTGTAGTATTTGTTGTACCAAGTGGCTCAGCTAAAAGATTTGAAGGCTCCATTAATGACTCTGATTCCTTGGGATTGTTTCCAAAACTTTGAGCTTCACCTGGATTGGTTGAACTTTCATCAACTTGCAACTTCTCTGTGATATTGTCCTTTTTGGATTTTTCATCACTCTCTTGTCCTTCATTGTCTTTTTTCACCTTACTCTTTTGAGATTTGTCTTTTATGATCTTTTTGGATGATCTCTTCGCATCCTTGTCCCCCTGATTAGAACCGGACTTGGGCTGCACCTGACTTTTTCTAAGGGGGTTCAGATTCAACTTGACCTTTAGTTGACTTTTTCCTTGAGATCTCGGCTCATGGATTTTCAAATGCCTTTTCTTGTCTCCTTTGGCAGATAGCTTAACCTCACCTGGTGTGCGGCTCTGTTCTAATGCTTTAGACATTTTTGTCTTGCTGATTTTGTATGGACCTTCTTTACTAGATACAAACAAAGCACGCTCCATGGACAGATCAAAGGTTATGCTCCTCTGCACTTTGGCTTGATTTCCACCCTGCTGGTCCATGTTGGACTGGTTGTAATTTAAAACATCTCGGTACACAATTACTTTAGAGCTTCTCGGAAGTATACTCCCTTCTTGATTTCGAGATACACCGTCCTGGATGTCTTGAGCATAAATTTGGTGATGCCGAGAATATGGTAGACCATATTCTCCATGTTGATGCTTCAGGAATGAATGCTGCTCCTGAGCAGCACCTGTGGGATTTAGTTGATCTTCTGGGGTAAATGTTTGGCTTTGGGCAATTGATATGTGTCTTCTCAGAGCTACTTGTTGCGTTCTCATGGTGGACTTGTCTTGTCTTGTCCCACCGAGACCTTGGATCTCATGCCTTCCATCTGTAATTGTAAGAAGATTACGTCACAATGTTTAAAAATGATCTCAAGCAAGTAAAATATCCCCTTCCGCCCCGAAAATAAAAAACAAAACAAAACATATTTTCATACGTTCATCTTTAAAGCTTGAAGGGTCTTTCCATTGGTCACTGTTCAAATAGGACCATTCTTCTTCCATATTAGGCTGGTGGTTTGTTCTGTTATGGAAAGTCTTTCTCCTGAAGCTTGAGCTGCAATTTTGGCAGATGAAATCATTTGCCATTGTGTCTGCTCTGCTCTCAGATGACGTCCCCTCTTTGTCCCAGGGTGGACGGTTACGGTAGTTGCTGTTATGGAGAGCGTAAGACATGGAGAGAGCCTCCTTGCCTTCAGAGAAATCCCATGTTTGACTGGACTGTTCCTCAGCTCCTTTCACCCCCTGCATCGGTTTAAACCTTTTACCCAACTTCCTGTATACAACTGCAAGTATTGCGAGTGTAATTGCGACACCACCTGAAATGCGATGGAGAAGTTCAGAGAAGTTCAGGTTTATACAATATTTCATCATTTTGAAAAAAAAAACAAACAAACAAAAAACATTTGTCTTTAAATTCAGATGGTTAAAACTCTCAATGGTTCTACAATGGATGTCTGATGAACCTGAGATGGTATTGTTGTACTGATTAATACTGAACGGTTTTTGACGGTTTTGAAATACACTTTCCAATTTGTGTCAACTACATTACATTTTGGTGTTTTGCTAATGATTAAGAGCTATGATGTTCCGTGGATACTCACCCAGGCAAGAACAAACGACGGCGATAACAACATCTCTGATGTAGCGTTGAGATGTGATGGAACTCTTAGCACTAACGTCGGCTGTAACGTTTCTTGTAGCTGGCATGCAGTTAACCGCGTTTAGCTCCAGCACTGTCAGAACTTTGGGGTTGTCTGAATTAGTGCAGGCCATCCTCTTCCCATTGTACAGCACGTTTTCTGGAGACAGAATGTAGCTGTTGAGGAAATGCGCTAGCTCTCCCAGGTCACAGTTACAGTTCCAGCGATTAAGGTCCAGGTTTAGCATCGAGAGCCGTGAGAGATAGGAGAAAGCATCAGGTGTGTTCTGCAGCCTGTTTCGAGAGAGATCCAGACTACTGAGACGTGGCAGGTTGCGGAAACTGTCTCTGCCCACGTAGGTGATGAGGTTGTCTGACAAATCCAAAGTCTCCAAGTTTCTCAGGTCGGAAGATGCGAAAGTACTCAAGTTGAGGCTGGTGAGAAGGTTCCCCTCCAGCAGTAGAGTTTTTAGAGAATTGGTATTCAGAAACCAGGATCCATTGATCTCCTTTAAAGCATTATGGCCCAGATGAAGGGTCTCGAGTTTACGAAGCCAGGAGAACGTCAGTCTATCCAGTGAGGGGCTTGAGATAAGGTTGTGGTCCAGAGATAGCGTTCTGAGGATGGTCAGGTTCCGAAAAGCGTTCCCTGTGATCGTAGAGATGATGTTGTTGCTGAGCACCAAAACACTCATGTTGGATAAATCAGAGAACACAATGTGATCCACGGTGTCTATGAGTCCATTTATGAGCATCAGGGCTTTGGTTGAGTCTGGAGCCTCTGGAGAAAAACACAAGAGGTCCATAACAGAAATAATATGTTGGTTTTTGCCTCAAATCGGATCTGTTAATCTTGACATTCACAACCTCAAGTGATCCATATCTGTCTTTAACAAGAATGCACCAGTTCCCTGAAACATCTACCTCAAGTTCCTTATAGTGGAGCTTTATTTTGGTTCCGCAAATATAAGATCAATTATTAATTTCCACACCAATCTAATGAGTATAACCACTGCCCTACCTAAATGCCATGAGACATTATCTTTATATCCGTCTCGCTTACTTCAACAATCTTTAAAAAGCATTATACTTTATTGGGTAAGTTCAGAATCTTGTTTGGAATTGTAACAAAATCTGTACAAACCAATTTAATATCAAAACGGGATATTTATAAAAGCATGGAATTTACAGAATCGCAATACAAATCAAATTGGCACCTAGGTCTCATGATAATATCGTATTTAGAGATCTCTGGTGACTATTTTTGGATTTAACAATGATTCATTCATTATTCCAGAATGACCACGTGAAAAAAAAAAACGGAAGAAAAAACTACAATTAAATGTAAAGAAACATAGTGAGTGGGCTAGTTTTATGTATGGTAGCTAGCTCCTCCTAGCCAGTTTTGTGTTTTCATTGCTAATGAACACTGACGTCAACTTTGTGAACAAACATAACCAAGTTTTAGGTTTGTCTGGGTTTGTGGGTTTGAGTTAATAGATTATTTTCTACTACTTGATAAGTTAAATACTGTATGGATGTTTTTTTTAACATTTTACAATTTTTCGATTCGATTCCGTTTCATTTTCAGGCGTTACAGTTTTCGTTTGTTTACTGTCTGATTTGTCTTAAGCAGCTGTATTTCATACTTTCAGATTTGATCTATTTGACTTATCTTAAATGTCGAGGCTTTAAGCGATAATATAATGCGGCAAACTCCAGTCTAGTAGGTGGCAGTAGAGCAGTTTCACCAACCATCCATGAACTGAATAGTAGATTAAGAAGTGATTCAATTTTTTTTTTTTTTTAATTTATTATTATTTTTTTTCTCCCCGATTTTCTCCCTAACTTAGTCGTGTCCAATTCCTCCCCGTCACTAGGGGGCTCCACATTAAGGCTACTACTACCACTCAGCCGGGAGGGCCGAAGACTACCACGTGTTTCCTCCGAACCACGTGACGCCAGCCGACCGCATCTTTTCGAACTGCTCGCTCGCGCACCGTTGGGGGCGGAGTAACACACTCGGAGGACAGCGCTATCCGCTCCCTCCGCTGCGCGAGCTCACAGACGCCCCTGACTGGCTGTAGAGCCGTGATTAATGTCGGAGCACTATGTACCTCTCATCCCGCCCCTCTGAGAGAGCTCGGCCAATCAGCTCTCTCTAGACCTCCGGCTGCGGGAGGTTACAGCACCACCCGGGATTCGAACTCGCGATCTCCGGATGATACGCTTTACCCACTGCGCCACTCGGAGGCCCGAAGTGATTCAATTTTTAACAATTCAATTTTAGACAAGTTCACTTATCGAAAGAGTTTAACGAACGAGTTCAACAGGCAGGAAATTGATTCAGATTGATTGAATCAAATTTACTGAATCACCTATCAAAAGACTGATTAAATTGCGAAATCAAATCAATGTGTAGGTCACAGCTATAAAAAGGCTTCAACGTCAAATACAGTCACATATTTAAAAAAAAAAAAAAAAAAAGGACAAACGAACTAAATGAGTTAAATGATACCGACGCTTCATCACCTATGATCATGGAGAGTTTGCTGCAGATGATGGCATCGGTAGAGCACACGACGCAGGAATCCGGGCAGAGCAACGAGAGCTGGACTTGTGTTACTGACACCATCAGCAGCAGCAGGACACCTGAGGAGCGTCATCATGATCATCAGTTAGCATGGACTAATTACAGTTGAACATAGATAGATAGATCTTACACATGCTCACAAATTTTTCTTTTGCATTAGGTTCAGGTCTACTGGCAGCTGGAAGGAAACTTAAAATGTGGAGTACATTGATGTCACAAGTGCATACAGTACAGTGCATTAATCGTACTCACTTCTCATGGCTTTTCGGTGAATTGGTCACATGATGTTCCTCTCATGACTCAACCAGAGAACTGAACCTGGTGTTGTGTGTTCGCCGCGTCTTTATCCTCTCTCTGTGCTCCTGTTACGAAGCAAGCAGTGATTAAACATGCATGACGCTCCATCTGTTCTCCTTAGTGACAAACACAAGGGCGTGTCACAAGGTCATGGGCAGGCCGCTGACGAATATTTCTGGCTTGGAAGAATGGGATCTGGTTTCTTTACAAAAAGAAACCAGTCTGTTTATACTTTTGTTCTATATGCAATACGTTGATTATTACTAGTGTATTTTTTTTTTATTTTCTTTCTTTACATTTGTTTAATTGTTTTGTCTGATTTTTAATAGACACTGTTTTTTTTTTTTTTTTTTTTTTTTTTTTTTTTAAATACAAGAGATGTTCAAGTCAATGCAGAACTTTTGATTGTGCATAATAACAGAACACATTTCTGAGAGTGAAAACTCGCTTTATTTCTCTGTATTAGAAATACAACCGGGATCGTCATTTTCAGATGTACTGCCTTCTTTAAAACGTTCAAATGTTTAACTGCCGCTAAGCGTCGTCTCATCACCGTACTGTGCTTAAGGTCTTCTGTAAATGTCAATCACTTTTACAGCCGGTTTGACTTGAACTTGTGTTACTGACGCCATCAGAAAAAAAGCATTTGCACCAAAAAAAAGCAATCATCTTGTCCTTAAAGCAACGATCATAGATTTTACAGTCTGCTTACCTGTTAACAAGTCACAAATCCACCCAGTTTCATCCGTCCGTTCCAGTTAAACCGAAGGCGTACAGGTGGAACCGGTGACACTCGGCTCGGTGCCGACAGCGGCCTGGCAGTGTACTGTTACTGCGCTTTACCCGAGTGCCACATGACCTCACAGCTGAGAGGCCGGAACACCGGGTGGTCACTTTACAGCTTCAGAAAATAAAGAAAACCTCAACGTCCATACAGTCAAGTCTTTATTGATGATGAAGAGCAATAACAACGCGGATTTTATTTTTAGTGAAGAATTTATAACACATGCTTGTGGAAAACTGATTACAATTTTTAACGTCCTGATCTCACGTTTTTTTTTTTATCGTTAAATAGGATCATTATTATATCATTCAAAAAAATATATGACAAATTTCCCCTCATATATTATTTTTTCATTTCTGAACGTATATTTAACAACAAAAAGAATGAAAAAAAAATATTTATGGATAGTTTTTGTAACAGCAAATGTAAATGAAATGAAATAAAAGTCCAACATTTTTAGAACATATGCACTATGCACATAAGCATAAGCTTTAAATTGCAGAGAAGTACTTTTCATTTAGACTATTAAATCTATTAAATACTCTATATAATCGCTTTATGAGAACGAACATTCATTCATTCTAGAAAAACGGAACCTTTTTTGTATTATTTAAAAAATATATATATATTTTTGAGATTTTCAAATGATGTTTCTTTGCTTCTCAAATTCATAAAAACATCAATTAAGCTTAAATATGGTGTAACGCTGGCTAGTGAATTACAGCGACATACGCTCCCTACTAGCCGCGATTAATTAACTCAGCTAGCTTCCTGTATAGTTAACCAACTTGCGATTCCGCTTGACCGAGAAACAAAAACACAGACAAACGACAGGGTTTTATTATTACGTTTCACATAATCAGGATCATTTTCCCAGAAGCCCCGGAGCCGTGAATGATGTCCTCATGGGCTTGAGCAACTTTATCGAGAGCGTACTCCGGACCGATCACGGGTCTGAGCCACCCGGCCTCCATTCCTGCAAACAGCGCCGCGGCCGCCTCCGCCATCTCCTCCTTCACACACACACACACACACACACACACACACACACACACACACAGAAATAAAACAAGATGGTAAAATGATATAGCGAGTGTCAGCATGCTGAAAATGTCCAAATCAAAATGTTAAAAAAAAAATTTAAAAAAAGTAAAATGTTTTAAAATGAAAATGGGGTATCAGATGCCTGTAAAGGAGGCGTGGCTTCAGTATCTGTCTGCTTTAGGGAACGAGGCGTGGCTTCTGTATCTGTCAGTCGCAGCGAAGAAGGCGTGGCTTCTGTATCTGTCAGTTTTAACGAAAAGGGGGCGTGGCTTCTGTCTCTGTCAGGTTTAGGAAAGGAGGCGTGGCTACAGTGTATTAGTTTTAAGGAGGTGTGGCTTCTGTATCTTAGTTTTAGTATTAGTTTTAAGGAGGTGTGGCTTCTGTATCTTAGTTTTAGAAAAGGAGGCGTGGCTTCTATATCGGTCAGTTTTAACAAAAAGGGGGCGTGGCTTCTGTCTCTGTCAGGTTTAGGAAAGGAGCCGTGGCTACAGTGTATTAGTTTTAAGGAGGTGTGGCTTCTGTATCTTAGTTTTAGAAAAGGAGGCGTGGCTTCTGTATCTGTCAGTTTTAACAAAAAGGGGGCGTGGCTTCTGTCTCTGTCAGGTTTAGGAAAGGAGGCGTGGCTACAGTGTATTAGTTTTAAGGAGGTGTGGCTTCTGTATCTTAGTTTTAGAAAAAGGAGGCGTGGCTTTTGTATCTGTCAGTGACAGTGAAGGAGGCGTGGCTTCTGTATCTGTCAGTCTCAGTAAAGGAGGCGTGGCTTCTGCATGTGCCAGTCACAGTGAAGGAGGCGTGGCTTCTGTATCTTTCAGTCTCAGTAAAGGAGGCGTGGCTTCTGCATGTGCCAGTCACAGTGAAGGAGGCGTGGCTTCTGCATGTGCCAGTCACAGTGAAGGAGGCGTGGCTTCTGCATGTGCCAGTCACAGTGAAGGAGGCGTGGCTTCTGTATCTGTCAGTCTCAGTAAAGGAGGCGTGGCTTCTGCATGTGCCAGTCACAGTGAAGGAGGCGTGGCTTCTGCATGTGCCAGTCACAGTGAAGGAGGCGTGGCTTCTGTATCTGTCAGTCTCAGTAAAGGAGGCGTGGCTTCTGCATGTGCCAGTCACAGTGAAGGAGGCGTGGCTTCTGCATGTGCCAGTCACAGTGAAGGAGGCGTGGCTTCTGCATGTGCCAGTCACAAGGCTCCTCAAGGCCAATACTGCATGTGGTTAGACTGTAAAGTCCTGCACTACCACTCTGATTACTGCTCAAAGGCTAAGCTAAGCGAAAACTGCGCATGATTAGATTATTGTATTTGCAGTCCCTTTCTTGCTGAAGTAGATCTTCAGCTTTTTAAATGAGACAGACAATCAAGCTCCACTTTACCTTCGTGGCAGAGAACAAAGCCACACCGACGATAACCGACTCCTTCAACATCATGTCTCTGGGGTTAATCTCGATGGAACCTCTGCATCCTACAACCTGAAAGATCATCAGAATAACAGCAGGAAGTTAGGAAGGAAGCGCTGAACATATAACGAGAAATCCGAGCTCTTTACCGTCACTCTGCCGTCGTGCGCCAGCAGCTTCAGGTCGCTGCTCAGGTTCACGTTCGACAGCATCTCAACGATCACGTTTACGCCGCGGCCTTCGGTCGCTTCCTAAAAAGCACAGACGCTGGCGTGTACTAATCCCTCTGCTACACACATCACAGTTACAGCAGCAGTGGAACAAACCTGGATTTTCTCCACGTAGTCCTTTTCTCTGTGGTTAAAGGCCATGTGGGCTCCGTTACTGAGCGCCAGCTTCATGCCCTCAGGGGTACCAGCCGTACCCAGAACCTTCAGCCCGAACGCTCGGGCCAGCTGACACGCCGCGACTCCGACCTCACATCACAAACACACAGACTTGCTAACACACCAAAGAAATCAAGAGAACACGCAAGCAACCTACACACGTACACATTACACGCTCATTAAGAGGACAAACAAACACCAACACTAGAGTGAGCGTATTAGAGTGTAACACACCTCAACTAATGTTCGGCCACGCGCCGAGAGTCGGTTTTTATTTTTATTCTAGTCTATATACATACAATTTATATGTCTTGCATAAAATTTATATTAATTTTCTTTTCTTATGAATGACCATATTCCATTTTTAATAATGATATAAACAAAATAATTATTTATGCATCACATTTAAATATTTTTGTTAAATTAAGTATAGTTTCATTTGTATTCTGTAGTAATAAATTGATAAACTGTGTTTGTTTAATTATTTATATGAATGGTAATATACTGCACTGTACATGATACATTACATCATTATTGACATTTTATAATAATAAAAATGTCCTTAATGTATAAGAAAAATAATAGTTTAATCTATTTAAGAGTTGCTTTCAAACTTTTGCCTTTTTTAAAATACAGTATTATTATAATAATAATAATAATAATAATAATAATAACAGCACTTTTAAACAAGCTTTTAGCTTATTATTAATATTATTATAGTTGTAAGCAATGATGAGCGGGCCCAAGCACCCTGCGCTATTGCCACCCTGCGTCTGTTTGTGTGTGTGAGTGTTAACATTTTTGACGCGTACGTGTGCAGAATAGGCCGCATATGCTAGAAAAAGCATCACACTATGATGTCACTCAATGTTATGACACTGAACCTGTCTCTGAACGTGATCACTCAATATGATGTTCCACATAAAGTTACTCGCCACTTTTCGGGGTAAGTTTAAGGCATTGTCACGGCCGACCCGTTTGGGATATCAAAAATCCCTCCGCAATTTTGCATCCTCACGGTCTTTAGATAACACCGGCCCAGTTTGGTGGCGATCGTATAAATTCCGTAGGAGGAGTATATCAAAATCCTTCGGATGTGTTTTGGCAAATGACACAAAATAATCCCTTTTGACTTTCCATTAAGTTGGTCCCAGGACATGCAGTGTTAAAGTTATTTGGCTCAATGAGCTCTAAATGTGCACCGAGTTTCATGTGCATACGTGCAAGTGTGTATGAGCTAAGCAGCAAAAACTGGTTTGAGGGCCCCTGAAGGCCCCATGCTACCCCCAGGCCCAGACTCTCAAGCATCCTAATGGCAGCAGATTTTCATGAATTTTTGAGCATGTTAAGACCCACAAAAAGCCAAAAATAGTAGGGAAAAAATCCTTAGGAAACAAAGAGGGTCCTGCGCACCCTATAATGCTTGGGCCCTAATAATAATAATAATAATAATAATAATAATAATAATAAAATAAGAAGCTTGTTTAAAAAGTCCTAAAACTATTCTCAGATGCTGATTTATATGGAACATAAACGTTATTTTTCTGTGCGTTCCTCTGGGTAACTCGGTCATGGTAACCCTGACTTCTTGTTCTTACCCCTCCACTCGCTCCATGGACCAGGACGGTCTCTCCTGCTTTAGCATGTGCCCTTTAAGAGACAAAACATACACACTGACTCTCGAAAACAGACACAGGTGAATGCAGAGGGGACAGAAAAGCTCAGAGGTCACTCTTACTTGTGAAACAAAGCCCTGTACGCGGTGAAGTACGGGACTCCAACAGCAGCTCCCTGCTTGTAACTCAGAGACTCGGGCAGTTTGTGAACAGACTCCTCTGAAGCCACTGTGTATTCGGCGTATCCTCCTGTCTCCGTGCTGACGGTATACACGCGGTCACCCGCCTGGAAGGAGACGCCAGACAGAGATACAGTCAATACAACCGCATTGTATGCACTCAGGAGATCTCATTATTAGCATTCCCTGACTCTAGGAGTTGTGTATTGTGCGCGAGTTGTGTAGCTGCACCCGAGGGGTTTTATGCCAGATGAACTTCCTGACTAAATCCTCCCATTTTATCTGAGCTTGGGACCGGCACAGCATCCAGTGGCGGGAGTCTGGGTGGGAACTGAACCCGGGCCTTCTGCATGAGCCACCAGTGCCTCCATCATACAGTGGATGCTCCTAATATTCAAAAGTATGTGCACCCTTGACCATCACCGTCACACCCATGTCCTCGTTGAGCTTCTCACTCCATATTGATTTCCCTTTTCCTGTTATAATGAGCTCAAGTCTTCTTTTCTGCGAAGGCTTTCCACGAAACGTTGCAATGCGTCTGTATGGAGTTGTGTTCATGCAGCTACAAGAGCTTCAGGCATTAGTATGAAACCAAAAGGGTATCATAGGATTACTCGACATACACTTAACATGTGTAATAACACACTTTTCCTCATGCAATGTGTGTAAACTAAAATAAAAGAGGTGTCACCTTCAGGAAGCGAACTCCATCTCCCACAGCCTCCACCACACCACCGACATCAGATCCAGGAGTGTAGGGGAGGCTGGGTTTACGGGCATAGGCACCGGAACGGATATACGTCTCCACCGGGTTCACGCCACACGCGTGCACTCGAACGAGCACCTGTGACTCAAACGAGGAAACTGTAAATACAGTCAGCCTGCGGTATGTTTAACAAAACCGAATGTAACCAGTTTTACCTGTTTGGGTCCTGGAGCAGGGACCGGTAAGTCGGAGCAGAACTTCAGAACAGAAGGAGCTCCAAACTCGGATACTCGTATGGCTTTCATTACTTTTAATGTTGCCATTTTAATTGTTTCAAACCTGTTACAGAATCATATGTCAACACTTAAAAAAAAAGAAGCATTTTTTTATATTTACAATACTTTCTATTGAGTGGTCCGGTTTCTAATATGAATCCAGAACTTTCTGTAACATGCTCCAGTGGCTGGGCTTTGGGCACTGGGTGGGAACACGAACTCGGACGTTCTGCGTGGCAGGCAAAAAACTTACCACCGGGCCACCAATACCCCATGAATTAATGTTAAAATGCTCCTCTTAACAGAACCAGAGGGTTCTTGTAAGGATGGTGGTGAGAGATATAAAAAATAATAAGGGTTTCAATACTTTATCTCATTGAAATCAGACAGGATGCTGCATGCATATAACAACATTTTTGTAACTTTGCATTTTTTTTTAATTTTATGTTAAAATAGTGCTTTGATCTTATTACACTTACATAACCAGTTTTCATAGCTACAGATGTTCTAATAATTGAGACATGCTTTAAAATTCCACAAGCATGCTAGATACTGTATAATGCATCAGACTATAAGATTCAAACTTGGCTCTGAATTAAACACTTGCAAGTGTATCGAGAAACTCACCAAGATGCAAACACACAACATTTATTTTAGACTTTGAACCATGCTTTTCGCGAACACTTCCGGATCTGCCATATGACACACCTCGGCTACCATACCGTACCTTGTTTCCACCAAAAATCCCGCCTTTCTGCGCTACAATTGGTTAAGAGATTCTAACTCGCGATCGGATTGGCCATAAGGACTGTCAGCCAGGCTGTGCCGAAGTCGAGTCTGATTCTGAATCAATGACGGGAGTGCAGATTCGACCCTTTGAACGAATCTATTCGTTCTAAGAGTCGATTCGCATCGGCACAGTACGGTCTTTTTTAATTTTTTTTATCGGTTCTATTTCCGACAGGACTGAAAATGAGATAATAGTAATATTCTTTAAGGTTCAACACACTACTAATGTGATGTGTGATGTGTAATTTTGCATAGAATCTTAGAAACGACCCACTGATTCAAAGAGCCAATTCTGAGAGTCGATTGACTCTACCAACAAAGACATGACATATTGTGTGAAGAACACTGCAGTATTCCCATCATAAATAGTAGAAAAGTTTTGTTTTGTAAGGTTTTGTTTGTTTTGTAAGGAGTGTGCGATTTATAACAGCTTTAATCTCAGTAAAAGTGTAAGAGTCACGATGAATCATTTGTACATTTAACAGGAACGAGTACGAATCGGTGAAGAGTCGATTCGTTTTTGTACTCAATTCCGAATCGGATCTCAAGAATTGTGATTCACCGGAAGTGGATATTTCTAGCAGCTCATTTAAACCCAGGGCTAGCATGCAAGCACAGTGAAATAATCATTATATGTTACACAGAAATGGCTGAGTAAAGAAGTTTATGAAGATTATGATTATTATTACTCGTTGCTTTTTGGCTAACTGTACATTATGGAAGGAGAAAACACGTTTAAACAGTGGAAGAAGCAATGTCTGAGCAAGCTGGACTTGAGTAAAAAAGGCAGTATAGATGAGCACATTAGCTCTGTGGTCTGTTTACTAAACACTTCCGATAATTATTTCACCACAAGCTCGTGTTCTGGAAGAATCATCCTGATTGATGGGGTAAAGTGATAATACACTGCAAAACATCTGGCTCAGGATTCAGTCTCACATGCTTTGATTGGTTAGTTAAAGAATCAACCAGTCAGGCAATTAAGAGATTAAGTGTGTGTTGTGTTGGTGTGTGTTGTGACAGCTGTCAGATTGTGTTGACGTGCAAAAGCAGAACTGTTCCTGGCTCTTCGTCACTCATAACAAGTGCACAAAGGATGATGTGGTAAGATCTCTCTTTGTTAGTTTTATGATTTCATCATCATTTCATAGATTTTAAAAATCTTTATCTGTCTGGCCAGAAAACAAGTCACCATTTCAGAAGGGCTGCGCCAAGCAAAGAAAACTACTGAGGAGATTACTGTAAAGTTACTGGAACTTAGTTAAGAGCTACAGGGGTTGGACAATGAAACTGAAAAGCCTGGCTTTAGACCACAATAATTCATTAGTATGGTGTAGAGCCTCTTTTTGCGGCCAATACAGCATCAGTTCGCAATGACAATGACGGATACGAGTCCTGCACGGTGGCCAGAGGGTTTTTTGAGCCGTTCTTCTTGCAGAATAGTGTCCAGGTCTCTACGTGATGCTGATGGAGGAAAGCGTTTCCTGACCGGCTCCTCCAAAAACACCCCAAACTGGCTCAATAATATTTCGATCCGGAGACTGTGCAGGCCATGGGAGATGTTCAGCTTCGCTTTCATGTTCATCAAACCACTCTGTCACCAGTCTTGCTGTGTGTATTGGTGCACCATCATCCTGATCCATACAATTCAGGATACAATGTTTGAACCATTGGGTGCACATGGTCCTCCAGAATGGTTCGGTAGACCTTCGCAGTGACACGCCCATCTGGCACGAGTATTGGGCCTCGGGAATGCCATGATAACCATCACTGGTTGCCCATGCCCAAACCATCACTGATCCACCCCCATGCTTCACTCTGGGCATGCAACAGTCTGGGTGGTACGCTGGGTGACCAAAGGTTTTTGGCCATAGCAGCCCCGGCCATGTACATCGACCCTGTGATGCTCCCGATGAACAGTTTTGGTGGAAACTGGATACAATGCGGGTTAGCACCCGGACATCCCATTCAGACGGCTTCCTCTCGCGTCCACAGTTACGCCTGTTGGATGTGGCTCGTCCTTCTTGGTGGTTTGCTGACATTACCCTGGATACCGTGACTCTTGATATATCACAAAGACTTGATGTCCTGGTCACAGATGCGCCACCAACAATTTGTCCTCTTTTGAGCTGATATGTCACTCATAGTGTTGTGTGCATTGCAATATTTTAAGCAAAACTGTGCGATTACTCTGCTAATTTAACCTTCACACTCTGCTCTTACTGGTGGAATGTGCAATCAATGAAGATTTAGAAATGAAACCTCCAACTCTAAACTGGTCAGAGTTTCAGTTTCATTGTCCAATTAAGAGCATATCAAAAACCATCACACACACAATGTGATGAGAACTCACAGGTTTGGGACTTAACAGCTGTCCAACTCACAAGGAAAAAAAAGGCTTTACTTTGCTAGGGAGCGTAAAGACTGGACTTTAAAACAGATCAAAGACGTTACTTAAAAATGAAATTTTTTTTTCATCTCCTTAGACGACTGGTTTGCTGAAATCTTCTGGAGACGCCGTCTTTAAGTTTGAACCCTGTGTTCTTCACGTGCAGTGCAAACGGCTAGAGGACGCACAACTCCTGGTACCAGTGTAGAAAAAACATTCAATAACAAACTTGAAGATCCAGTATTAAGATAATTGAAATATTTTAGTACAATAAATTATTTCTAAGGTTGTATTTTATTCTTTTTTATTCTCTCTTTAGCATTCTGTGGCCATAAATTCAGGGTTCAGGAACTCGGGAGTGACTGTGGGAAAGAAAGGCAAAATCATTATGGTGAGCCTTTTCAAACTTAAATACATACTTAATATTATTTTATAATAATTATTTAGATGTTTTGGTTACTTGGGTTTACACTCAGATCTTTATATCATTAACGCTACTTAATTCCACATTTAAACCGTAAGGGGCGGGGCTTAGGTAGAGCGAGTAATGGATGTACAGAGGAAATAACGTTGTGATAAGGAAATAAAGAGCTGCTCTGTACCCTTTATATATAATAAGTTTTGCTCACGTTTATACAGTAGATTCGACGTGAACCTTTCATTAATGCTTCATTATGGTACAGTGGAAATGTATTGAAATAAATTATCTGATGAATTCAACGCAGGCTGTGCGTAGCACCCACTGTCTCGAAGTTCCTCTCGGCCACGAGGGGAAAGTCCTCGCCTCCGAAGAGTATATCGCTTTTCTAGTCGGAGTCGCAAATAATAAAATGGACGAAAACCTCAAGAGGATCGAAAGGTATAACACTATTACCCTGTTGTTGCCTTTGCACTCTATGCAGTTTACTAACATCACCTCCTGACCAATCAGAATTCAGCAACCCTGATGTACTGCATATCAGGCTTTTGTTTATAAACTATAGCCTACAGTCGGATATAATGGTCTCATGGACATAACAGCACATAATAATGAAAAATACTGCAAATGTGAATAATCAGGCTTAAGGAAGGTTAAAACAATTCTCGAAACATGAAACCTTTTATTTGTAAAAATGATATTTGTTTCATTAGATTAAGATTAGATGATGTTCTTGTCTGCCTCAGGTTCTATGACTGTCTGAGATCTGCTCTGGAACCCGAGGAGGGTAAAAGGTGCATCGAGGACACCGAGTCCGAAGAGAAAGCTGTGTACAGACGGAGGAGGAAGAGGAGAGAAGAGCGGGACGAAGCAGGATCAGATAATAGCGTCAGACAGCAGAGCGACACTGAGCACAGCGACGAGATGGAGTGTGGACTGAGTTTATTCTTTTAGAGCCGTCGCAGCACTCCGTGTGGCTGGAATGAGGCTCTTTAACCTGAACTGCCTATTTTTTTTTTTTTTTAAAGAGAATTTCCTAAAAAAAATTTTATGAAGTTGCTATGGCACGGTCAGTGTTTTGTACAAAAGGGTACAAATAAAAACTATTCTCATGACTACATTTTAAAGTGAAGTAGTATTCATGGACAGTATTAGTACAGCGGTACCTCGACATACGAATTTAATTGGTTTCTGGAGGCGAGTTCTTATGGTGAAACTTCGTATTGTGAAACGCATGTTCCCATAGGAAATAATGTAAATGCAGGTGATCCGTTTCAGCCACCCAAAAATATTACCAATTTTGTTTAACAACCATATTTTTGCGTATACGAACAATTAAAATTTATTTAGAAAAGACATGTAATTAAAGCAAAATATCAAATAAATAGGCGTTAAACCTCACTTAACCTTAATTTATGATTCCTCTTGGCACCGGCTGATTTAAAAACCAAACTGAAAGCGTCTCTGTGCTATGACACTGATGTGCATTATAACATTCTTGGGACTAAATCTTGCATAAAATGCAAAAAAATAAAATAAATCATACATCCATTCGTGATGCTTTTTACATTCTGGCTCTTTGTGTTTGTTTGTTTATTTATTAATTAACTTATTGATTACAAATATGGGACTCCTCCTGGATTTAATTGTATTTACTAGCGTGATCTCATTTAGTGCTTCTGCTGCAAAGACGCGAGATGATGTGGAATGTACTGTGCTTTACGCTTCATGAAATGATGTGGAGGAAACGCTAACTGTACTGATTAAATACTGACATTTTAAGCTCTCTAATGAACTGTTCCAGGGTGTTAATCCTTAAAATAGCGTAGAAGAAGAAGCTAGTGCACTAGGTAGGGTGTAGAATTCTTGACGAAGGACACTACTTGGTGTGTGGAACAAGGGATTCTACACCCTACATAGTGCACTAGCTTTCTCTGTTACTCTGTCTGGGATTCAGTGATATGCTAGAACCTAGTTAGCCACGAAAGAACATTTGGACTGTCCAGAGATGATTGGATTTGTGTGTTTCTGCACCGGCATCCGGTAACTAACGTTCCTTTTGCCGTACAGAAGTGGGCGTGGCCGTGCGGGACAGATGTTGTGATGTCAGATGTAAAAAGGTCTATAAAGTAAATGAAAACTTTAAATGTACCCATAAATAGATAAAAAAAAAAGTATAACGGGTTGCTTTTTAAATAAATAATAAAGAAGGCAAATTAAAAAAATTAAACACTTTGTCTCCATTTCATCACACCGCACTGGTTATTGGTTGTTTTCCTTTAACAGTATGACACTGAGTGGTTTATTTCCTATGAATCATATGAAAAGCAGCATCTTGAATTACATGTGTTTTATTTTCACAACCATTCATTTAAATAAATGCGGCATTCCCATCTTTCTTTTATCTGGCGTGTTCATTCGTTACTGATAACGAGGGTTGCCTGATCTTTAATTAAGCACACGTTTTAAATTTTTTAAAATTTTTTAATCCGCTTTTATCATCTCCCATGCGTACACTGCAGCCTGTATCTGTTTCAAATTAAGATGTTTCTTCCAAAGTGAACACGACTGTTTAGATGGGAGACGCAGGACACGTTGTTGGTCTCCAACCTGATGCTGGACTGCGGTTTGGAATCCCATTTCCTCAGGATTAGAGATCATTACTCTTGCAGCGTCAGGCCAGCGCTGGCTCATTTGGAGGATGTGGCTCATTAGCAAGTCCATGCGAGGCTAGTGATGAATTGTGTCGCAGAAGTGTACACAGGTGAAGTTTGTGGATTTGGTCACGCACAGCTGGCGATGGTTGTGTGCTGTGGTGAAACAGGATTAACTTGACCGTACGTGACGGACACGAAATTCAGCCGAGACATGTTTATGTTTTAAAGGCCGGTGCCGAGATGAAGGTTAGGGTTAACTGGGATGGCTGGGCCGTACTGGGAGTCATGTGTAAAGAAAGAATAAAGAGATCGGGATATGTAAGCGCATGGAGCACACAAACTCTGTCAGAAAAAGAAAAAAAATGCCCCTTCTGCCTTCTTCCACATACATGAGATCAAAGATGGTTCGTCACACTGTGATTGACAGAGCATTGCCACGCCCATCTGCATGCAATTCTAACATATATATGGGCAAAACACAGTATTGGTGCTGATTGAATTTTTTTTTTTTCATGTTTTATATATATATATAATACAGAAAATGTGTCTGTGCCAAAGAAGCTACTTCTGAAGTTTATGCAACATGGACGTGACCAATCTTGCTTCCCTACAAATTTCAGCTTGTTAACTTTAACTGTGTAGGGCAGTTGAATGTTGCCACTTCTGGGCCCTTGAACAAGGCCCTTAACCCTGAATTGCTGAGATATATAAAGAAATAGAAATGTAAGTTGCTCTAGATAAGGACGTCTGCCAAATGCCATAATGTAAATGTGTTGGAGAGATGATTTTATATGAGCTCCAGAAATGTCCATTTTTCAGCCCAATGTCTCGCTTCAAACTATAATCATTTAAAATGCACATTTATACATGTGACCTGCATGTGAAGCATGTGACCTGTAAAGTTGTTGCATAAAATAGTTTTTTGGTTAAAGCTTAAAAAGCAAAAAAAAAAAAAAAAAAACTGTAGTGTCCGTAACCATGCCAGATTCGTGTTCGTGCATTTTAGAATAATACGCTTTTTTCAGGTTTATGTCTTTTTATTTAAAATCTAAATTGGTCAAGTTTCATCTCAGTGACAGTTAAGATCACTGAAAGATTTGAATTCCAAAAAGCTACAGACACTAAAACATATAAAAGGGCCTGAAATTGTATTTAGTAAATGTGTTTCCTTTCATCGGACAGAAATATAAATGTGCATGAATATTTACAAAAAAACGAACACCGGATCGGAAGATAAGAAGCGTTAAGTATATATACAAAAGTACATCTTTATAAGTATATACGTTATATGATCCTATTTAGAAATTCACTCGTTCACTTACTATAGGTGAGACTTTTTGGCATCAATGCCATGTTGTGGCTGTTAGTGTTCTTTCATGAGAACAGCAATGTGGCTGAATAGGAACCTATGATATATAGAAATGTGTAGAAAACACTATCATTTCCTTTCCTTTTTTTTTTGTTTTTTTGGGGTTGATATTTGAGCTTGCCAGGAATGTTCACGGGGCATCTGGTTGAAACCGGAGCTGCACATTGGGACCCGGGATCTCGTGGGCTGCAGGTGAGAGGATGTAACTGCGAAGCTTCCAGAACAAAGGCCATCAAAAGAAATGTAAGATAAATGTCACTAATGTTGATTAAATTAAGCTGCTAGTTTGTTTATATACTGAAATACAGATCCAATGTAATTTGTTAGAATAAAAAAAAAAAATCACGACTGAAACGCCAAGAGTCTTGGACAAGAGTGATGTACAGTAGCTGAGTTTAAGGAACTGTACGTGCCGTTGTACACGTCGTTATTGTTCCTCATCATTGCTGCCGTCGGTTTGCTCGTTAGTGATCGAAATCTACATCCAGCTGCTTTGTGATGAGCTCTAACATTCAAGGTGCAACATGAATGAAGCAAAAATTGATGTGAGTTGAATGTTGAGTTGTATTGAGTTCAGTAAGTCACCACTAGAGGGGGTTAATGCACTTTCACTCAGAACAGATCTCTTTAAGAGGCTTTAAGGGTTTAAAGGGGGAATTTGAGAATAAGCTAAATAAACAATTTCTCAAAGCGCGGTAATGTTAATGATGATGAAATTATCCGCAGGTGATTTTGTCAAAAGCTGGAGCACTGTGAGTGTGTGAGTGTGTGTGTGTGTGTGTGTGTGTGTGTTTTTGTCTGAGGAGGAAGTGACTCATCTACAGTATGATCAGGATGAAGTAAAACACTGATGTTAAACAGTGAATGTTTTATATGCAACTTTAAATGTATTGCTGGAAATAATCGTACTGAATATTAGTTTTTTGGATCATCATTGTTTTGTAGAAAGCAACAACGTTCACAGCGTTAATCTCTGCATCAAACACCTGCCACGGGTTTTGACTTGTAGCTATAAGGGTTCCCATAACATTCTTCTTTGGTCTTCCTTAGGTTCAAGAATAAAAGTTGAATTTTTATTCCTCAAGAAATAGGTGCTGAAAAAATTCAAACATGTTGAAAAATTGAAGCGCTGGGTCTTAATCCCAAAAATTCTTCCTTACGGATGTAAATTGAACTCGAGCAGCATTTTGATTTATGACTGTCATTCATCTGATCTCCTTCATGAATGATGCTATGAATCATATGTGAAAGATGTGCATTTTATGTTAAACCCTGTGAAAACTAAAAATGTGAAAATAACTGAATAGTTTAAAAAGCGAATGTGAAAATAAATTTAACAAGCAAAGGATTAATTATTTGAAAAGGAATCAAATAACAAATTAACTAGAAAAGAATATAATCTGAAAAATTACTGATAAATGAACAAATGAAAGATAAATCAATAAAAATGAATAAAGCTCTAAATGAACACAAAAAATCTATTTAAAAAAACGATAATTTTGAAAATAAACAATGAATCAACTGATAAATGAACAAGTGAAGAATTACTTTGTTAAAAATGAAATGAAAAAAAAAAAATGAATCGTGATAAAATGAAGAAGTGAAAGAGGAATCGATAGAAAATAAAACAAGTGAAAATGAATCAAGTGATGAATAAATTAACAAATGAAAATGATGGATCACGTTTTTGTCAAAGTTAATTGTGATTATTATGAGCATAATGAAGAAGAAGAAGAAGAAGAAGAAGAAAAAGAATCACATCAAAAAACGAATTGTGTCAGAATCATTCAAGTGGAAATGATTCGTGTGTGTCGAGAAAGTAAATGTATTTGATGAAAAAAATGAATTAATGTATATATGAAAAATATGAAACAGATGACAATAAAACCACACGTGCTACATGTGAAAAGCTGACTTTGTGTAAAAATGTGCAA
Source organism: Clarias magur (assembly GCA_013621035.1). Lineage (NCBI taxonomy): Eukaryota > Metazoa > Chordata > Actinopteri > Siluriformes > Clariidae > Clarias > Clarias magur. The sequence goes on along the minus strand of QNUK01000956.1, from coordinate 78,716 downwards.
AACATTACACGTCAAGTGTGTTAAAAAAAAAAAAACCCACGTCTCTAAAGGTGACGTTGATGTGATTTGTTTTGTTTTGTTTTCGTTTCCATGTCTAATATAATATTAAATGTCATGTTCAGAAACTTCCGTTGGACTTGGATGAAAATGAAAGAAAATCAGATCCTCTGAGTGTGTTCGTACCTCACCTTTAGAGGATTTAGAGGAGAGAGGAAAAAAAAAAAAAAAAAAGAAAAAGAAAAATTACCAGGGCTCTGATGATCGTCTTAAAACAACAGCAATTAGCCACCTGATGGACTGAGGAGTGATTAGAAAGGTGGTTGAGTTATTATTGCGTATTAAGGAGCTGAAGAGGGAGCGCAGGGCTGGTGATTGGCAGGCTGAAGGAGCTGAAGGAGCTTTAATAGGAGTGAGGAGATGGAGGAGGAGGAGGAGGAGGAGGAGGAGGAGGGGAGTCGCTGCAATCAGCACTGAATTGGGAGCTTTTTTTTTTGTGTGTGCTGTGTGTGTGTGATTGTCAAGTGGGCCATTTCTGCGCTCTGATTAGGAGCTTTTTCCCCCCACTGGAAGCTGATTTTTTGCGGCCTCTTCGTCCTCCGTGCTCAATGCAATCAGCCGCCCTCTTACTGTCGCTCCATCCCGGCTGATTTCCGTCCCCTCCCCTGCTGCAAAAGAAATACGAAATCCCTCTCTCCGACTCGTTACAAAAAAAAAAAAAAAAAAACTCCTGAAGAAGGTCACCTTGTGGCTGATGAGCATCTGGAGTAGCTCTTGTTTTATTTCTATGAACGGAATATTGACCAGACTTAATGGGACACCGTTTAGGAAAACTCGCAATACTGATGTTTCGTTTTTTTCATCCGGTTGCAGAGACCAGATCAGTGATAAAAATATATAGCTTCTCCTATTTTCCAAGGATGAGGTTTCAATACTAGTTTGAATAGTCATTTAAAGGGCATGCTACAGTTGGGGGCGGAGCTACAGGCTTTGGCCGGGGTGGCGAAGTCTTCCCTTTGGCCTTAATACGGAAACAAGTAGGCAAAACTTCCATATTTACATTCATCAGGTAGCTCATTGGCTACCATTCATACTTCCTGTTTTGCTAGCTAGAGCTTCTTTGTAGCTTGTTAGCTGACAAACAAATCTGCGTCCTTTTACTGTATATCTGACAAAGATCTTACTGAAATGCTCAGGTCCTGCACAGATGATACTATAGACTATACGAAGTCTATGCACTAGAATGAATTAGGCATTTTCGTGCCACCCCAGATGGCCACCCCAACAGTATTTGGGTTTAACTTGGCCACCCCGCGCTACTGTACGCGCTCTTCTGACTACAATATTTGATTCAAGCAAGACAGAGACATCTTTATTCATCATCTGAACAGTACGTGACGACTCGCAATGCCGTCTCAATGGTGAGGCTTATTGCTTATGTGTATCAGAATATGCAAATCACACACACACAACAAAAACAGAATGAAATGACTACGATAAAAATGCGACCCGTTATTATAGCAGGGGCTCCCCAAAACGTTGCTCGTTTGGGATATTTGGAAAAAACGTAACAGCCCCAGGACCTGTTGAGTGCCTCATTACCAGGGATGTTAACAAACACATGCGACAAGATTGCTGGTTTAAAAAAGAGACCACACTCACGCATGCGGCTGCGAGACGCAGTTAAACTAATGGCTTTAATTGCTAGCTGGATCAACGCTGCCGCTCAACATTGTCGGTTAATAACGGCCGACTAAAAGGTCAGCCCAAAGGTCAAAGGGGTCAATCTGAAAACGGCTCGGCTGACTTAGGAAACGTGCAGGTCGGTAGACGCGGCGTCACATCCGATTCTTTGGTGCAGAATTCATTCCCAGATAAAGGAACTTAGTGAGGGGATTTTTGTCCCGAGACTACGATAATGACCGAGGCAAGGAATACAAGACAATGTTTATCATAGGAAACGCATCAACAGCAGGGTGTCCTGATCCTTTTCTCTGTTACAGTATATGCTTCCCAAACCACTGGGTTTTGCTCACAAAGCATTATTATTTATTAAAGAACAACAATTTTTATTCATTTAGTGCTACGGGTAATGTTGTGGAACATCTGATCTGAACTTACTTCCTCTTCTCACTTGTGGTATAAATGCTTGATGCATGAATGAATCAGCATCTTGTCGGGTCGTGTTCCTGGAAAACAGCGCCTCTATAATTAAAAGATCTTTTCAGTTACTGATATTTGATTCACGGTGCTAGTTTTTTTTTTTTTTTTTGTGGTTATTTTAAGGCTGTTAATATTACCGAGTTAACGTGTGATTAATCTAGAAATTTTTTTTTTTTTAACGCGTTCCTATTTTTTAACACAAATGAATCCTATGACCCTAAGGGCCTCCCATAATCGCAGCACGGTTACCCGGCTGTATGTAATAAAGGCATGCTTGATGCGGATAATGACATGACTGAGGGAAAAATCGCCCGTTGTGCTGAACAAGTTCCATCATAAAAAAGCTTTTAGATTAGTCGGGATAAAGCAGGTGAATCCAGGAGGATCCGGGTTCGAGCCCTGTCGTTACAGCCCATGCATGCAGCGCTGGTCCCATTCGGGGGATTTTAATTTAGCGTTCGTTCATTTTCGAGCTATTATAAATCTTTCCTCTGAGCAGTTTGTTGTGCGTTTCGTTACAGCAACATTGCATGGTTATAATCCAGTAAATCTGAATATTTTAAAATTGTAAATTGGAATCATGATTAAACACAGAAAATCGCTGTGATTACCTCGAGTAAAAATGTTAATCGATTGACAGCACTAGTTATTTTACGGTTGGATTTGACCTTATTCTATTTATATTTATTCAGTTTCTTTGGATTAGTCTCAGATTAGATAACAAGCCTGACTACAATGAACTTAACTTCTTCGGATCGTGCCAACTAATCACAAATCATAAATTAAAGAAAGAAAATGCATCACATTCCTAAGAAGAAGGGGAGGCGCACAAACCTTTGTATTTGCTCAGACAAATTGAGGTGGCCAGAGTTCCTTCACGCTAGGCAGCCTCCACTCTGTGCCACGCCTTCGGCCACGCCCCTCAGCCTCAACGCTACCACCAGCTGCATTCCTGAAATCTCCATCATGCTGAATCTCTGACACCATGGCGTTGAGATTCAGCAGATCCGATCAGATCTCACCGCTGGCGGCTTTTATTCATTCACCCGCCGGCTCTTTTAAACTTCCACCGTCTGTGTAGGAGGCACTGTGCCATGTCTCAAGCAGGATGTGTACTGTACGTCTCATTCCTACCTGACGTTCAGAAATGGCCACAGAAGTGGTCACTGGTGGTCCGTTCCAGGTCTGGATGTACAGTATGTCAGACGCACAGCAGTTTACAATTAGCGGCGTGTGGAGGGGCCGAAACAGAAAGATTAATTTGACTTCCTTTCCGAAGCGCTCGATTACTTGTTCAGAGAGCCTCTGCTTGCGCAGGATCCCTGACTGTACTTGGACCGCGAGCAAAAATAAACAGTTGGCATTTCTGGGTACTGTATCATTATCACAACAAAGGTTTGGGGCGGGAGCTCCCGAAACGCGAAGCCTGGAACATCTGGAGCTCGTTAATCAAGCCGGCCAATGATGGATGCGGTTTGTTAGGTTCGGCGACAGGTACACTTCAGGGCCTGGAACTAGCACGGATGCAGGTTTAAATAAAACGCCTTATCAAGGAACTCTCGGGCAGCTGATTATTTACACTTAAGATGAGCCAATAGCTTAAAGACGAGGCGTCTCGGGTGCTACATGTGCCGCTGAAGGTCTGGCTCCTGGTATGCGTTTATGTTCTTAGACTCAATATTATCACACAACATTCATGTTCCGTTTGAACACGATTGCTGTTAAATTCTGGATTCTGATTGGGCAGAAGGTGTTGATTCATTTGCTATACCAGCAGCTCTGACAGCTGAGCTCTATAGGTCTATGTTAATGTTCACATACCGTCCGTCTCCGTAGTAACGTTTCATTCGCAGTAGAGTCGTAATTGTTGATTTTTTTGTAAGATGTTTATCTAACGAGCGGAAGGCGTCTCCATTGGCGGTGCTTTGCAACGGTCAACGCTAAAGCTGTAACTTAATATACGTATATTTTCAACATGTTGTTCATAAAAGAAATTTCTAATAATTGGTATATTTCTGTCGTAGCCTATAAATGGATTGACACAGTTCACTCCACCCCTTTGCGCATTACATTTCTATAACAGCACAGGTAGAGTGTGTTCTATTACGTACACAATGCCATGTTGGAGTTTCACAGTCGTTCATCTTTAGGTACAGGTTGAAAAAGTGGGGTGCAAGAGTTTGTGCGCCCTCAAGACAAAATGAAAGGAACTAGCCTCATTTTATTTACAGTGCTTCACGGATATTCTCCGACTGTCAGCAAAGCGAACGGATAACGTAAAATTCGAATCAGTGACGTGAGTTGCATTTGGAACACGTTGTTCCATCATAAATTATTTGTATATCTAGTCTTAAGTCATCTTCTTGTGCTTGTGGACCTTACACGTCCATGAGTACTGTAGATCAGTCGATCTCGATGTAAGCGATCCTTCACCCTGATCCTGTTTTTTTTTTTTGTGCTCTGTACCTGTGGGGTCACCCGGGGTCACGCCCTGCTCGGCCCCGCTGACGGCTGGCACGTTGCTCTAATTTGCCCGATCCCCTATAATTTCCTTCTGCCCTCTGAAGTGGTTGGAAGGAGGGAGCGAGAGGCTGAATGACCCTTTCCTGTTTGCCCTCACTCGACTTCACGCACCGGCCCCCCGAAAGGAAATAATTACATAGGAAGTAAAGAGGGCAAAATGAAACGAAACGAAAAAAAAAAAGAAAAAAAAAGAAAAAGTGGTAGGGTGGACGGGAGGCGGGTTTGTCTTCTGACCCGACCTGACTGACATCGGCGAGAGGGATTACGGAAAAGCATCCTGAAGAGGTCAGGAGCGAAGACGGACATCTGTTGATCATTAGTGAACATATACATCTGGATATACGGTATATGATCCGTGTTGCGACATCGCAAGGTAAACTGATTGTCCCTCGGAATCATTAAAGTATACATGATGTCTATAAGGTGTATCAGTTTCACATCATTGTGTTCACGTCTTCAGTAATAAACTCACAAGGTGGAATTAAATCAGAGCGTCTGATGTTTAAGCAAATATAACTTGTAATTCATCCAATAATAATGACTGTTTTTATTGTAAAAAATTGCTCAGCTCTTTAAAATGGTTTCTGACACTGGAGACTCCTTTAATCAACGTCACATACAGTACACAACATCATGCTCAATAACATTCAATGGATCTGTTATTGGATAAAAAGCATGACAGGTTGCTGTAGTGTAGTGAGCATGAACTCTCCTGAATCAAACCATCCTGTGACTGATTATTTTCCTTTACTGGCATGACACAAAGTGTTTTACATGAAATGCGAGAACTGTTTTGCAGTTTTTTTTTATTTTTTATTATAGTATGTTATATGATTTTACAAACTGTACAGGATATCATTTTAAGTATTGATTAGATTTAAGTCACAAAAATCCCCCTTTATAACAAAAGTTCCCCCTTTATAAGCAAGACTAGAAAATAATCATCAATCTCTAAGACACACATTTTTTTTTAAAACATTAACTCTTTTAAAAAAAAAAATTCTTGCAATGCAAAAAATAAAAATTTTTTTTACATAGTGTCTTGAATCCAGCCAAAGCTATCTATAATTTCTTAAAATAAGACATTTTTAGTAACATTAGACTAGAAAAACGTTTAATGTTCTTGTATTTGGTGTGTTGTAAATTTTTTTTTAAAGAAATTAAGATTTGTCTGGATTCAAGAACATTTCATTGGCTGAGGTGCCAACTTTTTTGCAGTTTTTATCTACAATTTATCTTTTTAATATAATAATAAAATATTATTTGCCTATTTCTACACATATGTTACCAGTTTTTTTTTAGGCTTACTGTATATTCATTGTTCTTTTTTTAATTTTTTTTTAAATTTATTGTATATTTCTTGTGGCAGAAATCTTTTTTCTAGTTTTAAGCATTTATTTCTTGCAAAATTTTCTGCCAAAGAGAACAATAAAAAAAAAAAAAAAAAAAGAAATGCCCAGAAATGTAATGAAATTTTATTTGTATAGCGCTTTTGACATTGTCGCAAAGCAGCTTTACACAATCAAAAGAATTATTGAAGTTTGTATGAAATGTGAATGTGTGAGAATAAAAAAAAAAAGTTAAGATTGGCCCCGATGAGCAAGCCGGCGGCGACGGCGACAGTGGCAAGGAAAAACTCCCTGAGATGGCAGTAGGAAGAAACCTTAAGAGGAACCAGAGTCAACAGGGAACCCATCCTCATCTGGGTGATAACGGATAGCAGGGATTGATCTGCACTCATACTGTGTGTTAGGAGGCTGGAAGTTCAGTAGAACAGGAGAAATAGGATTTATAATCTCATAATCAGTATATTTAATCTTATATTTAGGAATCTTAGATACAGTTAACTAGATTCAAAATAACCTACTAAGAAATCACTTTTTTGTTGCGGCCATGCAAAAAAACAACAACAACAACAACAACAACAACACCAACACCATTTTCTTGTTTCTTGTTAAAAATCTTATTTTGCAGCATGCACATGTGACACATGTGAAACAAAAGCATCATGAACCAATCAAGTGCAATTAGAACAGAGCCCGAGACTTGCCAGGGTGCCGTACTGTATGCACAAACATCCACCGCCTTCCACAGCTCATAAATTGCTAATGTACTTTTAATGTATTCATCGTAAGCGCTCTGATTTCGTCGTGCGTTGTAAAAAAAAAAAAAAAACCTGATTAGTTGAGGTCTGATCTGTCTATCAAAGAGAAATTTGAGGAGAAAAAAGGTTTTAAAATATGCTGATTAGTTCCCATTTGGAATCATTTAACCTCTAAAATATCACAATTTGCTTCCTGGCATGAATTATATAAATTAAACTTTTTTGATTTTATGAAACGTTTTTTTTTCTTCTTTCTTTTCTTTTCCCTTCACAACTTTATTGGATAGCTGCTGATTCTTTAAAATCATGCTTTGAGAGCTCGAGTCACCATTATGATTTTATTTTAAAATGAGTTTATATCAATGCTTATTTATTTGTAATATATTCAGTACTTTACACTTTATATGCCGTATATGACATTATATAGGTACCATATATATGATTTAATGTCATCAATAATATTAATTTGCATGCACTAAGTTGTCAAGTCAAACCAGTCTGGCTGTTCTCCTATGACCTCCCGCACCAACAAGGTGTTTCCATCTCTCGGTGAACTTTTATGCTTTTTGCAATTTTTTTGTTGTTGTTGATAAAAACAAACCTAGAATAGGTCCATGAATTTTGTTCTTAACGTTTGACGCATGGGTGAACCTTTACCACTGTGGCTATCTGTGTCCGTTAATCGCTCAAGCACAAAAAGGAAACCGACAAACTCGTACAGCTTGTAGTATGCTACTGAGATATGTATACGGTTTCTCAACATAAGTAATACTACGGGCGAGTCAAACTGGAACTTGTGATGAAATTTCTGGTGAACGAAGATGTAAAATTGTTCTACAGAAGACATCAGGCACAGTACAATGATGAGCCTCATGGCCCCTGCAAAGCATTTGAACGGTGCAAACGAATGTTTACAAATATCTACACATATTCATTTACCAACACCACTTGCACATTACAGAAGTAATAAAGCCTTTAATAAAGCCTTTATTTTGTCACGTATACATTACAGCACAGTGAAATTCCTTCTTCGCATATCCCAGTGTAACTGGGGTCAGAGCGCAGGGTCAGCCACGGTACAGCGCCCCTGGAGCAGTTAGGGTTAAGGGCCTTGCTCAAGGGCCCAACAATGGCAACCTGGCTGAGCTGGGAAACGAACCGCCGATCTTCCGAACAGTAACCCAGTGCCTTAGCCCACTGAGCCACCACTGCCCCTCAGGTATCTGGGAGGCCAGTGTTTTCCGATCATGGCTCCGCTGTACTGAGAAAACTTTACTTACGAAGAAAAGGTGTCCAAGCACCAGTGAAACACTGGGGTAAGTGCATGAGTGTAGCAGGAGATTATATAGAGAAATGAAGGGCGTTAAAGGGAAAAAAAAAAATGAAAAAATGAAAAAATAAAACAAATAAATAAATATATGAAGTAGCACTATAATAAAGTGCTAGACTGCTAATTAGGGTACTATGTGGAAACCTACTGTGTATCGTTACCATATTAACTAATGCGAATGTTGTGTATGTTTAAATTAGACAATCTTAAAAAAAAAAAAAAAAATTCAAAACAAGAAAAAAAATATATAAACAAAGATGCACATAAGGACTGAATAGAATAAATAGAAATGTTAATACACATAAATAGAAATGTAGTTAATTTAATTTGATGAAAATTTGAGGTAGAGTTTGTCTTATTACAAAATATTTGTATTTTATTAACATTTCTGAGGGAAACTGAGGGAGATGTGTGCACAGTGTAATCTCTAATTTGATTTCTATGGTCATTATGTCTTTAGGTTGTCTGTATGAGACTTGCTAGAAAGCTAAACAGCTAATTAGCTTCCTGTGTTTAGTCATCGCCTGTGTGTAAAGCTAACTTTTAGTCAGTCTGGCCTAATGTGCCAGGCCTATCACAGGCAAGCATAGTGACAGGCAAGCATGTACTGTACTCTAGCTAACTATAACAAGTAGCTGTTAAGCTAATTGGGATCTTGGAATAATCTGCTTGTGGGAAAACAAAAGGCTAGCATGAATTCATGCTGAATAATATTAGCATGCTCGACTCTAGGATAAAGGTTGGCAATGCTGACACTAAACTAATATGCAAAAATGCTAAAATGCTAACACTATTGTGTTGTTTAGAAAGCTAAGAATCTTTAACTATCCTAAGAGGACCCTTTTCCATGAAGTTTTATGTCTGTTATCGATTTGTAAAGATGAAATCTGAGAAAAATTTGACATCCTGGATGAAGCATTTTTCAAAGGTGTAGCAACAGTGTTCTCTTGATATATATATATATATATATATATATATATATATATATATATATATATATATATATATATATATATAAACTTTTAAGTAATTAATGTGTCTCAGCACAAACACACTTTTCATTTACATGTACCACACAATCTCTTTAAAAGGATATTACTGGTATTTCTAGATTTTTTTTTACCCCTGGCTGCTGTTGGTCTGCTCCTACCAGCACGCCTGCCCCTATGCATACAAAGCGAAAACATTGCTACAGTGGCCATGTTCCTTGTTGTTGGACATTTTGGTGGCACTGTAACACAGGAGCTGCTTCAAAGGTCCCGGCGCGTAGTGCCATGTTTTCAGATGGGGCTGTCGATAAACGCCATTCATGTTCATTGGGTGGAACGAGCCTTGGCGAGATCTAGGCACGCTAGGCCCCTTTTAGACGGCAGCGAGACTAAACGCTGTGGAAAAATCCTTCATGTCGCTGCAGGCCTTTTAAAAACAGCCCACAGCTCGCACATTACACCACCCTTCTCCACTGGGGTGGTGGTGGTGGTGGTGTGTGTCAGCAGTGTGCTCGTGTACAAGGTTGAGCTGTGAGTGTGGGTTTGGGCTGAAATGTATGAAGTTAAGAGTAATGTTTGAGAAGGACAGACGTTATATCAGAACATGACACTATCCTTATATTTCCTTAACGTCTTAGTGGTAAATGTGCCCTTTTTTTAGCCTTCTACTTTTCATTAAACTATGCCAATGTATCCTATTGAACCATGGATCTCAGACATGTTGACTTTAGGAAATTTCACAATATCTGAAAGTGCATGTGCATATTTCTTTAAAAAAAAAAAATTGCACAATGATTTGACTTCATTTTTAAGAAACACATAGCATAATGGTGTGAAAATTTGCTATTTATATTATTTTGTTGATTTTTCCTTTTAGTATTTAAATTTGAACTAAACAAAGGGGGGCAGAAAATGAAAAAAAAAAAACATTAGATATGAACATTAAAGGTGCAGTAGGTTATTTTTTAAAAAATTCCTATAAATCTATGAAAAAGGAATCTAGGGAATCTTTGGAACATGGTAAAAAATAACCGTTCAAGCAATGAGACTGAGAAAAGTTGTATTAACAAAACTGTATTTGTTATGTGCTGACCACCCCTAATATACATGTCCTCAGTGCATTCAAATGATCCAGAAAAGAAATATTAAACATCCAGATTATTTATGCCTTGTTTAAAGAAAAAAAAAAAAAAAAAGGATCAAGAAGAAAATAAATAAATAAATAAAATCAATGTCTGTAAACATAATCTGTTTGGATGACTGGTGGTGCACAACGGATCACGTACACCCTCATAAAAATTGATTCTCTGGATGAACAATATTTGTAGAAATGTATATGTGTTAGCGAATCGAGTCAAAAGCTAACATAGCGTTAACTTATTGTAAGCTAACCGGGTCAAACGTTTGTGCAGTTAGTAATGCCTTGGCTAGTAGCTAACATTTAGTAGAAAACGTCAGCTGAAAAACTCATGAGAACTCATTTTACACAGAAAGCGAAGGCACTGTACACAATAATAATCAAGGGAGCAGAAACAAGCGAGTGCATGAAAAATAACTATATTACTACTGAAATGTAGTAAACATTTGACGACATTTACTGTAAATTTACCTCAGGTGATGAGAGAGAGAGTTAGAGAGGGAGAGAGAGAAATGCAAACAGTGAACCTGATGATCCCGTTTTCAACCTGAATTTTTTATTTATTTATTTATTTATTTATTTTTTACAAGTTTCAGAACTTTACTTCTGGCTGAGAAATTCTGCTTATATTTCTTATTTATACATATTATATACAATTCTATATAAATACAATTCTTATATATATAAGAATTTCTATTTATTAGAAAAAAAAATTCTAATAAATTTCTTTATTTCTTTATTAGAATTTCTTCTAATAAATTTCTTTTATTTTTCTCCCCTTATTTCTATTTAATTATTTCAATTAAATTTAAGGATATGAACAAACAGTTTACTGTGTCAGGCTGTTTGTGTAACAACCTCAGCAGCAACCTCATTTCCCCTCTCATCTGTTCCAACCATTCAGCATCAGCAGTATCCTAATCACCGGCCTGATCGTCTGTCATCATATGCACCTGTTTCTCACTCCTTAAGAGTTAAGAGTGATGTTTTTTTCATGCTCGAATGATTCATAGGTCACAGTGTGGCTCGACAAACAAAAACATTCCTCTGAGACTGCTCAGGTACAGGGACGGGACTGAAAATGAGAGCCAAAAAAAAGTCCTTCAGGAAGGCTGGAGACCTGTTCCTTAGAACACAATAAAAAAAAAAAGTCTGGCTCGTTGGAAGCAAAATATGAAGAAATCAGGGGGGGGGGGGGGGCTCAAGACTTTCGCACGGTACTGTATATGCACATAGCTTTTAAAACTATATGCGAAACAGTATGTATTCGATTTATCAGAATTTCCAGAGAATGAAACGCACATCCAGAACTTGCTCATTGCTATATTCAGATTTTCTTATACTATCTTCGATGTTCTTAATAAAACACTGCCTTGTTACCACAATTTAAGTACCTGAACATATAATTATTATGGCTTTTTTTTTTCTTTTTTTTTTTTTTACGCAAGATGTAAAATGACTATTAATACTGTATTCCACACATCTAAGTGCCAAGAACAGTAGCATCGATCAAAAAGGAAAGAAAACACAGTGGCAGCAACTTAAAAGAAAACTCTCGTCTCATCTTTCATACCCGGGTTCTGTTCTCGCTGGTGCTGCTACGGACGAGTGTTGATGGGTTCAGAATTTCAAAGGCATTTGTGTTATTTCAGGACAGGAGAGACAAAGACAGACAAACACATTAAAACTGAAGAAAAGTGCTTTGCGATATCCGTCACTGTCTTCACCTCAATCTTGGGGTTTGTTTCCAATACAGTAGCGTGACTGTAAATGTTTTCCTTCCAGTTGGAGACACCGAGAGGAACTCGGAGCCTTTGAAGTAAAGATCATGACCTCAGGCTGCACTTTAACGCCTCTTAGGTCTTCCAGTTGTTTCTTCAGAAAAAAAAAAAAAAAAAAAATGTTTTCATGTTTTTCTTTTTATCCTGTTTTACATTATGCCCAGTTTGTGCGGCGCTACAGTCACGCCTTGAGGCACGCAATAGCCGGAAGCAGGTCGAAAACAGGTGCAGAGTGATGGACTATTTTTAGGACGCTAAATGGCCTAAACAAACCTAAATAATAGAGCAAGCTTCCCGGGTTCCTCACACATTTCGCTCCGGCCTCTGTGGACACAAAAGACAAAGGGGACGGCTAGTGGAAGGTGGGGGGAAGAAGGACAATATCAAAGACTTGTGTCAAAAGTGTTTGTGTTGGTCAGCCTTCTTCTGTCAGAGTGAAACCGCGAATATGTGATTAATGCTGCTGCAGACCTTATAATCAGTGTTCACAATAATAATACGAATAATAATAATAATAATAATAATAATATAGCGTGAATGGTGAATGGTGAAGTTTGCTATAAGGAGGTATTTATGTCAAATTAATGGAAGGAGTCTCCAGTCTGAGTGCTTAGTAATAGTCACACACCTTCCAGACACGGGAGTTTAAAAGTCTTTGCAGTTGATATGGACAGAAGAAAGATGTCTGCGAAGGAACGACTGTTTCAAGCTGCTATAATGTAAGTGAGAACAGGAACAAGCGTAAAATATTCGCTCAGACTCTATGATACATACAGTATGATGCATATAACTCAGATGTACAGTAAAGCTGTAACCTTTCAGGGCAGAAGTGTTCACGCTTTGTGTTTTGTCTGTAACTTGACACACTGTGTTTCCCGTTATTCTGTCTTATGAACTGTTACGAACGGAATAAACAGAGGTTGGTAGGGAACGTATTCGTAAATGTAAACATACGTTAATGAAACATAATGGAGAGGGAGTGCTGGGCTGCCGAATATACTGGATCATGTGACAATGCGGCCGTACTGTAGGCAAGAGGGTGCAGCCCAAATACTGAAGATACTGTAGCACAGGCGTGCTGATATCCAGCACAACAGCATGACCTCGAGCGTGATCGAGCATTCATACATATATAACAGTTCCACAAACACTGCTTATTCTCAATAGATTATAATCTGTTTCTAACTAACTAATCGTGACTGGCAGAGGTAGTGAGCGATAGTTAAGTAGTTTTAAATTCTATGCAGCCAAAAGGTGAGGAAAATAAACCACGGAGGAGGTTTACTTCATATTTCCACTTATTCCACTTTAGAATATCAGTCACGAATGACAAATAGTGTTAAGTAAGTAAGAACAGAAGATGTAAGTCAATTTTGGCATAATGCTGAATATGAATATGAAGAATAAATAACTTTGTGATGTGATGTCGTGGGCAATCAGTAACTCTGACATTCTGTGATTGTTTTTGTACAAAACGCGCGACTCCATAACACTCCAGTGACCAGCGACGGGGTGAGGTTTCATTCAGATTCTTTTAACACTATAGTTATTCATTTTGCATTGTAATATTGACCAACAGACTGAAAACAGAACAACTACACATATATATATATATATATATATATATATATATATATATATATATATATATATATATCATAAATCATTAAAAATGATTAAAAATAAATAAATAAATAAATAGGCTGCCAGTGGGTTACAAGTGGAACATCAGTAGTTAAATATGAACAGCGGTCTTGGCTTTGAGGTTGTACTTTGATTTTCTACTTAAATACTAGACACCATTTCTAAAAGAAATCTTACTTTAATGCTTCATTGAGTTCTTAATGAAGTTGATTATGTAAAGGTTTGAATACAATGCTATCACCCCTTTTGTTGGTGTAACATCGGTTGGCACATCCGCATGTGCCAAGTTTGAAGTGTCTAAGCCAGAATTAGACACGAGCTGTACGGAGCAATCAATTGATTCAGTCTATTTGTTGCTGTTTTGTTGAGTTTCCTTTTCCTTTTTTTTTTTTGGGGGGGGGGGGGGTACTTTTTTTATTGCTTGATCAAAATACAGTTTAATCAGGCCGAACAGAGATATAAAGATTTCCTTAGGAGAAGAAGAAGAAGAAGAAGAAAAAAAAAAGAAGCCAGGCCATCAAAGCAAACTGTAATTACAGAAAATCATTCCTCCAGTCTGGTAAAGTTTCAGAGTAGAAAAATGGGAAAGCTATGAAAAATAAATAAATAACGGATAAAAAATAAAATAAAAAATGATGTCAAAGAAAGTCATGTGGGTTTTTATGGGTGTCAGAATGTGCGCGTAATAGAGGATCAATGTGAGCAGCGAGCCCCTCTCTCTCCTCTCTAATCACCTGCACTGATTGTCAATTTAAAGCTATTATTTGTTTGATGAGGCCCCCTGACAGGACTCTTCGTTCCAGGACAATCAGACGGCCGGATGGCAGGGCCACCCCGGTGAAGGAGCTCGTGTCTGATTGGGTCTGGTGGGAGACCAACGGACCCCATGCTGAGTGAGGAGCGGCCGGACCTGTTCGCCGGATTCCGAGATGACAACAAGAGCAAATCAGAGCCACAAAACTCCTGAATCTCTCTCTCTCTCTCTCTCTCTCTCTCTCTCTCGCGCTGGTCAGGCTGTGATTGTGAAGGTTAACCCGCTCTGTGCTCTCTGCTCTCTGCTCTCTCAGGTGATGATTATACAGTGTAAGGATATACAATAAGCCTGCTACTGTAGGAAATGCTAGGCTATTATGTGATTTAGCATGCTAGTGTTAAACGGTTGTAATATCCTTTTTTTTCCTTTTCTTCCAGTAGCATAACAGGTGAGCTTGCATGTAATTGAGCTCTGAGTGTACTCTTAACCCGCATAAATTACTGGAACGTGATGTCGAGTGGAACCGATTACAGGCATTTTGCAGGACGCTTCAGTGCAAAGTAGCATTTTTGTGAAGAAGAAGAAGAAGAAGAAGAAAAAAAAAAACGGTACATGAAATCTCAGTGGTGCACGAACACCATGCGTAATCTCTTCCTTCAATCAAAGTGTTTTTAGTAATATGCATTTTAAAATTTTTAATTATAACATGTAGCCAAAAGGCGAGGAGAATAAACCAAGTACAGTAAATCTCCAGTAAAAAGTTTCGCTTTATATTTCCACTTATTCTGCTTTAGAACATCAGCTCCGCTATCTTCCGCTAAGTATTACAGCATATAGCATTCATGAAAAGCTAGTGCGCTGTGTAGGGTGTTACAATCCATCATTCCGCACACCAAGTAGTGCCCTTGATTATGCTGCAGATTAGAGGGGGATTTGGGTTTAGGCTTTGTGTTAGAAGCGAGTTAGCTTTGTAGCCGTGAATACAAACTTACTTATACTGACTTACAAAGCAATAATGAAATGTACACAGTGTTGTTTACGGTGACACGACGTTATCCGATGTGTGTTTTTACTGAAAGTGCTTCTGTGACTGGCTGTGAATGTGGGCGTGGTCAGGCAGCTGCTCTCTCCTCAGTACCCACAGTTAGTGTAATTAACCACTGTACAACACCTGGAATGCTGAGTGATACATACAGTATAGTTACACATCCCAGTGCTGTTACTGTCTATTATCAGCACTCGTGGAACGCATCTCGTTCAATTAGATCTAGAGCTCATCAGTACTGACTGTTGTATAATAAATATTATTTATTTATTAAGAGGAATAAAACGATTTGGATCAGGCTGTTAGAGGAAAATAATCATCCTAATCACACCATCCTGTCACTGATTATTTTCCCCCTCCAGCACAACAAGGAGTGTTTAATTTCTTACCAAAAAAAAAAAAAAAAAGAACAATTGTCAATATTTGAAGATTTTAATACTAGAACTGGTTGATTGATATTGATTGTTAATTTGGCTTCTTGCGGGACTTTCTATGTGTGTGTGTGTGTGTGTGTGTGTGTGTGTGTGTGTGTGTGTGTGTGTGTGTGTGTCTGTGAAAAGAGAGAGAGCACGAGAGGAAAGGAGAGAGAGACTGATGCAGGGCTGATGGGAAATCTTAACACACACACACGCACACGCACACACACACACACACACACCCATCACACTTCGCTGACTCTACTGGTGTGTGTAAAGTCATGTGATGTCATGGAACAGTGAAAGACTTTCTGTATATTTGGTATCTCCTGAGTGTGTGTGTGTTTATCTTGTCTTCACCAGTACACTTGGCTTCATCTGTAAGCTTCTTAAGCGCGCACACACACACACACACACACACACACACACACACACACACACACACACACACACACACACTCTGTCTAACATGCCTATACGGCACGCTGTCATCTCTGGTGTCCTGAAAATCATTTCAGCAGAACGTTTGAAACGTCAAGCCTGGTTAAAACTCTTTATACCAAACACTGCTGAATTCTCACTTCTGATTGGTCAGGAGGCGTCGATTAGTTTTAATTCCATAACAGCACCTCTGACAGCAGAGTGGGTTAATATTAAAGTCGGATATGCTATTGTTTCCATGGTAACAACGTGTAATAGTTGATATGGTGAAGTTTACGGAAGGAGTCTCCAGTGTCAGCGCTTTGTAACAGTCCAGAGAGAAGGTGGAACTACGGGTGAACGTAATATGGTGTGATTTTGTTTTTTGTTGTTTTTTTTTTGCTTAGTAATTAACCCTTAAAGAAGCGAGAAATAAATCCTAAATAGAGTTCTAATCTCTATAAAGCGTCCTCACGCGTAAAGATTTAAAGAAACTGCCGACCTCGAAGCTTACTCTCTCAGCGTCGCGCCCACGGAGTGGGCGTGCCCTAACGTTAGACGGCGTAAATATGTACGTTAGGCTTCTTTTTTAAATGTGGAACTGAGCCAAACATGATCTTTTCAGACACATAGTGATTTAAATACACTGAGCATACAGCTATGAGCATCCCTTACGTGTCAGCAAACGAAAAATGCACAGCTAAGCCATGTGACGCATTGCTTAATTAAAAATTATATACATATGTGTTTATATATATATAAACACAATGTGATATATGCGTTTTCTTTTTTTTTTTGGATTTTTCCCCGATTTTCTCCCTAATTTAGTCGTGTCCAATTCCTCCCCGTCACTAGGGGGCTCCCACATTAAGGCTACTACTACCACTCAGCCAGGAGGGCCGAAGACTATCACGTGTTCCCTCCGAACCACGTGACGCCAGCCGACCGCATCTTTTCGAACTGCTCGCTCGCGCACCGTTGGGGGCGGCGTAACACACTCGGAGGACGGCGCTATCCGCTCCCTCCGCTGCGCGAGCTCACAGACGCCCCTGACTGGCTGTAGAGCCGTGATTAATGTCGGAGCACTATGTACCTCTCATCCCTCCCCTCTGAGAGAGCTCGGCCAATCAGCTCTCTCTAGACCTCCGGCTGCGAGAGGTTACAGCGCCACCCGGGATTCGAACTCGCGATCTCCGGATGATAGGGCGAGCGCTTTAACCACTGCGCCACTCGGAGGCCCCTTCTTTACGTTATCTTTCCTCAAGTTAGTTCATTTAAAATGATGTGAAACGTTTATTGACAGTGGGGACCCAGCGTGCGGAGGTCAACTGAACGTAAAAAAGGCGGCGTTTTAATCGCAACTTTAAAAGCGCTGGACGCGAGCAGGAGAAATGCGCCGTTATCTGTGTATCTGTCAGCACAAGCGGCGGTATATGCAGGCACAGACAGAAGACGAACCCCTGACTCAGCAGCTCTATCTGTCTGTAAACATGCGTTATGTGTGTGTGTGTGTGTGTGTGTGTGTGTGTGTGTAATCTAAAATCTGCCCCGAATAAAGAATATTTCTCTCTTGTTGTGGCTGCTCGCGAGCTCTCGTGCTGGAGATGCTTCAGGAGTTGGAATACGCAACGACTGAGACATGCATGACAATTAGACGTGAATTCTTCAGCAGCCTCGAGCTTGTCAGTGATTTCTGTTTCAAACGTGTTGCGGGGGAGGGGCGGTGCCAGTTATTATTGTTACGATGATGATGATTATCATTATTATTATTATTATCTGAAAATTCGTATCGATAAGGTTTACTTTTTATAAACGGACTCCCGTCGCTCTGTGTTCCTCTGTCTCTCTGTGAAGGAGAAAGTGATCAAATGACAGAGCGAGAAACCATTACTTTGCTCAGGATCAAGAGCTGCAGCTCGCGGCTCAGGCCGAGGCATGCCGTCGACTCCGAAAACTATTTTGACAGATGGCGGAGGGTGATAAACGAGGTAAATATTTCTCGCAGTTCGCAGACGGTCGCATCATAGACGTCTGTGTTTGTGGAACGGGAAAGAGCTTAGCGCTGCTACAGAGCGTCTCGACGTTGTTCGCCGTGTCTCGACGCGGCCTGTAGAGGCAAAGCCGGATCTGTGTGGGTCGTCCTTCTGTGTGTCCGTACACGCGGGATTCAAATCCGCGCCCCTCCCAGAGCTCGGCATTTTACAGGAAAATGCCCAGCTTTGATCAAAGGTGTCAACGCGCAGTCATCTTGATAAGAGCCGAATTAAAGGCCAAGCCCGTGGCTCTGTCATGCTTTCTCAATAGCTGGGACTACACGGACCTTAAAATTCCACGAAACACTGCGAGAACCCAACAGCTCTCTCTGCCACCTGTCCTTACTCTCGGTCTCTGGTTGAGGAGGAGCCATTGTGATTGGATCACAGTTCACGTGCAGTAAAGCTTCTAACCAATCATAGATGAGACCTAATTCTTGTAACCAATCATAATGTCGAAGGCGGGATTTCTGAAAAAAAAAAAAAAAAAACAATTCTAAATTGGGAAGACTAAGTTAATCTTATGACGACACTGTGGCTTAGTGGTTAGCGTTAGCATCGCCTTGCACCTCTTGGGTCAGGGATCAATTCCGGCCTCGTGGTCCGTGTGCGACCCTGTATACAGGATAAAGAGGTACAGACGACGAGCAACGGAGGGAGTGAGTTAACCTTTTTTTTTTTTTGTCTTCTGTAATATTTCCAGAACCACTTTATACATGCCGAAAAAAGCTACATATTCAGATTAAACCTTTTGAGCATTGCAAAGGTACATCATATCATTTACTCTGATATGCAGAGCGACTTTTAAATCGTAAATCTTAAAATCTCACATCTGAGCAGTTGACAGTGGCAACTTGTTGGTGCCGGGGTTTGAACCTGAGACCTTCCGACCACTAGTGTAATGCTTTAAACCACTGAGCCACCCCTCACCCCTGACTCTGCCCACATGTGATCCGCACAAACAGTCTGGATCCATAAGCGTTTGTCCCTACATAAAATTTGATTAAAATTATTATTATTATTATTATTTTTTTAATTTCAGACCAAAAATGGATTCAAACCTAATGGAACAGTTTGCATTTTAGAAATGAAAGACAAACATTTTTATAATGTTCTAATGACACTGTGAAGCCATTTTTTTGAACCCAGAAGGACCACAAGCCAAGAGGAGAACATGTCCGACCCTACATATGCTGTAATTTATTCTTTTAAAATTATAAATAAAAAGTCGAGCTTATTTTCTATTCTATCTACATTTTATTTAAAATTCATGATTAAGAAAATGCGAATAGATGTGCTGTCTGGAGACATCTTGGCGCACACACACACACACACACACACACACACACACACACACACACACACACAAAATAAATCATGACACAGTGTGAAGCAGAATTTGCAATTAAGGAGGTCAATAATGTCAGGTTACAGAGAGAGAGTGTGTGTGTGTGTGTGTGTGTGTATGTGTGTGTGTGTGTGTGTGTGTTACAGCTGATACAAGCTCATTTAATGCCTCGGGTAAAAAAATTTTAAATAAAGACTAGACTGTTTTCCCATAAAGAAATCCATTTGTTTGTTTAACTTCTATACAATGTCTATATTTGATGATCTCCAGACGAGACGTATTCAGTGATCTATATGTATGTACAAAAAACTACAGACGTCTGAAGTGGCTGTCAATCAAATTTCTCCGCTGTCTACATCTAGCAAAAGTCTGAATTGTGGCACGTCGGGAAGTGATAGTTTTGGCACTGGGGTAATAGCGTGCTTCACCTTGCCCCTGTGTCAGCTGTGTGTGTGTGTGTGTGTGTGTGTGTGTGTGTGTGTGTGTGTGTCTGTGTGTCTGAGCCGCCCGTTAGGAAAACATACAGCATGTAAGGATGCTGGTTTCTGCAGAAAGTTCATGAGGTGTCATTTATACTTGTGGCTGCCAGGAGTGGAAATCTTACACCATCACCGTCAGCTTGAAATGTCTGAGCTACTTTAATTCCATAAAACTCCAATCAGATTTACTTATTAAATATTGGGGAATAATTAAACAAAAAAAATACAGGCATTCGCTGTAAGTCACCAGCTTTTTAATGAATACATAATACAGTAAATACAATCATTCTATACATACGATGAATGCCCGGAAACTTGTTTGCTTTTTTTCATTGCTAATATTTAAAGACCAAAAAATTTGCCATTTTTATGCTTTTATAATTACGTTTGATCTCGTTAAACACTTGTTAAAAACGTTAGTCCCTTTGATTTTTTTTGTTGTTGAGCTTCTATAAACAGTCACTTTATTCACTGATTATAATTAAAGATTAAGAAGAAAGAAAGAAAGAAAGAATAAAAAAAAACTCTAGGTCATGCTGTTAAAGAAAAAAAAACGACCTGGTGAGATGAAGGTGAGTTTATTTCTCATATCAGCTCCTATACTTTGGGAATTCTGACAACAATTGTTTCAACTCATGTGAGCATCTATAAACAATCATTGTCTCAAACCAGCCTGTCTTTTGTCTCTCCCTTGAGACACATCTGGAATGTGATTGGACATATTTTAACTTATTTCATCACAAAGCGCTGCATGGTTGCTTAAATGTTTTTCCCAAGATTAGCATTTTTCAGTTAAAAAGGAAAAGAGCACCTACGCATTTAAGAACAACACCACATTGCGCCCTGTCGTCTGGCTGACATTAAAACAGGCTCGCACTTCAGAGCTCAGCATCACAAAAGCCTCGACCTCTTAAACCTCGACCACTTAAAGACTCGAGTATCTTAACCTCTGAAAGGAAAGAAGGAGAGGGCCGGTGTTCTGGGTTTTGGTGTGTGTTCGGGGCAGTAGCTTAGCGGATATAGGGGGGGCACTAGCATGTCAGATGTCACCAGCGTTCTGGTACAGAGGTATACCCCCCCCCCCCCCTCTCTTTCCCAGCACTGTTTATGTAGGCCTGGTAGGATTTCCTGCTACACCATGAAATAATTAGAGGCCCAGCATGAAGAGATGAAGAGCGAGCATCAGCTTGAGAGTCTCACTCGCTCACTCACCCGCTCTGACTGTTCCCGATCCCTGGAAGATTGGTTTTCCTTGTTTGAAAAGGCTTTTATGACTGTATTTGGATGAAGGGGATTAAAAAAAAAAAAAAGAGAAGAATAAGGCACCTACTCATTGTAAAAAGGGTTAAATCATTTAACCCATACAAGGATTCTCTGGAGGGTTTTTAAAGGGTTCGAGTCGTCACTGTTGACATGAGCTGTGGAGAAAGGAGCGAATTCAAAATGTGTCTTCGGGGAATGTACAGTACATCAAAACATTCAATGCTGTAGGGATTTATTCAAAAGAAATAGTAAGCAGCTATTCAAGCTGTTCATTTAAGTAAATAAAGACTCTGGGCTTTGCTTGATTTAGTAGATAAGACGTTTGCAACAGGTCGCCAGGTCAAGCAATGCTGGTTAAGCACACACGTGCCTTATCCCACTTGTCAAGTCAGCGACAGTTTAAATCAGTGTTCTTTATGATGTTTCACGATATGGGCGCTCCGTTTACCGTAAAGGTTAACAGGTGGAAATAATCTTGCCGCTGTTTTTTAACTATGTGTTTTAGATTTCGTTTTTCTGTGATAAGCAAACATTGACAAGCTAAATAATGAAAATAAACTTCAAGAACTTTCAGCAAAAAACCCGTACTTGGTTGGTTTGCTAGAACGTCTTAGGATTCAAGGAAAGATATTCATTCACACGTTCCGCTTTTTCCCCCCTTCAAATTTTTATGGGTCCAAGCACCTTATGATGGAACCCTACTGTTTTTTTTTTTTTTTTTAGCGACACCATGCAAAAGACATAACTCACAAACTTATGATGAAACAATGTCATTGCATTAGCCACGAAATGTCAACTTGACTTTAAAAAAATTTTTTTTTTACAGAATATGAGTCTTTACGGTTTTTCATTCAGAAAGCTAAAAAGCTGAAATTGAATATTAAGACCAAAAAGAATGGCATGACAAACCCTGTGTGATATCACCCTTAGGTTTTCTTTGGTCATTGCCATCTGCGACTGCAATGCAGCTGTCACTCAAATCATCCGCACCCCTAATTATACAGAACTTTATGGCTTAATGTAATTTTACCTGACCAGTTTCTATAAAAAAAATTCCCCTGATACAGTTGAGAAATATGGAGGCCAAAACTGTTATTGGTACCAGGCTTACAATGTGTGTTTCTGTCAACTTGGACATTTTAACATGGTGGTCTATGGGGATTGAATCGCTTTTGGAGACTAGTGGTCTTTCCCGGAATTGCATGTTTTGGCACTACTGCGCTGGACTCATTTTTCAGAACCAGAGGTTGTCCCTGTCTTAGGTACCAAATAAAAAAAAAAAACAATTATGTAAAGTAATGTAAAACTTGTTCAGGACCTACAGTAACAGGCTTAAATGGCGTGACTTACAACGATATTGCTGTTGAATGGGCGTGGTTGGTTGTCCTGGTAACATTACCTAGACACATAAGTCTAGACTTTGATTTCCCGGTTGATTAAATGGTTGCTAGCTATTTGCTTGGATTAAATAAGAAACTATACCTTGAGGAAAATTGGGGACTCTCCCAGAAGACTCGAGTGTGTTGGCAGGTGTGTGTTTACAGGCGTGGTGATGTCATGTGCTCGGCAGCTCCATACAGCCGCAGTGAGGTGAACAGGATTCTCGGACAGGTGTAGACTCTTTAGCTTTTCTCTCCCACGTTGCCACAGCTGGAATAATCGAGAGCTTGGCTGTCAGCACTGCCGCTTCACGCTTGTCTTGGCGTAAAAAGACGCCTTTTCAGGCCTTTTGGCTCGTGACATGTTCGCACCTTTCAAAGTCGGGAAGGGAGAGACGAACAAGTATGTGTAAACTTCACTTATCTACACGATTTCGTTCCCGTTTACACATGATGTACAGCCAGACTCCCATTATTACTCGCAAAATGTTTGCTTTGGCATGTTACAACGTTTTTTGTGGCAAAGCTGGAGTAGTCTGAGTATTTGTTATTGCATAAGAACGATCTGAAAAGGTGTCTCGTTGGCATTAGAGAGTCTTAAAGAGTGTTTTATGTTTTTAATTCACCATTGATTCCTTTGTGGCTATTCATTTCAGGAAACCGATATGTTCGCTCTGGCCTTTGGAAAGCCTGTATAGGACTGTTATGTAATATAGCTTACAGTATGTAGCGTACAGGAACAAAGCAATGCACTGCACCTTCGGGGGTATAAATGCTTCTCCTTGGGGCCGCGCCATCACGCTTGCACCTTTAACACATTTCAAACTCATTTGAGGTACATAACTAAGGGGTCATGCCTTCGACCCTGCGAATTTGCTGAAAAAAACACGCCTTTCAAATGCATTTAAAGCAGGTTAAAGAGATTTTCTCAGATATCGCGTTAAGTAAGCTATATTTGCCAGCCTGCAAACATTAGCAGTGAAAGTTATAAATATTTATGAATATTACTTTAGAAATCCTCTCAGGCATCATGTCAAGTTACTGTAGCTTAGCCAACTAGCAAGTGTTATCAGAATAGCTATAACTATATTTATGAATGCTAGCACCTAGAAAACGTGTTTTCAGTGTAATTAAATTGTCCATGTTAAAAACAAAACAAAACAACATTAAACAATATTAGCAGCAAAGGTTATAAATATTTATGACTATTCCTTTAGACATCCTCTCAGGAATCCTGTCACTGTAGATCAGACAACTAGCTAGCATTATCGGGGTAATTTAACTATTTTGAAAAATTACTACAGCCTTGATTCTGTCATAGTGGCACATGCTAGAAGCCAACAAACAATAAGGTTATGAATATTTATAAATTTCACCTTCGAAATCCTCACAGTAGTACTTACTCTTGAGTACAAAATAGCTTACTCTGGGTTAGCCAGCTAGCTAATGTTATTTATATAATTATACTACTGTATATTTAAAAATATTGCAAGACAAAAACCTCCAAAAGTCTACCATGTGAGCTCAAACTAGCAGCTAGCAAACATTAGCAGTGAATATTATGAACATTTGTTAATGTGACAAAAATTCTATCGTGTTAGCTTAATGTAGATTAGCAAACTAATCAGTATTCAATTACTGTATATTTAAGAATATTAGAGGGTCTTGAAGATAAAAAAGAAATCTTATAAATCCTGTCACGTTAGTTGTGCTAGCAGATAGCAAACATTGAAAATTATAAGCATTTATTTAATAAAAGCTTAAACATTCTGTCACATTAGTCAACCGTATATTATTCAAATAGCGAGTGTTATCAGTTTAATTAAAATATATTGAGCATATTATCATGTCATGTTTGCTCATGCTAGCAAATATTATTAGTTAGGATGATTAATATTCATGTCCATTTCAAGAAGACCTTACAGTAGTCATGTCGTACAGTATTAGCTGACTAACTACCATCAGAAGTAAAGATTGTAAACATTTGTGGAAATACACGCAAAAATCCTGTCAGAGTAACTAACTTTTGTTAGCGATTAAGGTACCATTTGCATCAGTGATGAATATTTGTGAACATGGTTTAAACATTATCATAGTTATTCTCCAGTTAGGGTATATTAGCCTACTAGCTTGTATTACTGATATATTAATCATCACTATCACCACAGGTTACAAACATTTATGAAAACGATGAGAATAGCTAGCATTAGTAGTACATACACAAGACATTTAGACATTAAGGATAGTCAAACTTTAACATACTTCTGTCAGATTATCTTTTGTTAGCTAGCTAAAGTGCATTCTGTGTTGATGTAATGGAGCAATGATTGGTGTTTTTTCAATTAAGCAAATATTTCAGATTATTTTTCACCAATTATTGTAACTTGTGGCTGGCAAGATGAAAGGATCTCAAGGTTGCCACTCACATCCAGGACATTTCCTCTGGGCTTGGACCACTGAGACCCTAGAGAGTGAGAAAAACAAGCAGAGCAGCATAGCTCTCTGCAAATGGGTCAAGGATCATAACAAAAAGGATTTAGGGTCAAGTTAGAGAAAAACCTAAAATGATATCTTTGGGACAGAAGTCATTTCAAAGCTCCATGTCTAGACGGCATCCTCTGGTCAAAGATCTTCCCAATGGTGCAGTAGAAAGTAAAGCTTGGTTTGAATTTATGTTGTTGATGATAAAGCAGGATTATTTACATGGCTTTATGAATAAAGGTGGTGGCAGCAACGCAAACTAGTAACGTCATCCAAGGAAACATCCGGAAGTGAGGAGTCGTCACTTTTAGGTAAACTTCTTAGCGGCGCCGAAACAAAAGGCTGTATTAGCATGGAAGCCCGGTGAGCTTACAGGCAGAAGTGGGTGTGTTTTGGGTACAACTTCCATGTCAGAATAATCTGTTTCCTTTCGCTAGTATGATAGCGGTGACTTGGTGGCTGCCGCTCTAAGAAAAGCTGTCATCGGCTCCATTTCCTCTTCCACAAGGATGTTGATGGGATCTAACGCCTGGGGCCCCTTGACACGCAAAAGCACCCGATTAAAGAGAAATAAAGTCCTCATCCTTCTTTAGGTGGACAAATTCTGCTTCACATAATCTAATATATATTACAATATGTTCTAATAGATCTAATTTTTTTTTTTTTAAATCACAATCTTCCACCACACACTGCAGCACAGGTTATGTTTATGCAGACTCATAATTTCCCTCGAATTCATAAAAAAAAAAAAACATAAACAACTTCAAACAATAATAAAATAAAATGCAATCTGCGTCCTTATCTACATCAGATTATGATTAAAAACACCTTTATAGATTATAATAATCTACATACTGTACGTATCACATCTACATGTAATGAATTATCAAAAATCATACTCTACTTAGTAGCCTACTTAGTAGCGATCTACCTTATAATCTCAGATTAGGATTTTATAAAAAATAATTACCTCAGATCATATTTGGGCATATCCATATCTATCTTGACTAATTAGTAAAAAAAAAATCTACATTCACATCATATTCTGATCAAATACAACAGAATATACCTCAGATTGTACTAAAATAAATGCATAATCTACCTCAGATTATTTTATAATCTATCTCATTTGATAACTTGATAAACAAATACTATAACTCAGATAATGATTTATTTATTATATAATCTGCCTCACTTGGTATACTGTATAAAAAGCACTAACTACATAAAACAGATATTATAATCTACCTCAGATTTTGATTTAGCAAGTGCATCATGTGATACAATTAAGAATATTCAATCTACTTCAGATGAAATCTATACAATCACTTTTAATCCTGCCTTGGAGCTATGGAGCCCTAAAGGCTATCCTAGTGAACTCAGAGCACAAGGTGGGGTACACTCTGAATGGAGAGGCACAGGGCACACACGCGCACATACAGCCTACAGCCTAGCCAATAAGCCTACAGCGCATGTCTTTTGGACTGACCGGAGTGCCTGGAGGAACCCCATCCAATACAGGGGGAACATGCAAACTCTACTCACACTGACCAGAGGTGACACTCAACCCTGGAGGTGCAAGGCCGACAGTGCCCAACCTCTAAGCCTCTGTGCCTCCTATATCAGATTATCAGATCATTATTGCAAAACCAAAATCTAGCTTAAATGATTAATAAAAACCTGCTCAGTTGATGATTGACATTATATGATCTTGTTTTTTGCACCAAGTACATGGTCTAAAATAGGGGCGAAAAAGAGTTTACCACGAATACAAAACATGTATGTCATCTGTAATCTGTGTTTTTTCAAACTCAACTCAGGTGCACTCAGATTCTAAATGATTATATCAAAAACTTCAAAAGAATCACAGACTTTAAGTCCAATTTCCTACAAAATGACTGAATGGAAATTCTTGACTAATAGCGAACATGATTAATGAGAGCTGTAATGCAACAGAGCAACTTTCTTTTTAATTGCGATCTCAATTACAGATTGACGTGGCAGCATTGTGTATTCAGTATACTGTAGCACTCTGACTCAGTCGGAGAGTGTGGACGACTGCTGCTGTTCGGCCATGCGTTTATTCAAGCATTTTTTTTTTCTTTTCCTGTTCCTCTGGCATTCAGCTTCAATACAGGTTTCAGGAAACATGACCATAGCGTTCCCTAGATCGACCTGTCAAAGTCCATTTGTTGGAGCGGTGGAGCTCTGAGACCCCTCACCTCCCAGACCCTCAGTGTTGAGTTACATGCCCTACAACCACTCCCCCCCACTTCCAGCCGTCCAAAACCTTATGAATGAACGTCTGGAGCAAAAAAAGAAAAGAAAGCCAAAATCCCACCAAGGGTGGCTAAGCTTTTCACACTGGAGAATAGTTGTAATCTGATTGATGTCAAGGCCTTTTTTGTGTTTCCTTTTTAATAACTGAAAGGTTGTTAACGTTGGATTGCTGAGGTATAAGAGGAATAAAACACTGTAGGAAGATAATCAACAACAGGATGGTGTGATGAAGCAGACCAAAGGAGATTTGAATCCCTAACCCTGGAGGCACAAAACAACTGTACTAATCAGTGATGCTACCCAGCATTTCCAGAAATGCAAATAAACAATTTCTTAGGTACATTGAAGTGTACATTTTGGTTTACCTGCTCCTTTGAAAGGACCATATTTGAGACAATCCTTCACAACAATAATAAATCCTTTAAGTCTCTTTGCATTAAAGTGATGGAGAATGTTAACAGCATGAAGGAATGGTGTGAGAAACATCACTTAAACCTGGCTTGGAATAATACAAGTCTTAGAGGAAAAGTCAGAAGACATGATCTCACATGAAATAAAGTGTGCATGTGTGGGTGTATGTGTGTGGTACGGGTTTTGATCAAATGTCCATGTGTGTAGAGTTACTCATGTGAAATGAGATGTCACAGACTGTAATGTAACCACAATGTCTTGCACAGCCCGTCTTTTTCTATTAACTTATGATGTGGTGTCTCCATCTTTGGAAACAGCGTCATCACTGGCTGTCATTTATCTTTCAACATCTCGACAGATAAAGCACAATACTTCAGCATGAAATCTGAGGATGGCGCACAAAAACCTGTGGAGTTCAGGCTGGTAAACAACTCGGTGACGTCATAGGCTTTACTTTTCCTCATCTTCAGACAATACTGGTCTTGTTTATGCGCTCATGTACCTCAAGCAACATTTTCCCCCCTGCCTTTTGACATGTATACCTTGAGACGTGTGTTTTTTCTTCATTGAAATGCAATATTAAAGCACATCATCTGCACTGGCCTGTGGTTTTCTAAAGTAGGAAAAAGCACAGCTAAGAGAAGAAACCCATTAAAAATTGGTTCCAGTCAAAGCTGCATCCATAACACACAGAAAAACACTGAAAGCAAAAACAACTCTGCCCTAAAAAAAGAAATCCTTAAAAAACCCAAAGCAATGTTTAACCAAAGGCTATTTTTTAAGAATATAAACATTGAAAATAAATATTAATATTCTATCACTTAAGACTACATTTTTAAAAATTGTTTTCTTAAAGCAAAATAAACCCAATAATAACTTGTAATATTATTGTAGAAATGTTTTAAAGCATGTCTGAGGCCCCAAAATCAAAGCCATATTTGTGAAGCAGAAAATAAAGATTGTATATAATTATTTGAGGCAGTCATTAAATCTGGTAAATGTTCATTTAAAATAAAAAATATAATAATTTAACAAAAGTACCATAAACATGTTTTTAGAAGCAGTTATGACATTAATATTAAAATAAATTAAGGATGTTTACATACTGCATCAATGTTGTTAGAGCTCACAAACTAAAAACAGCTCATACTTAACCAAACAAGTATTACATTTCCCTAACAATATGTTGTATGTTTTATATTCAAAAAAGCAGAACATGCCCATCATTTGTATTTAAAAATGACAAATGTTAACCTCTATTGAGCCAGGTGAATAAAATACTTAAACCCAGACAAGTAATATTTCTATTTCTTAGAGATCTAATCCGATTTTAATCTGAGATTAAGGACAAAGTCAAAATATATAGGAATGTAAATTGATTTGTGTAGTCTATACGAATATGATGACAACTAGTTGTTATAAATTAAGGAAATTCCCTATCCTATAATAAAGATTTCCTCTATGACTCCGTGTTTAACACTAAACAAACTCAGGTGGTAAAGAGCAGGGATGAACTTTCTCAGATGGCACCAGTTAGTCCAATTTGCGAATTATTTTTTATTTAAGGAACTGAAAACGGCGGCAGCTGTAATGAGTACAAACTCAATCACTGCTTCTTCTGAATGTCTGGCTGTCTTAACCAGGAGGCAAGAGGATTAAAAAAAAAATGTATATATATAAATCGCTTGTAAAGAGTCTTATCAAAAGTTTTTTATTTATTTTTGCGACAATTCTAATGTTCGGTTCATATATATGTAATTTTCGGGCAAACATTTGCTACTGTAATTGGAAACAATTGTTTTTTTCCCCCTGAGGTTTAATGTTTTAGGAGGAAAAATATACATCTAAGCTTATTTAGTGTTCCTGTGTTCTTAGCACATCTCTGCAAGTGCAGGGTTGCTAGTGTGTTAATGTTCAGCTTAAATTTTTTTTTATTATTTATTTATTTATTTATTATTTATTTTTAACCGTTAATTAAACGAAATTTAGGAGGGCTCATTTGTATATTCCCGTTTTTTTTCCCCTTTCTGAATAATAGGCGTGTGTAAATGTGCCAAGGAGGTGCGGCCATGGGGGAAAAACCCCGGAACAAAGTTCCTCCCAAACTAAAGTTGCAGTTAAATGGTGGTGTCGACGCACATGTGGAATACCTGCAGCAGTAATGCTCTACACAAAGCAACCTGCTACAGCCTGAACCTGCAAACCTTTACAGAATGTACTGGAAAGATGAGCAGACGCTTCCCTGCCCCGGTGTGGAAGAGTTCAAGTCGGGAACCGAAAGCAAAGTAAGTGTTAAAAAAAACCTTCAAACAAACAAAAACAAAAAGCTCAGACTCCGGATGATCTGGATACAGGTTTGCGACATGCACAGAAATCACGGGCGTTCAACTGATCACCCAGAGTGAAGTTTGGCTGTATTCTTAGATTGTTGTATTTTGTTTTGAGCAACTTCGGATAGACTACTGACTTTTTAATTTATGGGGATAATTTTGCTTTCCGACAACAATGCAACATCTGGATATAAGCCGTTTGCTTTACATTTTTCTTTAGCAACCCAAAAGTTGGGTTAACGCATTTTTCTAATTCTGCGCTATTGGACAAAAACAACTGCAACATCTTTTGCTCGAAAAAGGTTAAGTTATAAAATTCCTTCCACACGCTTGCGATGTGCAATCAAGTCGGCACTTACAAAAGCTCCGAAGACACTTCAGAAGAAAGTAAAAAAATAAAAAAAAAAACATTTTTTCTGCAGCATCAGTTTGTGAAATTCATTAGTTTGAGTTATTTAAATACGTTAATTGACGTTAATTGGATTTCTCCCCCTTCTCGGTAACGTCACCCTCAGCTTTGTGGCGGCCTGCTTTTCAGCTATCAGACTACACTGAAAAGCCTAGTATTCTTCATGCGCCTGTTCTTGCATAAAGATGATCTGCCAGCCATATATATATATTTTTTTTTCACAATCCTTCACCTGAAATCCGAAAAGGACGAGAAAGGCTGCTCATTGCTATTAGACTCCTTCAAGAGCCCCGCGTGTGTATGTGTGTACGTGTTGTGATAATTTCAGGGTGGTGGGGGATAGCTGCGTCTTTTGCACCGGGGTTGTTGTCATGGTTATTAACGGGGCGGCCGCAGAGGTTAAAAGGGCGGCGGTTCGGAGCGCGCAACTCTCCGCCTGCACACTTTCTCCTGCTGCTCACCATGCCACAAAACGGCAAACCTCACACACACCCGCAAGAACCGAACGTTCTGGTAATGAGTTAATTAACCAAAACAGTTTTTGTCCTGTTGTGAAGCAATTTCGGAAAATTGTACATTTTTATTTGCTGTTTTATTTTCTCAAACCTGACCAACCATGTAGGCATGTAGACATACAAAAATTATTTTATATATATATATATATATATATATATATATATATATATATATATATATATATATATATATATATATATATATAAATTTTTTTTTATATATATATGCAGAGCTCAACTCAAGATCTTTTGGAAGAAGTGTCGTGTCCTTCGTCTTCTGTCTCGTCGCCCACTGTCTCTTCACCTCATGCCATGACTGAGAAAGCCATCTGCACCAGCTGCGGCATGGAAATTGTAGACAAATACCTGCTCAAGGTAAAACGCTCAAATTATATATAGATATAGATGTGCGTGTGTGTGTAAATTAATAATAACTTTACTTTTATTTTTAAAAATCATGGACAAAGCAACGTTTCGTTAAAATACTTTGTACATTTAAACTCCTTTTTAATTACATGTATTTTTATGTATTTTATGTATGTTTTTTCTTTTAACATTGGTCATTGTCGCAGAGCACCTTTTTTAAGAATAATAAAAAAAAAACGTTTATTTTTTTCCCATTGGTTATTAAGTTTGCTGAGAAGTACACTGTCTTAAAAGTTCGACAGACTCAGTTTTGAAAATGTTACTCTGATGACTTAGTTTTAATTTACGGGAGGAGCATAAAGTTGTCTATACTTTAAACACCCATATTAATCAAAGCTTATGCTAGGGACAAACATATGGTTTGTCGCAAGTTGCAGCCTATATCGTGAATATAAAATATTTATTAGACTAACTGGTCAACATTCATGATTTCTATTTACATTATTATTATTACAACAGATTATACATATCGAGGAAAACTTTTTATGCTCACCCATTTTTGTTATAAATATATTTTACTCTGTCTTGTTTGGCGTGCTAATGATTAGCTTAATTATCTCTGCTAATATTTATGCTAGTTGTATACACCGAAAACCCACAGTATGACTTCACATATGGCTTATATTTGTGTACAGGTTTTGTTGTTTGTGTGTTAATGTTTTACAGGTTATATTTTGAAGGTAAAATGCTTTGCTAACTCGTTGCCATCTGTTTTTTTTTTCTCTCTCTCTCTCGCCCCCTTAATTTTTTTCTATTAAAGGTAAATGATATGTGCTGGCACGTGCGCTGTCTCTCGTGCAGCGTGTGTCAGACGTCACTCGGCCGCCACATCAGCTGCTACATCAAAGAAAAAGAGATTTTCTGTAAACTCGACTACTTCAGGTACAGTTACATGCGGTTTTTATGTTTGATATATATATTTTCAATTCATCCTACAACTTCTTCTTCTTTTTTTTTTTTTTTACCATTTAAAACCAAAACAAAACGAGTTTCCTGTTCAGTTGTTGATGGGGTTACTTTAATAAGGCTACATTTCAGATTTTTTTAAAAATAAATAAAATAAAAATGTAAAGATTGTTGGATATTGTTAAAAATATAAAATACTTTTTTTTTTTTGTTGTTGAAGTATTATCCCAGTACACGTTGTCAGAACTTGCCTTACTGATTATCATTAGCAATGGTTTCTTGTAATAGACACCATCACTACTGTTGTTCTGTAGCTTATTGAGCACTTTTGTTTGATGCTATATTTGGTAATATTGTGTATAAAGAAGTGAAATTTAGTTCGCCATCCTAACTCTGACTTTAAATATCAACATCGGGTTCAGGAAAAATCTGAATGCATTTCATTATTAATGCAAACTTGGTGCTTTTTTTTTTGGATAAATCTTGTGTGATTTTAGATTCTTTTAGATCTTTTAGATTTCTATTCTTCATTACCATGTCACCCCATCTCATGCGGTCACCCCAGCCTACATTTTACAAAAATTTTTTTAAAAAAACAACCTTTGCACGAGCATGAGTTCTTGTATAAAATGTTCTTGTATCTCAATTTGTTTGCTTTTAAACGTGTGATGTTTGCTCAGAGAATCAAGTGTAGATGCTCCAAACAATTGCATTACTTTCTCTTGACCGCAAAGGTCTATAATCTGAAATATAAGCAAGAATAATCTCACCACTTTAGACAAAACTTTGGGGTTCCTCCAACTATTTATTTATTTGATTTTGTTTTTAACAGTAATTTTATCTTTAACATAATTTAAACATTTAATTGATAATCACTAATGCCCTTTTTTCGATTAGATAAAAAATATTAAGGTTGAATAGAAAAGTTAAAAAAATCTAGCGTTTGGTAATTGCTAGTATATCCCAATTTAACACTATTTAAGAAATTAAGAGATTCTTGTTGCTGGGGTATTGCCATGTTGGGGGTTGGGGGGGGGGAGAGAATGTGGTGTAGTTCTAATTATCAACTGTGCTAGAAT
The DNA here is from genome assembly GCA_013621035.1 of Clarias magur. Taxonomy (NCBI): domain Eukaryota; kingdom Metazoa; phylum Chordata; class Actinopteri; order Siluriformes; family Clariidae; genus Clarias; species Clarias magur. The sequence goes on along the minus strand of QNUK01000956.1, from coordinate 45,073 downwards.
TGTCATTAAAATGCAATATGTATCCTCATTTCCTTCAAGACATTCTATATTCATATGTTTAAAGTACAAAAGCTCTTCTATTGGAGTACAGCAGAACTGACCTTTTCCAAAGTAATTTTCCTTTTACTTATTTTTTTACGGTAAAGGAAGTACGGGACCCGCTGTGCTCACTGCGGCAGGAACATCCACTCCAATGACTGGGTTCGCCGAGCCAAAGGAAACACTTACCACCTGGCCTGCTTCGCCTGCTTCTCCTGCAAACGGCAGCTGTCCACAGGAGAGGAGTTCGCTCTGGTGGATGAGAGAGTGCTCTGCCGTGTGCACTATGACCGCATGCTGGACAACCTGAAACGTGCCATGGAGAACGGTAAAGCCTTCTAACAATTAGTTCGTACACACAGATTTAATTTAAGCTGTGGTGATGAAGCGCTTTATAGTTTTCATCAGGAGACCAGCATGAGTGCATGAATCCTCCACCCATGGACCTGGGGTTTGGAAGCTGTACCAAGGAAAAGTTAAATAGATATTAGGAATTGTGGAGAGGATCATGTTCACAGCCAAAAGAAAAAAAAAAAAGCTTATTGATTCATTCACATTTTGGATGTCCATTTCTTTCTTTCATTATTATTTAGTTATTTATTTCAATGAAATGGTATCTGAAGGCAAAACTTTTGGTCATACAAATGTGTAGTGCTTAAATTCAGTTATGTTTAGTAAACACTGAGAATTCAGTCAAACTTTTTTGTGCACCACTTTTTATTTTATTTAAAAGTGAAAGTGCAGCTGCAATATCACATATCAATCCTGCAAAAGAAAGATGTTTTTATTTCATGATAAATTGCTGCTGTATTTTAAGTCTTATTATATATTAAATATTTTATTTAATCTTGGAAAAAAAATATATATATAGCTCTATAGGCAAATGTTTAAATCTTTAAAATGTTTAAAGTTTAAAAACTTTTTTTTTTTTTTTTAAATAAAGATTACTGTCTGAAGCGGTCTGATTTATCAAGATTAGTGAGCGTGAAGTGAGTTCAGTGTGTTACTATCCATGTTAGAATTTACCAGGTCTCATCATTAAATGGTGCTTGTGCAACAAATGACAAGATTAGTTATTTAATGTTTGTGGAAAAATCAGCATCTTTTATAAATTTTTCGTGATCGTGCTAGAACTATTAAGTTTCGTGTAACGCAAAACTGATGAACCCCTGGATAGGAAGGGCTTGTTCTTGTCATCACATCTGTATGTTTAGTCTTGTGAGGACTTCTGGTTCCTTCGGACTCCTTTGCTGTCTCCATATGACTCTTATGACATAGGACAAAAAAGTTGAACTCTCTGCCTTTGTGTGTAAATCATGTTTGTTTATTCTCATCCAAATGAAAAGCATCAACTGCGTGACTTTGAGAAGGGGGGGAAAAAGTGTTAGATTGTGTTTAGGCAAAGTGTTTATTTTTCTCTAAGAATTTACTTTTGTGTAACACATTTTTTAGGTTTAAAGAGAATTTCATTTTGTAGGTTTTTACTTTTCAGACATTTAAAAAGAAAAATCCAGATCCCTGTTATCGGCCTTGCTGTTGGTTACTATGTTTGATCTTGATTTTTTTTTTTTTTTTTTTTAAACTTCCATCTGATGTTGCAAAACTAGTGCAGTTTTAAAACTTCAGACATTTCTTTGAAATGTTGTAACATGTGCAGGTGTATTTTATTGCTTTGTATTTAGGTGAATATCAGATGTTTTCAGTGTTTTTTTAGGCTGCTGAAGTTATCTCACACCAATTTCACATTTCCGTCCAGGAAAAGGAGTGAACGTAGAAGGAGCCGTACCTTCAGAACAGGAAGTAAACCAACCCAAGCCGGCGAAGAGAGCACGGACGAGCTTCACGGCTGACCAGCTGCAGGTTAGTGATCAGATTCTTCCATCATTTTCATCTGAACGTTACTTTTATCTGCTCCTAACCTGGGCAAAAAAAAAAAAAAAAAAAAAATTCCAAATCAATGTTAGTAAAAGTAAATAAATATTATGGTAGTGTTTTATGATTTATTTATTTTTTTGGCTTACATTATATGGATCTGTATTATACACCATTAATTCAACATGTGTTCATTAATATATGTGCATTAGGTAATGCAGGCTCAGTTTGCTCAGGACAACAACCCGGACGCTCAGACGCTGCAGAAGCTGGCAGAAAGGACCGGACTTAGCCGCAGGGTTATTCAGGTGTGCAGGTGGAATGGGGGGATAGAAATACTACAACAAAGTCTTTACAAAATACAAAGAAACTAGTCTTTATTTTGTAATCAAGTCATTTACAATGTTTTCCTCACACTAGAATCAGCATAAGTGATTTTTAAAGTTGAAATAAATGTACAATTTCTTTTTTCCCAGTTATGCTTTATATTACAGTCATCTATAAATGTCGACATGAATTACATTTCTTTATTTAAATTTTTTGAAAGTTGAGTAAAAAAAATAAGCACTTGATAAATGTTAAATATTTTACTACTCAATTATCCACATTATTGGGCTAAAACTTGCAAAACTTTGTTTATTATGAAATAAATTCAACGGTTTCTTTTTTTTTTTTTTTTTTACTACTTCCAAAAGCAGGTTAGCAAATTTCATGAATTTAAATGTAAAAGTTATGCTCAGTACACTTCCAACATTAAATCGAGACACGGAAATCAAAACCATTTCACCGCTTCTTAATGTACTGTACCGTATTTGTGGTTCCTCAGGTTTGGTTTCAGAACTGCCGAGCACGCCATAAGAAGCATGTGAGTCCGAATCACTCGTCCACGGCACCGGTGTCGTCCCTGCAGCCGGGCAGACTGTCCCCGCCTCTGATGGAGGAGCTGCAGTACACGGCGTTCACGCCGGTCGACACACCCATGCTCACTACTCTGCACTCGTACATGGATGGTCAGTTCAACCCTGGTGTGTGTCTTCAAAAGTTACCCAAAAATTCATGGCTTAAAATTGTAATGCTTGATTACATTATTTATTTTTTAGTTTTAAGTGCATTCATGTTTTAGATATTTTATATCTAACCCCTGATGAAACACTAACTTTCAGTCTTAAAAGTGAAAGTCTTAATGATGCCATACTGATGCACTTAAATGAGTAGGCAAATATAAATTTAAGTTAAATCTAATGTGTTATAACCCAGCACACACACATTTGATGCATTAAAGAATTTAACATCTCTCAAACCAAGTTGTATGTTGGCTTTGACCCTTGTACTTCAAAGAACTCCGGGCATTTTATGTTGTAGTTTTAAAATTGGAATAAATATTGTATGCATCATTTATGAAGCCACACAAATTAGATTTATTTATTCATTTTGGCAATTTGTTAGTGGTGGTAGTCACATTCTACTATTGTCAAAATTTATTAGATATTGGGTTTGTATAAATTTACTTAGGAATTTAACTGGCTGTTGGAATGAAATCCAAACCTCACTGGCTCAAAAACAATTATAATACAATGCATCAACTTAAATATGACAACTTCTTTTTTTAAATTTTTTTTTTTTTTTACCTTTTTTTCCCCCCAGTAAGAACATGTGGTTTTAAAAAAATATATATTAAAATATTATTGCACATGTTTAAATATTACATTCATTTAAAATGTAAACAGTTTAGAGTAAATGAATATATTTATTGTTGAAGTGATGGCTGTGAAGTTTCTATAAAGTCGACATTAAATGCCATTTAATGTTGCTCTGACACTCGCACTTAAAAAGTAAAAAAAAAAAAAAAAGTAATACTTTTTTAAATTAAAAAATCAGTATGCTGGATTTTCACTCTGTTTCATAATGTCAGCGTTAGTTAACGGACAGACGTGATCATGATCTGACGATATTACCACATTCTTCTCTCCGTCACTGTGAGTGCTACTTTTATTTAACATTCGCATGTGGTTTTTGTTTCCTTCTCCAGTTCAGTCTCCGACGTCGCTGGTGTTCCAGCCTCTCCTGCCCCACTCGATGACACAGCTTCCCATCAGCCATGCCTGAAACAAACCCCACCCACTATTCCCTCTCAACCAATCAGGTCAGAGTCTAGAGGAACGCATGAGGAACTTTCACCGTTTCCCATGTCTCGCACCATGACCCCACAACTACTCTAACTTTTCATATTCGTTTACTGAAGGAGAACAAAAGCTTTCAATGTTATTGTGAACGGCTGAAGGTTTTTTTTTTCTTTTTTTCTTTTGTTTAATATATAAATATCTATATAATGATTGAATACAATCACATTTAATTTATTTGTTGTATGTGACTGAGCACTTTGTTTTGAAATAAATTTATGATGGAAGTCTTTAGTTTCAGTTTTTTTTTTTTTGTCAATGTACAGTACAGCTGCCTTTTTTTTGTGATTTGAATCTTGATAATTGAAAGCTGAGCAAAATGCCAATAAAATGTTCAATGCATAAAGAACTTTGGTAACTTTGGTTAATTATGGTGCTGATTTAAAAACAAAAACAAAAAAACAACAAAAATAAACAGATAGAAGATGGAGAACTTCAGTAATATAATGGGGCATATTGGGTTATTTAATTGGCAAACTAACAAAACTTGAATATATATTATTTAACATGTGTAAATGTAATATATAATGCCTTAAATAGTCACTGAAAATTAAATTTGAGTGCCTTTGTCATGCTCTCATGCTTGGCATTTTAACTTGAAAATGTGCTGCTCGGAATTGTTTTCCCCAGAAATAAGAGCAGCAACGTGACTTTATATATATATATATATATATATATATATATATATATATATATAGATAGATATAGATATAGATATATATATAGATATATATATATAAATAAAAACTTTTATTTTTTCCCCCTAATTAATAGACTGCCCTGAAAGCTCTGCCCCCTTTCTCCATCTCGTGTCTTTTGGTCGGCTCACTACTTACCTTTTTTTCAGCATGGGATGCACTGATGTGGTGTCCTGAGATCTTTCACGGTAAACGGATGATAATCCTGAGTTTATTCATGAGAAACAAAATCCAGCTGTCTGCATTTGATTACGGCAATGTTGCACAAATTATTTAGGTGAAGTTTTAGAAAGATGTGCAAGGAGATTTTGCACTTTCAATCTTTGGTTAATATTCTAATGTGGGGGAGGATGGCGAAATTTTAAAACATTTTTCAACCGTGGAAAGCAATTGTGGAACCACTGCGCAGTTTCAGCATCATGGAAATCATGGAGTGATGCGTACAGAGGTCCAGTTCGTCAGAGAGATCCGTATGCATCACTCAATGCTCTATTCTGGTTACTGTGTTTTTGCTTCCACCTTTTCTCTTTTACTTGCATGCTATAGTGTCCTTTTGATTGCTTCAACGGACATCGCCTTACAGAAGTGGGATTTCTGGAAGGCGCCTGCGTTTACCTTAGATGACCTGCAAATTAGTACAGTGCAAAGGTGGAAGGCAACGGAGTAAATGTACTTCTATTACTGTTCGAATTTCATGATCTGCGATAGTGTAGCTTTATTAGAGGACACTTTTTACTTTACAGTACAAAAGTACAGATATTTGCTGTACTTTTTACATTTCTGCATGGCGTTGCATTACCTAACCCTGTTGGTGTATAGTATTTGAAACGGGAATTTTGCCACTTGCTGACTAATTTTTGCCTTTTTGTACACATTACATGTCATACACGCGTTACTGCACAGTGAAATGCCGCCTTCGCGTATTCCAGCACAGAGCGCAGGGTTTTTAACCCCTGGAGGGGACGGAGGAGCCCTTGCTCAAGGGCCCATCAGCGGCAACCTGTTGGAGTTGGGGATCGAACCGCCGATCTTCCGATCAGTAACTCGGTGCCTTAGCCCTCTGAGCCAGTAGATGATTCATAATTTATTATTTATTTATTTTTTGCTATGAAAAAGGCCACCGTGAGCTAAAGCTAGATGCTTAAGTAAATTTGCAGGTAAGTGCTTCTGTACTTTTACTCAAGGTCGCAAGTAAATGGAGAACTACTACTTTTAGTTGAGTAATATTTGCCCTTGGTAATCGCTACTTTTACTCAAGTATAGGATTTGTGTACTTTGACCACGTCAATCAAACAGCAGCTGTGAAAGTGCGTGGGTCTTGGTCAAGTTCATTGACCCGATGCTACAGGTTCGCTAGTTTTGAACTGTTTTTCTCAAAACAAAATCCGCATACAGCTAATGCTCTGCAAGAGTGCTTGAGCCGCGTTTAACCGTGACTCATGGGCCTCGGTCTTATTGTTTGCTAAAGTTGCTCTTGAGTAGCGAACACGGATGAAATCCGTGCGAGGTTTGTCCCGCGGGAGTGCGAGCTCGTGCTCAGTCTTGTGACGGCGATTTACTGAGCTACACTCGTACTGTTTATACAGTACACAGCAAATTACACAGCTCTGTTCAGATATAAGCAGGTGGCGATTAGTGGTTTGAGGATGATGACAGGTTTTGTCTGAATCTGAATGAAAGGTAAAAGTGTGGAAAGATGTACGGCTGGGAAAATCTGACCGTTGGTATGATGCGTTAGCTCGTACACCAAATCGAGTCGTGTTACTGCAAGGCATTTTGATTCACAGCCTCGTTATTGATTTTTCTCAAGCTTGCCGGCACAAACGAAGGACTTTTGTCTATTTCTCCGAATAGTTTATGCTGAAACTGTTGCTGTTCCAGCCTGTCCCTCTCACAATTAGACATGCTCTCTGGGATACTTTTCTGCTCAGCAGAGTTGAGGAGTTGAGAGCACTTTGGAATTCGTTTCGAATTCGCACTAATCTATTATTGGTTGTTGTTGTTTATTGCATTGCTTAAACATTAATTAAAAATCAACTCATCACTCATCACTTCATTTTTTATATATATATATATATATATATATATTTTATTTTGCCAAAAAAAAAACATTACTTTTCTTGTAGTACAAAAGATACAAACGCATCATATTCCTATCCCAAAACGTAACAAAAAACAAACAAACAAACAAACAAACAGACATTTATGTAACATTTACAAACTGTAGCAGTTAAACCCTACGCCTCCTGATACAAAGGAACCTAAATGGCTTTGACATCCCTGTAGAGAAAACAGATCGAGTTAGTGTGCTCCACGTCAGTGACAGGAAAAGCAGAGAATGTTATGAAATGATGAGAATTTAGGTGAGCTTTATAGGGCTTCGCAGAACTGTGTCAAACTGATCACTAAACACGCCATTCTCTAATGAGAGCCTGTTTATGACTGGTCATTTTTTACTGGACTGGTCATTTTTTTCTTTTTCTGGTTTCAACTTCTCCCCCTCCATCCATAAAAAATAAAAAATAAAAAAAAATGCACACAGCGCCCTCTGGTGGACATGAGGTGCAAAAAGCGCTACATTTAGGTGTGAAAATGACTTGTATTTTATTTCTACTGTACTATTTAAAAATTTAAGTTCTACTTAATTTGACTGATTGTACTCTTACTTATGCACATTTCTGAAAGAAACATTCTTTTTCTTTCTTTCTTTTTAAAAAAAAAAATTCTTTTTTACAAGCTGTGTTTTTAACAACAACAAAAAAATGTAATTTTAAAATTTGTTTTCTAATCCAAAGCAGTTATGATGACCACGATTTAATGAATTAATTGAGCGTCACAAACAAACTCAATTTGTTGTTAACTGAGTTACCTAGTCAAGTTTAGAACTTCAGCAGCAGAACTAGGTTTTGTGAATTAAGCTTAATATATTAACTAAACGAGCGGTTTCTTGAATTTCTATATTAATATCGGTGACTTGAGTAAATTAATTATATTTCTTTTGTCTATGACTATATTGTGTAATTCATATGATGGACTTTTGCAAAAGGTGAAAATGATATCTATACAAATATTTACTGTATGAGGGCTGTGGAATTTTATGATGATGCGCCTTTTTGAAATACATGCCAGGTATTAAAAATAAATAAATAAATCGAGACTTTTTTTTCTTCTCTTCCCTGGAATTTAAGCTCATTAAAAGTAAACTTTAAATCTAATCTTTAGAATAGTAAAAAATGTACTCTCGTCCGTGTAAAACAAAATAACATAACATTGTTTAACTCAATTATTTTTTTTTTTTTATAGCTTTAACTCGGCACTACAGTTTTGCTGGCAGGTGCTGTTAGATTATGTACTCTGATCCATAAACATTTTGCTTTATGTACTGTAATGCAGTATGACCTTTTTCCATCATATCTTTCAACCTCTAATTACTGTGTTCGCTGTTAGTATTTTTGACTTTGGACTTATTTAGGTTTTGACTCGTCATATGTGGGGGACATTAATGGTACAGATCTGGCAACTCGGTTCTGGTGAAAGTCAGCTCTGTAAAATCGACATTGGTGATCAAGATTTAATCCTGATAATTAACAAGAAACTCATATGTCATGCGTTTACACGACACGTGCATGCTGCCATGTACAAACTTGACAATGAAAGATATATTTCATATATAAAAAAAAACATTTATATATGTATACAGCCTGATCAGCCACACCACTAACACCAGTACCAGGTGAATTAAATTATATACTAGTAAATCAGGATCATGGGCACCCAAAGCTCATTTGCACCCGCGGGAACCAAAGGCCAGCTCATTCGATCCGATCCCATAAAAAGTTCATGCAGGCCGTGATAGAAGGGCACCAGAACAGCCAGTGCATCACAAAGAGCTCAAGGTTGCTGAACCAGTCCCCAAACACCACGGATTCCAATCTGAGCATTTGCTGGACAAACAAGATCCACAGAGGCCAGACCCTGCAACCCACAGCATCCAAGGATCCACTTCTAATGTCCTGGTGCCAAATACCACAGTACACCCGTAGGGGCCCTACGGAACCACACCCCAAGGGGCCAAGGCTGCCCCAATGGCACAAGGGTCCCCAAGGTGGATTTGACGTTGATGGCTTTAATGTTATGGCTGATAGATGTAAAACCATAAATCTGTTCATTGGGATTCGTTCGTTAGAAAAATAAAGATGAACCTCTGTAAAAACAAAGCAATGCCAATTTGTTTCTCAATCGGAAGACATGCAGATAGAAGTGGTTATGTATATATATATATATATATATATATATATATATATATTTTAATAATAAAATAAAAAGACATTCTATATAAATAAAACCAAGGATTTGTCTGTACATTGGTCAGAACTCGCTCTTTCATTGATATCTTTACGGTTTATACATCAGAGGACCTGAATCCAGGTCTGTATGGCTGTCCAGTAGTTTTTTTTCTAGCATCATGCAAAAAAAAAAAAAGAAAAAAAAAAAAAGTTAAATCTGCACCCAAAATGAAATCAAAATTATGAGCAGTTTTGTGCCAGATTACCTCACAGCAGTCTTTTTCGGACGAATACTGTACTTTTGCCCTCAGCGTAGGCAAGGCTATACGCGTCACCTAAAAGAACCAGTCCACACAAAGGTACAGTATGTTTATTCTTCATCCTGCGGGACGTTTCTAAACGACAGACAGGCAGACATGTCTGTGGGCTTCAACCTGAAATAATGAGACGACCGATTACATTAAAGCTGATTAGCTTACTTTTAGCTTGAACTTTTTAGCTATTTCTAAAGACGTGTGACGACGGCTATTAACGCTAGTGTATCATAATTGTGGAAGATGTGCTGGTATAAACCTGTAGCATTTAATCTCAAAAATATCTCAAATCTTTCCATATGTGGATTCTATTTCCAATAATTAGAGAGAGAAAAAAAAAGTACTGTATGTCTAAATGTATATGGAAAATGGATATATAATTCAAAATATATAGCATATATACAGATATTGGAAATTGGTCCAGCTTATTGTTAGGAAACATCCATTTTGATCTGTATTTAAAAACAATTATTATTATTATTATTATTATTATTTATTATTTTGTCATTAGTATTTTTGGGATGTGATAATACTGTACAGCTGTTACATTTTGTCTCCAGTGTCTGAGGTAAAATTACATCTCCAGAACAGAAGAGTTGATGTTTCCGCGGATTTAAGGGAGCTGCTATAACGCAAGTGAACGCAACAGTAACTACGCTACATAGCTGAACATACAATGTGTTGTCGGTAGCCAATTATGAATAGCAGTGGTATAAAAAAGTAAAAACCCACCACGTCACACCAACTTGTCATTGATTATTTTCCTAGAACTGCACGTGATCAAATGTTTTCTTAAATATAGGTCAAAAAAGTCTACCTCTGAATATAGCATCAGACCTGTAGAAGTCAATCTGGTTGTCTCTAAAAATCCTGTAAACGGTCAGATGTGTGTGAATAAGGCAGTTAGAAAGTTGGACAGAGCCTGTGTGTGTGTCTGTTAGTGCATAGCACCTTCAGTCTCCTCTTATGGAAGTAAATGCTCAGTGTTTTTTTTAGTGCATCAGAGTTGGGTTACAGTACAGGACGTAGCATCCAGCGTCCTCGCGGCTGCACGAGGAGACTTACAGAGTTACAGAGTTTAAGAGTTAAAAACATGCTAGCTAGCAGGAAGGGGAGTAAAGCTACTCTCTGACAGCGCACTGGTGTATCGAGGTTCTGGATTTCCTAGGGCTCTGATCCACGCTTCCCAGAATTCTGCGCAAGCCAGGAGACATGAGGAAAGGTTTGCTTGGTGTTCCGTCGTTCCTTTCCAAGTCCTCGCCTGGATCCGTAACATGATGGGGCGACAAGAAGAGAGAGAGAGAGAGAGAGAGAGAGAGAGAGAGATGAAAATGAATCCACAAGAAAAAAAATGTAAAAGCATTAACCACCTTCTTTTGAATAAAATAACCGAGTGACAAAAGCGTTCCACTTCACACGTGCTCCGTTTAAACCATAGATGCTAAGATGATAGAACCACTGCTCTGCTTACTTACAGAAACACAGGAAAAGCGTGTCCACACACATTGCATAGACGCTGAAGAAGCCGTGTGCAATCAAGTACGACCCGAACACGATCGTCTGCAGGTGAGATGCACAGACATGTTAACCGACTGCAACAGAATGTGCAACACAATGTAAAAAAAATAAAAATAAATAAATAAAAAAACACAAACCGTTTCTTACCAGCAGAGGCACCCAGTAATTATTCAGGACCGGAACTTCTTCCTGTACGATGGGGATTTTGTGTGTAAAGAAAAAGAAGGCAATAACACCTGTATAAACACACACACACACACACACACAGACACACAACAATGTAAGATTCAGCAAAATCCTCAAGCGCCCCCTGCTGGTGCTCTACAAAGACAAAGTGAATTATTTCTCCATTTTATTAATGTCTGCTTATGTCACCGTGCTTCCCATGAAACAAAGAGAATGAGAGGAAAAGTAATGACGCCTTGAAAAATAACACACAGCTGCAGGCCAGGTCGCCAGGCTTTCATTGTTCATGCAGTGCTGCAGTTTTTTTTCTTCTTAAGCCCCCCCCCCCCGGATAAAATCGCCGAAACTTTGATTAATACTGAAAACAGTTTACGATTAAGACATGAGAAAAGCATTTGACTCACCAACGCTCCCTGTTACGAGAATCTTCCCTAAGAAAAGCAGGAAGTCTGTGAGCTTGTCTAGCACTGCTACCCTGCCAAGTGAACAGCAGACAGCGATGCTAACTGAGATGCAGTAAACAGATTAACAGTCATTAACAGTTTAATGGACCATAGTTTGGTTGGCTTATCATGTATGTTTAATAGCTAAAATATGAACAACAACAACAACAACAACAACAAAAAAAAATCACAAGGTTTATATTAGGTAAATCGTGTCTGTACGCAGACTCCTGGCTGGCTCGCCAACTGTCCGATTACCGTGTCAAATTCACCAACATTCATAAACGGACAAAGAAGCAGTCTTTTGGTAGCAAAATACGACAGTATGCAGTATCCTTCCCCTCAACCACATGGTCGTCCATACCTCACAACGTTCCTCATTAACAAACAGAAGGCTTCCCGAGCTGACGTACAGAAATTTTTGCCATAAATTGCGATCTATAGAAAACATAAGATGCTGTTAGTGTTTCAGCTGGTGTAAAGATTCTTTTAAAATTAGCCTGATTGTCTGCTTAGTGATAATGCACAGTGGAGACTCTTACCATGATGTACGCATTCCTGTTCATGAAGCGAATAAAACGCTCCAGGCACCAAAAGCAGCCCTTTAAACAGCAGAGCAGGAAGCGGGCAAACACGTTGTGGGCTCCTAAACACAGAGATACACCAACTGATAAAACAAGAGACGATGAGAACCTTATATGAAAATGCTGATTAATTGTGGATTCTGAATAATCAGAACGAACTGAATCATTTTCTGTAATTCAAATAGACTTATATAATATATTATACAGTAATTTCAGTTTATATTCATTCCCTTAAACTTGTAAACAGATTAAAAAAAAAAAAAAAAAAGTGCTATTGTGGAAGATGTTAACGTAACAATTATGGAAGGAGTCTCCAGTGTCAGTACTCTGTAGCGGCTAGAAGAGATAAAGCTTCTTTAAAAAAAAAAAATTTTATTTTTAAAATTAAAAAAAAAAAAATTTTTTTAAATTTTTTTCTCAAGGACTTCTGGTACAATGGCAAACCATATTTTGTGTGTTAACTTTTAGAGAGATGAAAATAGAGAGAGGTTCAGAAAGGAGAAACCACAAAATGTAATGTTGCAATAAATTCATTAAACGTGTTTTGTGATGTTATTTTGTAATAAAGGTTATAGTTTTGAATCATCATAATCATCCTCAGAGTGGAGATTTTAACTGTGTTTGATTACACCACCCCATCATTGATGATATGATTCATTTCTTGTAACAACGTGACATGCCAGGTGTCTACACTGTCCGGAAACTTACCTTTAAGCTTGTGGTCCAGATATTCAAGTATAATTCGGATGAATTGGACAAAAGCTAGGATCAGCGAACCAAAAGCAAGAGACCCTGTGTGATACCTAAAGGCAAACCAGACACATTATTGCACTACAATACCAATTTAGAAGAGAGTTCATGGACCTCAACTGTTTTTAAATGCATCATTCGGGTAAAATGCAAACCCATCCTAAACCCACTGAAAGATTCTTGAAACATTTTTGGTGCACAAATAAGCTTCATAAGAAACTGAGCTGAATTAACAAAACCTTAAATGTCAGAGCTGAATCTATAGCATGCAAGCTTGACAGTGGCAAGTATTTAAAGAGTCATCCTTTTGAAGTATTTGCCATTTCACTAAGCCCTTCTGTATTAAATATTTTGAGCGATTAACAAATGATCTATGTTAGCATATAACGAACATCATATATCACAGCACTTATGTTACACCACGTTAGCAACGCACCATACAGCCCGAAAGAAAGAGGAGAAAACAGGGCATGATGGGATATCTTCAGGTTTCCTCTTGGCCCAGTAGTAGGAGGCGAAGACTCCGGCGAGCGTACACTGCCCCAGTGCAATGGTGAAATTAACCAACCAGAGGAAGACCAGCAGATTGCACAGCTGCAGGAGGAATATGTAGCGGTGATACACGCTCTCCCCGCCGTAGAAGGCAAATAGACACTGAGCTCCAGGACACTGCTTAGTGATATTGGTCCTGTTAAATGTCTATCCATAAACAAAACACACCGGAATAAACATCAGGGACATTTACGACACTGCATGTTTATTCATGTAACTAAATCTGTATTAAAGCCTCATCATATCTCTTTTCATTAACATCTAATGCAAAGTCAGAGAAGACACCTCACATCTGGACTGCAGGTGAGGTTGGTGTGCTTGCAGTTGGGCTGCATTGACATGACTTTGTACACAGCTTCACCGGACGATGCCAGAAACCTGGATTTGATTAAGGTGCAAATACTTATTCTTGGTAAAAATCTGATCAATTTATTCAGATGTGAAATGACATTCTAGCAAACAAGTCTTGTCTTCATCCTCCCAACTGGCTTGCCAGTTGGATTTGGTACGAAACCTATTTGCATCAAATTTAACAAACAAGTATATTTTTTTCATTGTCTGAATATCTTACTGCGAACTAAGTAAACAAACTGAAATGATACTTAATATGAGTAAATATAAAAGTATTTTTTGTAAGCTGTTTATAAGGTTATAAGGTTACACATTTTTATCATTGAACCTCCTCCTGGCTGGCTCGCCGACTGATTTTGGTGTTAATTAACCGGACGAACAACTTAATTTTGTCTATTATTACAATTGAAGTGTAACATGTGTTAGGAACTCATCTACTGTATACTCCTCTATTTGAGCTATGAATAATCCGAATGGTAAATAAATTAGTTCGGTCGGGATGATGTCACGACAGACCGAGTGCCACTTTGCACTCTGTTAAATGAACGACGTTACTGTATATACATAGGTAATACTTAAAATAAATTTTAAATAAATGCTGTTTACAAAGTATCCATGTTTTTGGTGCACCCCCTGGCTGGCTTCCTAATTGTTTAATTATGCTGTTAAACCAACCCGCGTTTATATATACAAACTTTTATTTGGAGAATTGCTTTGATGGTATTACTTCCCCTTCCTCTTAACTTTGGCTAAAGTTGCATTTACGTCTAGTGGACAAACAAGTACAATTCAACAAGGATACACAGCAGTAACGGCCCAGTAAGAGATACACACAGCCAGCATCAGAAAGGTGACGATCGGGTAGAACAAAGCAGACATGATGTAGCTGATGGCCCTGCAAACCAAACCACAAATGTTCAGGGGAATTCAGGAGGTTAAAATTGTGATATTTAAGGGAAATATATCAGACTTACTTGCTGCCCTCTTTGAGCAGGGCGATGGCTATACACACCCTCTTCCTTAGGAAGACCAGCATTAAAACTATGGATGCTTCGGTTAAAACCAGACACACCACTGAAAGTAAATACACATAAATGAAAAGTATCAGACTGTTCTAGCCACACCAGGACCATTTTTTTTTTTTAGCAAGTGTTGCTATCTGCTTTGTTTTAAGTTACACTTCAATTCAATTTTATTTGTATAGCGCTATTTAACGATTTTCATCGTCGCAAAGCAGCTTTACACAATCAAATGAATTATTTAAGTTTTGTATGAAATGTGAATGTGTATGAATCAAAAACTGGTCAGATAGTCCCTGATGAGCAAGCCGAGGGCGACAGCGGCAAGGAAAAACTCCCTGAGATGGCAGTATGAAGAAACCTTGCGAGGAACCGGACTCAACGTTGCTTTATTGCTTCATAGAATAGCTCCAATTGTCCTCAATCCCTAATACATTTCATGTTAGTCATGGTGTTAGCACTGCAGATAAATTTGCTAGCATTTGTTTCAGGTCTGTTGAATCAACAGGAAGGGGGTTTCTGTTGTACTTACAGAAGATGAGCCACGTCTGGCTGAGCTGCAGGTAGACGTGCAAGTTTGCCTGGACACCAATGTCTGACAGGCTGGCGTCTGCTTTGGGAATCTGTCTCAGCAGCCTGAACTCCCAGTAACAATGGCAGATTCCTAACCACACCGGAGGTTAGAAGTACACAGACACATGACCAGAGCATCTCTCTCCATCCATCCACCAATCCATCCATCCATCCATGGCTCTATCCATCCATCGGTCTATCTGTCAGTTTTCCCCATCTGACCATCTGTTTCTATCTATTTTTCCATCAATTTATCTGTCTGTCTCTCTGTCCATCTGTTTATTCTAGTATGGACTGTCTACCAGTCTGTCTGACTCTGTTTATCTGTAGTTTTTTTTTTTCACCATACCTGAGTCTATCTATCATTCCATCCATCCATCTGTTTGTCTGTCTGTCTTTTTATTTATAAGTCTATCCACCATTCTGTGTCTTGTTTTTCTTTCTGTACTGTATATCCATCTGTCTCTCTAAGTACACGCATACATTATGCATACAACATACATACATTCATACATAACCTTGCAGTTACTCTTTAGTATACCACTGAAGTCATGACCACACACACACACACACACACACACACTTTTCCTCTCACCGTAGGCTACAACCAGGATGACGGCGATGATGGTGAACCAGAGCAGAAGGCCAGCAGTGAATCGCAGGAGCAGGATGAAGATTAAACTGATGACCAGTGCTAGGATTAACCCTCTGACACACACACACACACACTTTATAAAACACACACACAAAAAAAAATCACAATAAAGGTTTTTTCTGATGTTTTTTTCTGTGTCTGCTTACGTTAGAATCCAAACCCAGGAGTTGGCGTAGTCTTCCACTATCTTCATGCCGAGCTGCTTGGCCTCCAGCAGACCCGTTATACCACTGCGCACACACACATACACACATGCACAATGACAGAAAGACTGATGGCTATATAATATCCAAAAAAACATCGAGTTAATCACTGCTCAATGAAGCAACTCACTCACACAGCAGCGGCTGTAATTACGTTTTATAACAATGCAAAATGAAGTGTTTAGATCAAATGAATTCTTTAGATGATGTTCCCTCATCTAACATAAATCAGACATAAATAAGAAATAGAACACTTGGGAGAGCAGTTGCAGGAAAATAATTAACAGCAGGGCGATGTAGAGAGGAAACAGGCATGTTATAATCCTGTGTTATGAACAACAGCGTTTATTATTTAATTAAAGTATAACAGGTATATATTTACACACGTGGACAAAATTGTTGGTACCCTTCGGTCAATGAAAGAAAAACTCACAATGGTCACAGAAATAACTTTAATCTGACAAAAGTAATAATAAATAAGAATTCTATGAATGTTAACCAGTGAAAGTCAGACGTTGCTTTTCAACCATGCTTCAACAGAATTATATTGAAAATAATGAACTCATGGAACAGGCCTGGACAAAAATTATGGCACCCCTAACTTAATGGTTTGTTGCACAACGTTTTGAGGCAATCACTGCAATCAAACGATTCCTGTAACTGTCAGTGAGACTTCTGCGCCTCTCTGCAGGTATTTCGGCCCACTCCTCATGAGCAAGCTGCTCCAGTTGTTTCCGGTTTGAAGGGTGCCTTTTCCAGACAGCATGTTTCAGCTGCTTCCAAAGATGCTCAATAGGATTGAGGTCAGGGCTCATAGAAGGCCACTTTAGAATAGTCCAATGTTTTCCTCTTAGCCATTCTTGGGTGTTTTTAGCTGTGTGTGTTTGGGTCATTGTCCTGTTGCAAGACCCATGACCTGCGACTGAGACCCAGCTTTCTGACACTGGCCAGCACATTTCTCTCTAGAATCCCTTGATAGTCTTGAGATTTCATTGTACCCTGCACAGATTCAAGACACCCTGTGCCAGATGCAGCAAAGCAGCCCCAGAACATAACAGAGCCTCCTCCATGTTTCACAGTAGGGACAGTGTTCTTTTCTTGATATGCTTCATTTTTCCGTCTGTGAACATAGAGCTGATGTGCCTTGGCAAAAAGTTCCATTTTTGTCTCATCTGTCCATAGGACATTCTCCCAGAAGCTTTGTGGCTTGTCAACATGTAGTTTGGTATATTCCAGTCTGGCTTTTTTATGATTTGTTTTCAACAATGGTGTCCTCCTTGGTCGTCTCCCATGTAGTCCACTTTGGCTCGAACAACGATGGATGGTGCGATCTGACACTGATGTTCCTTGAGCATGAAGTTCACCTTGGATCACTTTAGAAGTCTTTCTGGGCTCTTTTGTTACCATTCGGATTATCTGTCTCTTTGATTTGTCATGAATTTTCCTCGTGCGGCCACGTCCAGGGAGGTTGGCTACAGTCCCATGGATCTTAAATTTCTGAATAATATGTGCAACTGTAGTCACAGGAACATCTAGCTGCTTGGAAATGGTCTTATAGCCTTTACCTTTAACATGCTTGTCTATAATTTTCTTTCTAATCTCCTGAGACAACTCTTTCCTTCGCTTCCTCTGGTCCATGTTGAGTGTGGTACATACCATGTCACCAAACAACACAGTGACTACCTGGAGCCCTATATATAGGCCCACTGACTGATTACAAGATTGTAGACACCTGTGATGCTAATTAGTGGACACACCTTGAATTAACATGTCACATTATTTTCAGTATTTTCTAGGGGTACCATCATTTTTGTCCAGACCTGTTCCATGAGTTCACTTTTTTTATAATTCTGTTGAAGCATGGTTGAAAAGCAATGTCTGACTTTCATTGGTTAACATTCATAGAATTCTTATTTATTATTACTTTTGTCAGATTAAAGTTATTTCTGTGACTATTGTGAGTTTTTCTTTCATTGACCGAAGGGTACCAACAATTTTGTCCGTGTGTGTGTGTGTGTGTGTGTGTGTGTGTGTGTGTGTGTGTGTGTGTGTGTGTGCGTGTGTGTGTGTGTGTATGTGTGTGGTTGTCTGTGCATGTGAATGTACTCACTCAGCTGCATCTCTGAGTTCATTCACACTCCTGGCTGTATCCAGGGCGTCCTTAAAAGCCGTTCTGTTTGCAACCATCAGTGTGCCGTTCCTCATGATAAAGTCCGGAAGGCATCGCTGGAAAACTGATATAAAAATGTGGTATGAACATTAAAAGAAGACTGAAAAATTAAGATATATAAAACATGATTTGTGTGTATGTGTGTGCGTGCGTGTGTGTGTGTGTGTGTGTGTGTGTGTGTGTGTGTGAGAGAGAGAGAGAGAGAGTGCATGTCTGGTCCTCACAGAGCTGCAGGATGCTTTCTTATGCCTGATAGCTAGTCATTATTATCAGACTAATGACTCATAAATGAGACTCTTTTAGAGTGTAATGGACTGAAAGTGTAAACACACACACACACACACACACACACACACACACACACAGACACAGACACAACAAGGAAGTGTATTTACATGGTCTGCTGGGCACAATCACTGATGGACAGTCTTCATCACGCAGGACATGAGCCACAGGCTGAAGAAGGGAAAAAAAACATTCAGAGAAAGAACAAGTGGTCATATTTGAAACACACTCCATTATAGCTGCCATTTAAGGGCTGTGACTAAGGACTTGGATAATTAGTAGGAGGTGTGGCCTGTGTGTCTGTCAGTTACAGTGAAGGAGGTGTGGCCTGTGTGTCTGTCAATTACAGTGAAGGAGGTGTGGCCTGTGTGTCTGTCAATTACAGTGAAGGAGGCGTGGCCTGTGTGTCTGTCAGTTACAGTGAAGGAGGTGTGGCCTGTCTGTCTGTCAGTTACAGTGAAGGAGGTGTGGCCTGTGTGTCTGTCAATTACAGTGAAGGAGGCGTGGCCTGTGTGTCTGTCAGTTACAGTGAAGGAGGTGTGGCCTGTGTGTCTGTCAGTTACAGTGAAGGAGGCGTGGCCTGTGTGTCTGTCAGTTACAGTGAAGGAGGTGTGGCCTGTGTGTCTGTCAGTTACAGTGAAGGAGGTGTGGCCTGTGTGTCTGTCAGTTACAGTGAAGAAGGTGTGGCTTGTGTGTCTGTCAGTTACAGTCAAGGAGGTGTGACCTGTCTGTCTGTCAGTTACAGTGAAGTAGACCTGTGTGTCAGTTACTGTGAAGTAGGTGTGGCCTGTGTGTCTGTCAGTTACAGAAAAGGAGGTGTGGCCTGTCTGTTAGTTATAGTGAAGGAGGTGTGGTCTGTGTGTCTGTCAGTTACAGTGAAGTAGACCTGCGTGTCAGTTACTGTAAAGTAGGTGTGGCCTGTGTTTCTGTCAGTTACAGAAAAGGAGGTGTGGCCTGTCTGTTAGTTATAGTGAAGGAGGTGTGGTCTGTGTGTGTGTCAATTACAGTGAAGGAGGTGTGGCCTGTGTGTCTGTCAGTTACAGTGAAGTAGACCTGTGTGTCAGTTACTGTGAAGAAGGTGTGGCCTGTGTGTCTGTCAGTTACAGAAAAGGAGGTGTGGCCTGTCTGTTAGTTATAGTGAAAGAGGCATGGTCTGTGTGTCTGTCAGTTACAGTCAAGGAGGTGTGGTCTGTGTGTCTGTCAATTACAGTCAAGGAGGTGTGGTCTGTGTGTCTGTCAATTACAGAAAAGGAGGTGTGGCCTGTCTGTTAGTTATAGTGAAGGAGGTGTGGTCTGTGTGTCTGTCAGTTACAGTGAGGGAGGCGTGGCCTGTGTGTCTGTCAGTTTCAGTGAAGGAGGTGTGGTCTGTGTGTAAGTTACAGTGGAGAAGATGTGGCCTGTGTGACTGTCAGTTGCTGTGAAGTAGACCTGTGTGTCAGCTACAGTGAAGTAGGTGTGGCCTGTGTGTCTGTCAGTTACAGTGAAGGAGGTGTGGCCTGTCTGTTAGTTATAGTGAAGGAGGTGTGGTCTGTGTGTAAGTTACAGTGAAGTAGACCTGTGTGTCAGTTACAGTGAAGGAGGCGTGGCCTGTGTGTCTGTCAGTTACAGTGAGGGAGGTGTGGCCTGTGTGTCTGTCAGTTACAGTAAAGGAGTTGGGGTCTGTGTGTCTGTCGGTTACTGTGAAGTAGACCTGTGTGTCAGTTACTGTGAAGTTGGTGTGGCCTGTGTGTCTGTCAGTTACAGAAAAGGAGGTGTGGCCTGTCTGTTAGTTATAGTGAAGGAGGTGTGGTCTGTGTGTCTGTAAGTTACAGTGAAGTAGACCTGTGTGACAGTTACTGTGAGGGAGTCGTGGCCTGTGTGTCTGTCAGTTACAGTGAAGGAGGTGTGGCCTGTCTGTTAGTTATAGTGAAGGAGGTGTGGTCTGTGTGTCTGTCAGTTACAGTGAAGGAGGTTTGGTCTGTGTGTAAGTTACAGAGAAGTAGACCTGTGTGTCAGTTACAGTGAAGGAGGCGTGGCCTGTGTGTCTGTCAGTTACAGTGAGGGAGGTGTGGCCTGTGTGTCTGTCAGTTACAGTAAAGGAGTTGGGGTCTGTGTGTCTGTCGGTTACTGTGAAGTAGACCTGTGTGTCAGTTACTGTGAAGTAGGTGTGGCCTGTGTGTCTGTCAGTTACAGAAAAGGAGGTGTGGCCTGTCTGTTAGTTATAGTGAAGGAGGTGTGGTCTGTGTGTCTGTAAGTTACAGTGAAGTAGACCTGTGTGTCAGTTACTGTGAGGGAGTCGTGGCCTGTGTTTCTGTCAGTTACAGTGAAGTAGGTGTGGCCTGTGTGTCTGTCAGTTACAGAAAAGGAGGTGTGGTCTGTGTGTAAGTTACAGTGAAGGAGGCGTGGCCTGTGGGTCAGTTACAGTAAAGGAGGTATTAAATCTAATAATTTCTTTCCACAATGTTTTCCAGCGTTGAGTAATCTCTAACCGATTTTCAAACCACCCTGCTCAACTCGGTAACTTGCAAAAGCAAGAATAAAGAAGTAAAAATGTCAGTTTTTGAAATGAAAAAGGTAAAATAAAACCAAAATGATTACAGAAGACATTTGCAGTTTTGGTTATTCAGCAGCTGGAGCTCATTATTGACTGATAACCACATCAACACGATCTCGCTTGCTCTCGGGATGAAGATCGATGCAGTGCATGTTCAGCTCGCGTGTCTGAATAATCACCTTCTTAGGATTGTTGAATCCCGGCCTGCAGAACTGCCTGTAATATTCCCAGTAGCTCCTGTTAAAGGGGTGTTTGAGCTGCACCTCGGTGTAGGTGGCGAAGCGGTCTGGGCAAGTCGATACACACATCTGTGAATGTGGACATGAGATAAACGTGAACGTGGTGCTGTGAGTAAAGATTGTAGAGTGGCGTGAATGTTAGAGTGTAAGCACCTGGGTTGTAGGACACTGCAGGTTTATCAGGACAGCAGGATTCGCACATTTCAGGATGTTGAAGTAGAACAGGATGGGTTTCTTACTGCGGAGAGAAAAACGAGCTACGGAACAATGGCCAAAGCACTGAAAAAACACATGTTGTATCCAAATAACAGAGCTTAATTTTTTGACTTGCCAACATTTGTCTTAATTTTCTATACTGATTTATCCTGCATACAGGATCACAGGGGTCTGGAGCCTATCCCAGGAGACTTTGGGCACGAGGCAGGGGACATCCTGGACAGGGCGCCAATCCACCTCAGGGCACACAGACACACACCACGGGCAATTTGGGAACATCATTTAGCCTAATCTTTTGTCTGTGGAATACCAGGAGAAAACCTACCAAGCACGGACCGAAACTCCACGCACACAGACCCAGAGATGGGAATCGAACCATTGACCATGAAGGTGTGAGGCCCCTGTGTTAACCACTACACCAAGCTTGTCGTCGCCAATTTATGTTTAATTTATTAAAGAAAAATATCTCATACATTTGATCTATTCACACCTCCAGTTAACATTACCAGCATCTCTTTATTTCTATTTCTTTAAGTCAAAAAGGCCAAAAAAAAAATATTTTATATATATTTACTTTTAAAATATATTATTTATTTAAAATATGTAGTTCTTGTATTTTTATGTGTGTTACTTGTTTTATCCATTTTTATTCAGTTTTACTGTTTCTGCTTGTCCCTATTGGTTTGATTAATCACTAGTTTTATTGCTATTTAGAGTTTTGTTCCCCTTTGCATTGACTGCAGTTGGCCAGTTGGTGTCAGTAGAGTCATGTAGTATTCACACACAGTCTGTCTTTTGTGTGTGGAAAGTGAAATCACTGCTTCAAAATGATGTTTCTATTAGTATAAACTGTATAAATAATATTAGTGTATTGCTTTCCACTTTACAGTTCCAGTTTATTAGTATCAATAATTACACAGTGTCTGGAAAGGAAGTAAATGGTGGCACGGTGACCCAACTAGGGACTGTGGAGGCCAATGTGACGTTGTGTTTATTCCCATATATTGTTCTTTATTTATGTATGTATTTATTTATTTGTGCCTTAGCGATATGCGTAACTGTATCTCTACTGTATATACAATGCGCAAAGCACCTAATTTCGTTGGACATACCACATGTTTCAATGACAATACAAGATATTCTACTCTGTTCATTCCATGTGATGAAGACTAATCCTACTATAATGATTCTAATTCTACTCACTATCTTGCTGTCACATGCACGTGGACAATTCCCAACAAACCACTAGATAGCACCTACTTCTTCTATCGTCTCGCTTCCTGTTCTCCGTATTTGCTAATTACTCTATCGCCTTATTTTAGTTCTACCAAGGAGCAACCTCCGATTCTGATCCGGTTCCAGCTCCAAAATTGAGTCAAGCCCCACAGACCCTCGTTAAAATGTCCAACTTTACAACAGAAATAAATATGTATACAGCCTGGTACGAAAAATGGTTTTAGTCTAAATAGATAGATTCTTCAATTATTACAACTGTACAGGTCAATTTATTTATTTATTTATTTATTATTATTATAATTTTTTTTTTACAGGAGGTCAGTTTTTATGTAACGCATCAGTTAATACTATATTAAACCATAGAACGATGCATTATTAGGGGCGTGGCCCAAATCCCCCTCGGATTTATTACCGGTCCCAAATGAGAGGGTTGCGTCAGGGCCTCCGGCGTGAAATCTGTTCCAAGTTGTGTGTGCGAATCTGATGGTCCTCTATGGCGACCCCCTCGACAGGAGCAGCCTAAGGGAGAAAGACTAACAAAAATGGGTGTGTCTGATTTGAGAGACAGCTAGAGACAGCTTGTTGTAGTTTAACTTACAATAAGAACTGTAGGAGTTAACATTTGACACTGTGTAGGGTATTGATGAGTTTAATCCAATTAAATTAACAAATTAAATTAATTAAATTAACAAATAAATAAATAATAATAAAATAAATAACAAACAAACAAACAAAAAAATTAAATTAACAAATTAATTAGCATATAAATTAACATTAGCCACCATACCATTTTAGTTAAGCTAAAGCTAAGCGAACTAGCTTGTGGGTCGTACCTGAGTTAGGTAGTTGGCTGGAACAGCCAGGCTCTGTTTGTTCCACCCATTTGAACATTTATGAATTAACCAGGGTTTAGGCAGATTCAGCTGCCAAGATGGCGACGACCAGAGCTCCCACAGTGAGCTTCAAAACCGATCTTCACGAAATCTGTGGGTGACGTCACAGAGGGTTTGTCCAGCTCTTTTTGAACAGTCTATGATTTCTACCCTTAATTACTGTACTTGCCATTGTTTTCCTAAAAGTGTTTTTGGTCTTAGTTAAGTTTATACTGGTTTTGCGAGGTTCTGGTTCGATTCTCACCTTGGTTCTGGCGTTCCCAAATTGGACATAGGTTGTGAATGAGTGTGAGTGTGTGTGTGTGTGTATGTATGTGTGTGTGCCTCTTCAGGGTTTACCCCGCCACGTGCCCTAAGTCTCTTGAGATAGGTTCCAGGCCCTCCTTGAAAAAAATGGCATGGACAATACAAGGGATTGAGTGAGTGGGTCATTTTGTGCTTCGTTCTGTTCTTTTCTACACTCAAAATTATTTAACAGTCAAATTCCTTTTCATTACCAGTCAAAAAAAAAATCATTCATAACCTCATTTAGAATTTGATTATACTGTGCATCTATAGCAGTCACATAAGACATGTTGGTTCATCTGCTTTATTTAACATAGACAGAATAACAGTCTTCTAACTTCCTCGCCTTTAATTCCCAGAGCATAACACACACTCCAATTATAAACTCCAGTGCAGTAAACACACCTCCCGCTCCATGACCGCGCATGACAAACAGTCTTATCGCTGTTCCCCAGCTCCACCAACGAGCTGCTTCTTATTCACACCGAGCACACATCCTGGGCTCGCACCTCAGCACCAAACAAAAGAACTCCAACTAAATCAACGAGCTGCGTCCCGGATTCGCTCCCGCCTCCTACAACACGACTCCCCTGCCCCGTCTCACTCTAGCCCTAACCCTAGATGCAAAATAGCGATGGTTTCTATAGTAACAACTTGAACTTGTATTCAACCTGAAACCTAAAGTTAGATTTTTAAAAAAGCGACGTACTGCACGTAACAACCAGAACAAGCTTCTGTAGGGAGATGTTTATCGATCTTTATGGAAGGAGTCTCCAGTGTCAGCACTTTGTATCAGTATGGTTTTAGTTGAAATGGCAAACTGTGTTTTTTCGTCTTGTGAACAAAACAACAGGAATTCGCTTCCTTCCTAGATGTTCCGTGACGTCACCTGTCACTGTAAACGGATTAAAGGTGTCGTGTCATTCTTTAATGAATAAATACTGTAAGTGAAGGTAAATCTTCGTAGCATAGAATTATTTCGACTGCCATCTTACTGTATAACGGCACACATCATTCGCAACCTCGCGCTTGTATTCTTACTCAGACGTACAGAACTGGTTGAACTTTTCCGCGGTACTCACGCATTCTCCGTGCCTTTCTGTCCACAGAAATCGCCTGAGCTGTCAGTAGGATGGATCACTTTCCTCGGATCTCCATGTATCCAAGCTAGAGAAACACACACACACACACACACACACACACACACACACAGAGCTCAGGTCTTCGGTTTCATCTCTTGATATACACTAAGCTTTAAATTCCTCATATTAAAATGTATGAGGGAGAAATGAACTCGCTGTGAAGCGGGACAGACTGTAACAGAATAAAACACACACACACACACACACACACATCAAATCAATTCACAGTGGAGGAACTATTGAGTTTTCTTCTACACCCACACCTAATTAATTAGTAACTGCGTTAAGTCGCTACATACAAACGAGCCAGGACTCTTGTACGCCCTTATCCAGTAGGTACCGAATATCCACGGCCGAACCCGCACGATAACCTGCTAAATAGTACTGAGCGCTCCAACAGACACTACACTACCCTGGGGTTTATTCCTGAAGTGCGAGGCAGGTTCATAGCTTGTGTAGTCGCAGGTATCCAGGTGGCTGTTAACTGGTGAGGAAGAGGGACTTTGTGGGTAAATGGTAGGCAGTGTGTGACGGTTCGGGATGAATTTGTATCAGATATCCCGTAGCCAATGGACAGCCAATGTAAAGGTGATTTAAGGCTTGTGAGCCGAGTGAGCAGGCCGCCAAGGATTTAAATTCAACACAGTTCGTTGTGCTTTTGCGAACAATTCTTGAATGTTGCGAACTGTTACCGAGTGATTACTGTACTGTACGCGTTCAGCCTCTACATAATCTCGCTATATAATAAAATGTCCAAAAGATCCAATCGTAAACGTTCCTAGCTTTATTATATGTACACATTGAACACGTTTCGGTCAAGTCAAACCTGGACTCTGATGAAATTTCTGGTGATTGAAGGCTTAAAAGTGATTGACGTTTACTCTACAAGGACTTCAAGCACAGGACGGTGATGAAACTCTTAGCTGCAGTAAAACATCAGAACGTTTGCAGATGTTTTAAAGAGGGTTGGACGTCTGTGAATGACTCGGTGGCTACTACGGTTGTTCTCGTAAACATTCAGCGAGCGGAACAGCTGATCCTCGTCGCCATCTTGCAGAAGAAACGCTGTCTGTCTGTGGGACCTGTACTCACAGGCATTCCCACCAACACCTCTTGCATTTTACAAGACTTCGGCTGGGAGCAGATTATATGGAGAAATAAAAAGGGGGCGGTCAGAACTGTGTTCTGTTATCTTGCACAATAAAGTCCCGGTTTGGCTCGAATGGACACTGTATTATAAATTTTCTAACTCAATATCAGCTCATTTATTTTTGCAAAAAAAAAAAAAAGAGGCAACATGTGACTTAGCCTTTAAAATGTAGGACAATTCTAGATAAAACAGTTCACGAATGTGGGAAAGCCCATCCTCTTCATAGTGGACATCATTCACATCATTGATATCTCCCCTTCGTAATGGCGCGGATCTTAACGAAATAAACGCTCTATGCAAATGAAGTGTAATTATATTTAGAACAAGCGACTCTGTGATAATCGCAATCGAGGCTGTTTTCTTTCTTTCAGTTCAATCAGCATCACTGATGCGGGCACGAGACAGGGCGTCTGGAAGATGATGTCATTCCTGAGTTCATCGTTTTAAAAGGATTAAAGTGGTGTGCATCTGTATGCACATGCGTGTGTGTGTGTGTGTGTGTCTAAAGAATGGTGACATCATTCTTGGCTGCTGGAACAGCACATTTATATTCTTTGTCATTGTTCCATCATTTAATTTTGCATTTTTTTTTTAATATCCATGCATTAACTGCTGTTGGCTAAGAATGAATGAACGAAGGGGGAAAAAAAAGGCTGTTTCGAAAAGAGAGACACGATGTTATTCTTTTAAAATCAGCGCTACAGCTCCAGGGCTCGTAGTCGCAAAAGCGCTGTATGACTCCCTGTTTCAGATTCACAAGTGCACTTGACTTTGAAGGGGACTAAAAAGGCTGCAGGTGAAAGCGTGGCTGTGCTCAATGACACGGGGACATAATGGCTTTCGTCAAAAAGCCATGTCACGGAGACGATTTCACATTTTTTCGCAGGCAGTTCTCCCCCTCACCCCGTGTATTAACCTTCGTCTTGGCATGGAATTTCATCTCGGTTGGCTTTAACCGTGACGCCGATAAGATTTCAAATCTTAAGGCTCAGTCATAGGCAGTTTGACCGAATGACATAAATGATGACGTGACTTTGAAATGGTGGAAATGTGTCCCTTGTTTTTCGTCAGTCAGAGGATAAACACAAAGACGTCATGGCTATCCTGAGACGAAGACAAGGCACACAGAGTGCGTTGAAGCTTCATTGGCTTGGAGATAAAGTTAAGATCTTCATCATCATTTCCAATGAATCCTGTTGTTGTGTACTGACAAGAATAGACTCCTGTCCTGTCTTCTTCAGTCCCCTCCATCCATTTGTGGTCTCGGCCAAATGCAGTGAATGCACAAGGACACCTAGGATAAAACCAGGGACCCATGCCCTTGTGAGGCAGCAGCATTACCTTCTGTGCCATTTTTCATTGGTTGATAAAAAATTTAAATAGAAAACTAGATGAAAAATCAGTGCCCTGACTGGACCTGTCCAGCCACTGACCTCAACCCTTATGAAATGAGTAGATAAATGGAGGTAGTGGTAGAATTACTCACTCTAACATCCTTATGGGGTTGAGCAATATAAAATATTGATATCCATTCAGACACACACTCTCGCCCACTCGCTCTCATTATTTCAGTTCTCTTTTATCTTGATACCCAAAGCTCAAACTCCACACTAATTTGCACTGATCTACTGTATCTTTAATCGCAGAATCCAAGGTAAAACGTTACAAGCTGGGAGTTATGCTCAGTTCCTTTGCTACAAATACAAAAATGAGCCGTGGCTGGTCGTATGCCAAGATCGTGGCTTCCCAGGGTGTGTCGGCGTGGCCCATGGTGATCCTAAGCTTGCCGACACGAGCTATGAATTTTTAAGTATGCTTTTGCGACAGGGTGTTTGGTCGTCTATAAGCATCCCTGTGTTGATGATCCGCCATTGTTGAAACACTGGTAAGCAACGTGTATAGTGCATTTTATCTGTAATGTCTGTTGATAACTGTGATAAGTTGAAATGAGTTTCATCCACAAGTTGCTTGAAAATCAGGTGGTTTACAAGTTCATTTTTTTTCACTTTTGTTATAGTCAACCTTGTTTCAGAGGGTAATAATTCGCCAGTAGTCTAAGTCTGAGTAGTAGACTACAGCTAGTCTTTTTTAAAATTTTTATTAGTAGAGTAAAAAAGTAGAGTAGAGTAAGTCTGAAAATGGCTTTTATTGCGTTCTGCTGTGAAATTTTAGTTTGTTTCAAGTCAAGTTTGCATCAGAATTTCGAGGCGAATGTAGCTAAAAGCTCACGACAGTCACCCAAACTGTCCTGTCCACGCATTCATACATCTTCATTTGACTTTGTCACGCGCAACTGTATTGTTTTCAAGTGCAACATTGTAGGGACATACCCTGGAACTATATATAACTGAGTCCATGTAAATACATATTTCATGAATCTGTACTTGCATAGTTTTATTAGAGGATACTTAAAAAAAATTTGTCTGCTTAAAAGTACAGCAAATAAAACAGAGACAAAAACAGAACATTAACAGTTGGGACGTAGAGAGAGAGAGAATGATAGAGAGAGATATTTTTATTAGGAAGGAGGATACTGTAAGCTTGTGATACTTCTGGACTTTTCCTCAAGCACACTTCTACTTATACTTGAGTAATATTTACCTTAGTAGCTCTCTCCTTTACCTTTATAAGTACAGCATTTGTGTACTTTGGCCACCTCTGCTAGTGTGTCTTACCAAGCAGACAAAAGCAGCAACTCACCCACAGCGCCCAGCGCGACGTAGCCGAGGATGACGATGACGAAGAGCACACAGCACAGTACATCTGTGCAGCTTCTGCAAGAAAGAAAGAAACAAACAACAACAACAACAACAAAAAAAAAACAGGATTGAGGAGGACTGCTGGGAGAGCTTCATCATGGACAATCCCTCAGGAACACCAGAATGAGATGATGGTTCACTGGAAGACACGCGCAACGGCCTTCTATCGCATCACTGTGTTCGTAGTCCGCATGATTAGCCAAACTGTAACATTGTTTTCTACAGACTCAGTTATCGTTTTTTTTTTGTGCTAAACTACATCAGCTGCTGTAATACAGTTTGCAAATCCAGCATGATCTGATGGAGCGTCGCTCAAACCTTGGGGCATTCCTGTTAATGCGAAACAATGAACTAAAGCAGCGTGGTGAAGAACGAGGGACCAAAATTTGTCCACAGTGATGCGAGAGACTGATTAAAACAGGAAATCATTACTACAAGCTATTTAACCATGGGGTAGTTAGCATGTTTTTGTTTTGGGTTCATTTAAATAAATAAATAAATAAATAAATAAATAATGGCACTGGGGAAAAAGTTAAATGTTTTTATTTATCTGAGGTTGGCTTTGTGTAATCCACAATGATGAGAGCCACAATGATCAGATCATTTAAATTATGTTTTTACATAAAAATACATATTAAAAGAATTAAAAGAAATAAATTGTAAACAATATAAAAAAAAACACACACACACACAAGTATTGTATTATTGAATACAGAAAAAGAATATCTTGTTTCTTATGTTAATGTTTCTTATTAACAGTTTCTACACCACAGGTTTGGAAAATACTTGTCATTCGTTAACGATTGTAATTAATAACTTCACATTTCATATTTTCATATTACGCATACAGTATGTAATAAAAATTTATCTTTTTAATTGTAAAAAAAAAAAAAAAAAAACAACAGCAAGAGTCTTAGAGATACCTCCCCACACTGACACATCATTTCTTCATATTTTGCTTCCAAAGAGCCAGACGTTCTTGTATTTTTAATGGAGTCTTGAGGAACAGTTCTCTAGGCTTCCTGAAGGACTTTTTTTGTCTCTTATTTTCAGTCTAGTCCCTGCAGTTTCAGATGAATGCTTTGTGTTTGTTAAGCCACACAGTGCCCTCTGAATCATTCAAGCATAAAAACATCTAACTTAAGGCATGGACCTTGAGACCTTCTCAGTGAGAAACAGTTACAGAGGATGGCAGATGATCAGGCTGGTGGTGCTGAATGCTGAACAGATGAGCGGGGAAATGAGGTTGATGCAAATACGTCAATTTAATATAAGAAAAAATGGGTGCAGCTCCTTTTTCAGAGCTCTGATGGCCTAACCAGTCACAGACAAGAGCCAAATTATTGTAATCGGTCATCACACAGAGAGCGGAATTGTTAGCAAGTTAGCAATGCACGAGTGCATTAATCAGAGAGATAAAAGTCCAAGGGTGCAGGTGTACCAAATATTGAGATCATGTGACACCTAAATTGCGCTCCATTCATTGCAATTATGCCTTTTGATGGTCCATGAACTAATTAGGGTTTCACAGAAACAGGAGTAAATACTTGCGCAATCACAGCTTCAGAGTCTTTTAACACTTCAGTCTCTGATTGTGTTATCACAGTTGTGAACTATATCATCCCGCAGTCTTTTTTTTTTTTTTCTTCATTCAAGCAAAGTGGATTTGCTGCCTCTGTCTGAATAAATTATTCAGACGTTTCGAAACACTGTGAAAGTTCTCCTTTAGTCCCGAACTCAGCGGTGATGATGTCCTCCAGGACCCGCCTCTAACGCTCGAACTTGATCTCACATGCAATTAGAAAGATGTCTGGAGGAAGTGAAAGTTAGACTTCCACCAGGTTTCAGTGTAATGAATTCTAACATGCAGAGAGAGAGAAAGCGAGCGGGCGCTCAATAAAGCTTTGAAGCGCCGATCAAGGCTGCGAGCTCATAAGAGCAAAACAGCAAGGTCACATCGAGCGCTTTGAGGAGACTCCAGGGACGGAGTCACGGATGCAGATTGTTGACAAGGGCAAAGGAGAGAAGGGGAGGAAATGAGAGGAAGCAAGCGTAAGAGGGAAGGGAGGGGAGAAAAAAAAAAGGGAGAGAAAAGACAGAATGAGACGAAACGAGGTAGACTGGGAGAGAGAAAGAGAAGGAAATGGCAGACTGGCAGACAGACAGAAAGAGATAAAGAGGAAAAAAGAGGAAAGGAGAAAACGAGACACAGTGAGACAGACGGATAGGGAGAAAGTGACGAGGACAACGAGAGAGATACCAGAGAGAAAAATACCAGACACAAAGAGAGAGAACGACAGACAGGCAGACAGATGCGACACCCGTATATTTTATATTCTAGCTCAGAAGTACCCGCTGCACTTAATTATTGCTAAAGCTGTAGTGCATTAGGAATAACGATGTGAAAGTTCAGCTGGAATTGACTTTGATCAGCAGCCAGGATTTTATTTTTGGATGCATTAAAATATTTCAGTGTTTCAGAGAAGGAGTGAAAGCACTGGGATCCTTCTAGCCTTAGAAAACACATTGAGATGTTTTATTTGACAAAACCCTTTTTCTTTCTTTCTACGATTGGTTTGATACAAGGATTCAAGAATTGCTTATGATTGGTTAGGCCACCTGAGCTCTGAAATAGGAACCAATCCTAGAGTGCAAAGTCAGGCGGTTCAATCGGTTACGTGTCTCGTACGTGAGAAACAGCAGGGGATTGCGAGACAGTAGACTCCGGGAAGGGCACTGCTTTTGGTCAGTGGTGCAAAAAGTGTAATGATAATAGTGCTTGGGTTAATACTTGGGTTACCTATCCTTGTTGTTTTGGAAGCAGTGCTGTGCAGGGTTTTTCCAACACATGCGGTAGACACTACACTAGACACCGATGCTGTTGTGTTAAACACCACGGCTCCTCCGATGGAGGACAGCAGAGTGCTGCTTGAAATCAAACACTCTGGTTGACTTATTGGTGGGGCCCGTGTGCAGTACAAAACACAAGATGTTAAGGGGTAAAATTATAGGCTGTGTGGCATGGTTGATGTCTGTGTGAAAAGTGTTTGAGAGATAAACAAAGAGAGAGAGAGAGAGAGAGACAAGCAGAGAGACAGAGAGGGATAGAGAGACAAAGAATTGGTAGATAGAGACTTTTGATCTTTAAAGTTGCTTTTAATGCATCAGTTTAGTATTTCTAGGTCATTTGACATCCAAAACCATCCAAACACCCATCCAAACAATAACACCTATACCTACACCAACAACCACACTTACTGTACACCCACACCCATCCTCACTCACACACTCTTATGGATACCGTTATCCACACCCATCCCCACATCAACCGCCATCTCCACGACCACACACGCATCCCCACACCCATCCCTACATCCACACCTACAGTACACCCTCTTCCATCCCCACATGCACACCTATACCCACATATAGTACAGACCAAAAGTTTGGACACATCTTCTCATTCAAAGAGGTTGAATTTGTTGATCTATGGCAAGAAAAAAGCAGCTAAGCGAAGAAAAACGAGCGGCCGTCATTACTTTAAGAAATGAAGGTCAGTCAGTCGGAAAAATTGGGAAAACTTCGAAAGTGTCCCCGAGTGCAGTCACGAAAAAGCATCAAGCGCTACAAAGAAACCGGCTGACATGCGGAACCGGCCCAGGAAAGGAAGACCGAGAGTCGCCTCTGCTGCGGAGGAGAAGTTCATCCGAGTCACCAGCCTCAGAAATCGGCGGTTAACAGCAGCTCAGATCAGAGAGCAGGTCGATGCCACACAGAGTTCTAGCAGCAGACACGTCTCTAGAACAACTGTTAAGAGGAGACTGTGTGAATCAGGCCTTCATGTTAGAAGATCTGCTAGGAAACCACTGCTAAGGACAGGCAACAAGCAGAGGAGACGCGTTTGGGCTGAAGAACACAAGAAAGAAAACTCGCTGAATGAGAAGGAAGGGGTGTCCAAACTTTTTTGGTCTGTACTGTATCCCCACACCCCTCACCACACCAATACCTACACCTACAGCCACAACCACTGCCACGTCCACAAGTCTACACCCACCCACACACACTCACACAGTGCTGTTAAGGTTTGTGAGCTGTATGCTTTCTTCTTCTGCTCCTGCAGTTACTAAGACCTAATAATGTTCATTATTAACATTAACACCTGCAGCAGGTTTCTCCAGTGTCTGTGACTTTGATTTCGGCGACATCCTCTACAGCATGATTGTTAGTGTTCGAAGAGGAGATTGAGTTGATGCTGGAGAAACCTTTGTGTTAGTCAGTGTCCGGTTCTATCTGTCTCTCATTGCATGTCTCTCACCCAGGCTCCCTACTGCTCTCCTGCTGACTGTCTATACACAGCTGCCGCTGTAACCCCTGGTGTCTGATACACACACACACACACACACACACACACACACACACACACACTAGTGTGAGCACTATGCGATTATTGGCTGCGTGTTTGCATTTAAAGTTTAACATTCAGCGTCTTGTCTTGATGATTCAGAAATCACAACTTGCCATCGATTCACTTACTGTATATTCCAGGTTGGACAAGTTTATTTATGATGTTTTCCACCTCCACCTGAGCGCCGCTCTTTGACACACACCCGACTCTGTGCAGGAGAGACAGCATGCCCATGGTGTTGCACTCACTCTCTACTGCTATTTTATAGCTTGTGTATTTTACTCAATATTTAAAAGCTCAGCTCCTGGGTCGAGGGCAGTCGCTAGGACAAATAAATGAAATATACTCCTGTACATATTAGCGACTAAGGCCAACTCGTGTAAAAGAAAAGAGAGAGAAACACCAGCACTACCATCAGACATGGAGGGAAAAAGACAGGGTGTAGTTTGTGATAGGGCATGGGGTGAGACAGAGTGTAGAGTGAGACAAGAGTAGGACAAGGCAAGATGTCTTGTCTCCCTCTATGCCATGTCTCACCCCACACCCTGTCTTACCTTATGCCCTGTCTCACCCCACGCCCTGTCTTACCTTATGCCCTGTCTTACCCCACGCCCTGTCTTACCTTATGCCCTGTCTCACCCCACGCCCTGTCTTACCTTATGCCCTGTCTCACCCCACGAACTGACTTACCTTATGCCCTGTCTCACCCCACGCCCTGTCTTACCTTATGCCCTGTCTCACCCCACGCCCTGACTTACCTTATGCCCTGTCTCACCCCACGCCCTGTCTTACCTTATGCCCTGTCTCACCCCACGCCCTGTCTTACCTTATGCCCTGTCTCACCCCACGCCCTGTCTTACCTTATGCCCTGTCTCACCCCACGAACTGACTTACCTTATGCCCTGTCTCACCCCACGCCCTGTCTTACCTTATGCCCTGTCTCACCCCACGCCCTGACTTACCTTATGCCCTGTCTCACCCCACGCCCTGACTTACCTTATGCCCTGTCTCACCCCACGCCCTGTCTTACCTTATGCCCTGTCTCACCCCACGCCCTGACTTACCTTATGCCCTGTCTCACCCCACGCCCTGACTTACCTTATGCCCTGTCTCACCCCACGCCCTGTCTTACCTTATGCTCTGTCTCACCCCACGCCCTGTCTTACCTTATGCCCTGTCTCACCCCACGCCCTGTCTTACCTTATGCCCTGTCTCACCCCACGCCCTGACTTACCTTATGCCCTGTCTCACCCCACGCCCTGTCTTACCTTATGCCCTGTCTCACCCCACGCCCTGTCTTACCTTATGCTCTGTCTCACCCCACGCCCTGTCTTACCTTATGCCCTGTCTCACCCCACGCCCTGACTTACCTTATGCCCTGTCTCACCCCACGCCCTGTCTCATGCCTTGTCTCACCTCTTGTCCTGTCCATCTCCTGTCCCATTATTTGTTTTGGCAACAATATGATTTTTTTTAAACATTCATACCAATGTAGAAGTAAAGTGAAGTAAAGGGAGAGAGAGAGAGAGAGAGAGATGCTGTCTGTATACAGTAAATCCATCCAAACCCTGCTTGCTGTCTCAGGAGAACAGGAAGTGGCTGAGGAGCTTCCTCTGATCTCTCGCTCCTCTGTTACACGGCAGCTCACACTCATAGCTTCAGTTAAAGAAATACTCCAGTGTTCTCTCTCTCTCTCTCTCTCTCTCTCTTGAATCTTAAACAAAATTTCCACCTCTTGTTGAACCTGTGTAAAGGCGACTGCTGTGTTTACACTAACAGTGAAAGTCTAAGGACAGTCATTTTGTCCGTCTGCGTTTATTTATTTATTTTTTAACCTTTTTGTAGAAACATGATTTCTTCCACATTTAAATATTAGTCTCATCTCATCTCTATACATCTCTATACTCATCCTGTATACAGAGTCCTGGGGGCGCACTCTTTTATTCTCAGAATGGTTTTTTTCTGCTTTTTCCTACTTTTCTCCACATTTAATTTGTATTTATTTTCTTAATTTTAGTGTATAATGTATGAAATATACAGTCGTGGCCAAAGGTTTTGAGAATTGCTTAAATATTGGAAACTGGAAACGTTGCTGCTTAAGTTTTTATCATAGCAATTTGCATCTACTCCAGAATGTTATGAAGATGATCAGATGAATTGCATAGTCCTTCTTTGCCATGAAAATTAACTTAATCCCGAAAAAAAAAACTTTCCACTGCATTTCATTGCTGTCGTTAAAGGACCTGCTGAGATCATTTCAGTAATCGTTGTTAACTCAGGTGAGAATGTTGACGAGCACAAGGCTGGAGATCATTATGTCAGGCTGATTGGGTTAGAATGGCAGACTTGACATGTTAAAAGGAGGGTGATGCTTGAAATCATTGTTCTTTCATTGTTAACCATGGTGACCTGCAAAGAAACGCGTGCAGCATCATTGCGTTGCATAAAAATGGCTTCACAGGCAACGATATTGTGGCTACTAAGATTGCACCTAAATCAATAATTTATATATCATCAAGAACTTCAAGGAAAGAGGTTCAGTTCTTGTTAAGAAGCCTTCAGGGCGTCCAAGAAAGTCCAGCAAGCGCCAGGATCGTCTCCTAAAGAGGATTCAGCTGCGGGATCGGAGTGCCACCAGTGCAGAGCTGCTCAGGAATGGCAGCAGGCAGGTGTGAGCGCATCTGCACGCACAGTGAGGCCAAGACTTTGGGAAGATGGCCTGGTGTCAAGAAGGGCAGCAAAGAAGCCACTTCTCTCCAGAAAAAAAACAAACATCAGGGACAGATTGATCTTCTGCAAAAAGTATGGCGAATGGACTGCTGAGGACTGGGACAAAGTCATATTCTCGGATGAAGCCTCTTTCCGATTGTTTGGGGCATCTGGAAAAAGGCTCGTCCGGAGAAGAAAAGGTGACGCTACCATCAGTCCTGTGTCATGCCAACAGTAAAGCATCCTGAGACCATTCATGTGTGGGGTTGCTTCTCATCCAAGGGAGTGGGCTCACTCACAATTTTGCCCCAAAACACAGCCATGAATAAAGAATGGTACCAAAACACCCTCCAACAGCAACTTCTTCCAACAATCCAACAACAGTTTGGTGAAGAACAATGCATTTTCCAGCACGATGGAGCACCGAGCCATAAGGCAAAAGTGAGAACTAAGTGGCTCGGGGACCAAAACGTTGAAATTTTGGGTCCATGGCCTGGAAACTCCCCAGATCTTAATCCCATTGAGAACTTGTGGTCAATCCTCAAGAGGCAGGTGGACAAACAAAAACCCACTAATTCTGACAAACTCCAAGAAGTGATTATGAAAGAATGGGTTGCTATCAGTCAGGATTTGGCCCAGAAGTTGATTGAGAGCAGCCCAGTCGAATCGCAGAGGTCCTGAAAAAGAAGCGCCAACACTGAAAATACTGACTCTTTGCATAAATGTCATGTAATTGTTAATAAAAACCTTTGAAACGTATGAAGTGCTTGTAATTATATTTCAGTACATCACAGAAACAACTGAAACAAAGATCTAAAAGCAGTTTAGCAGCAAACTTTGTGAAAACTGTCATGCACACTCATAACACGACCGGCACTAGGACCCGGAAGTAATACGGTCGGGTTTCAGGAAGCATAAAAGGAAACAAGATGACGCATCACATCGCTCAGTCATTGAGTTATGCCCGTGCTATCGCCGTCGCCTCGCTCGTCCAAACGTGAGTACTCACTTTCTTGGGTTATCGCTTCTGATTGGGTGTGTGTATTTAGAACGCGGGTTTATTTGTGTAAACTCTTGCTCTCGCTTCGGGAGAGTTCTAAGAATAACTTGCGTGGTTATCCTGCCTACTCGCGCTACTTCCGCGTTTGGGTTTACCATCCACGCTACAGGGCTAACTGCTAAGTCTTCTGCTTCATCTCCGGTTAGTCCGTGACAGAATGACTGAGCCACCGGCAGTAAACCCAGCGGAGTTTGCTCACCTCT
Organism: Clarias magur; assembly: GCA_013621035.1. Taxonomy (NCBI): domain Eukaryota; kingdom Metazoa; phylum Chordata; class Actinopteri; order Siluriformes; family Clariidae; genus Clarias; species Clarias magur. The sequence continues at coordinate 7,565 of QNUK01000956.1, read as the reverse complement.
GCGATGTGGTTGGCCGGCATGCTAAGCTGATCGATCAGCTCCGTGGTGAAGTCGCATCGCTCCGCACGGAGCTCCAGGGCGTCGCGGCCTTGCGCCGCGAGGTGGCGGAGCTGCGACAGGAGAATGCGATCCTCCGCGGGGCGGCCGCTCAGCCGGCTGTGGCCACGCCCATCGCAGCGGCTGCTGCGCCGCCAACTCCCTCTCCACCTTCTGATGTTTTCTTATCTTTACCGGATAAATGGAATGGCACGGATGGGAAGTGCAGTGTTTTTCTAACTGCGTTGGATCTTGTGTTTGAGTTTAATTCCACCAGATACTCCACAGACCGACTGCGCATTGCTCTTCTCGTTTCGTTGCTATCCGGGCAGGCAGCTGAGTGGGCCACGGCGGTTCTTCGTTCGGATTCAGATGTCGCCTACTCCTACACCGAGTTCACCCGCCAGCTCAAGCTCACCTTTGAACATCCAGCTGCTGAGGTGGAGACCGACTCCAAGTTGTACCATCTAAAGCAGGGAGGGTCGTCCGTGAGCCGTTACACCGCGGAGTTTCGTACTCTCGCCGTACAGACCGACTGGGGAGACTCCGCACTCCGGACGGCCTACTACGAGGGACTGGCTGCGCGGATAAAAGACGAGCTCGCCGGACGAGAGCTTCCAGCTACCTTGGAGGGTTTAATTCAACTCGCCCTCCGGATCGACCAACGGCTGCTCGTTCGCCCCAAGCCAGCTCCTCGTACCCTGCCACCCACCATGACTGCACTACCACACACCACGCCCTTCCTCTCCCGCTCACCAGTTCCAGAAGTTCACGCCCCATTCACTGCAGCACCCACCAGGACCGTCGGTACTCCACCTCCCGCCGTGGTTGACACAGGAGTCGGGGAACCCATGCAATTAGGGCGCGCCTCCTTGACCGCTGCAGAACGGGAACGCCGATTCAGAGAGGGGCTCTGCGCGTATTGTGGATCTTCTGCACATCATCGGGCCATCTGTCCTCTGCGGCCGGGAAACGCGCAGCCCCGGTGAGAAATGGGAGGAACTCACCGGGTCCCATGTCCCTCTCCACCACCATGACCAATGATTCCCGTCTCACGGTTAAAGTATATCTCCAGTTTGGCCACAAACGGGTCGGAAGTACCGCGTTCGTCGACTCCGGGGCAGCAGGTAACTTCATTGACTCTTCCTATGCCAAAAAATTGGGGATAAAGATTGAGGCGTTATCCCAGCCTGTAACCATTACATCAGTCGATGGTCGGCCTCTCTCCTCCAGCCCCATCTCCTTTCAAACCCAACCTATCACCCTCATCGTTAACCAACATCAAGAACAGATCCAGTTTCACACCACCACTATTTCCTCACCACCTATCATCCTCGGACACCCTTGGCTGCTGCAGCACGACCCGCTCATATCCTGGACCCAAAGCCGGATCCTCCAATGGGGGCCGACCTGCACTGAGCTTTGCCTACGGGCCGAGGCTGGGACGTGCTCTAGGGAGTCCGAGGCCCCCGATGTCGACACAGATAAAATCCCGCTAGACTACCGGGACCTGGCTGAAGTCTTTTGTAAGAGACGTGCGACCCATCTACCACCTCATCGCTCATACGACCTGGCGATCGATCTTCAGCCAGGTGCGACACCACCCCGCGGCCATCTCTATTCATTGTCCAACACCGAGACGCAGGCGATGGAGGAGTATGTTTCCAGTGGACTTCGCCATGGTACCATCCGGCCCTCCTCCTCACCTGCCGCTGCGGGGTTCTTTTTCGTGAAGAAACGCGATGGTAGTCTACGTCCCTGTGTCGATTATCGGGGGCTCAACAATATTACCATAAAGAACCGACATCCATTGCCTCTTACCAACTCTGCCCTGGACGCCCTCTCTGGTGCCACCATCTTCACTAAGTTGGACCTCCGGAGCGCCTACAACTTGGTGCGCATCAGAGAGGGCGATGAGTGGAAGACGGCCTTCATCACCCCCACAGGACATTACGAAAGTCTGGTCATCCCGTTTGGTCTCTGCAACGCACCTGCCGCTTTCCAACAGTTCATAAATGACGTTCTCAGAGACATGTTAGGCCGTTGGGTGTTCGTCTACCTGGACGACATCCTCATCTACTCCCGAACACTCAACGAGCACATCCAGCATGTCAGAGCGGTTCTAAAGAGATTGCTCGCCCACCAGCTGTACTGTAAGTTGGAGAAGTGCGCTTTCCACGAGCGCTCCACCACGTTCCTGGGTTTTGTCATCTCGCCCCAGGGTGTGGCCATGGACCCGCAGAAACTGGAAGTTGTGAGTCATTGGCCCCTACCCAAGACTCTTAAACAGCTCCAGAGATTTCTCGGGTTTGCCAATTTTTATCGCCGCTTTATCCGGGACTACAGTACCGTTGCAGCACCACTAACCGCTCTGACCCGCCCATCATCTCACCTTTTCAATCTCACCCCAACTGCTGTCTCCGCCTTCCATGAGCTCTGTCGCCGCTTCACCACTGCTCCCATCCTCCTTCACCCGGATGCTGACAAACCATTCGTTGTGGAGGTGGACGCTTCGGATGTGGGCGCCGGGGCTGTTCTCTCCCAGCGAGGTCCAGACCAAAAACTGCATCCCTGCAGTTTTTTCTCCAAGAAATTTGACGCCACTCAGCAGCGATACGGAGTAGGGGACCGCGAGCTGCTGGCCATAAAGTGGGCCTTGGAGGAATGGCGACACTGGCTCCAGGGCGCCAGAGAGCCGTTCATCGTCTGGACCGACCACCAAAACCTCATTACAATCCGCACGTTAAAACAGCTGAACCCCAGACAGGCGCGATGGGCACTATTCTTCGAAAATTACAATTTCCACCTGTCATACCGCCCGGGGTCCAAGAACACCAAAGCCGACGCCCTCTCCCGACAACACGAGGAAGACGTCCCCCGGGCGGACCCCGCGCCTGTACTACCAGCCACCAAGATCCTCGCACCGCTCAGGTGGGACCTGGAGACGAGGGTTCGCCAGGCACAAGCTACGGAGACCGCACCAGCAGGTGTGCCGCCTGGCCGACTCTACGTCCCCAACGCCATCAGGGCCGAAGTGCTTCAGTGGGGACACTCCTCCCCCCTTTCAGGACACCCCGGGAGACGGCGGACCCTACTGTTTGTACAACGTGCTTTCTGGTGGCCCAGTATGAAGAAGGACGTAGATGAGTTCGTCCAGGCGTGCCCAGTGTGTGCCAGGTCCAAGGACAGCAACAGACCATCACCCGGGGAACTTCAACCACTCCCGGTTCCCCGCCGACCCTGGACACACATTGCCGTTGACTTCATCACGGGCCTGCCGGTTTCGGAAGGAAAGGACACCATCCTCACCATCGTCGACCGGTTCTCCAAAGCTGTTCACCTGGTGGCCCTCTCCGGACTCCCGTCAGCTAAAAGGACCGCTGAGCTGATATTAGAGCACGTAGTCCGCCTGCATGGGTTCCCAAAGGACATCGTCTCGGACAGGGGGCCCCAGTTCACGTCCCGGTTCTGGAAGGCCTTCTGCCGTCTGATCAATTCCACCTGCAGTCTGTCCTCCGGTTACCACCCACAGACTAACGGTCAGACGGAGCGAACCAACCAACAACTGGAGCGCTACCTGAGATGCTTTATTGCTGATCGCCAGTGCTCCTGGGCCCGCTACCTCATTTGGGCTGAACTGTCACACAACCTCCACCTATCTTCTGCCACCAACCTAAGCCCATTTGAGGTATGCTACGGCTTCCAACCTCCGATGTTCGATCATCAGGAACCGGAGGTGGAAGTGCCGTCGGCCCAACAGTTGGTTCGCCGGTGTCGACGGCTTTGGAGACAAGCAAACCACGCCATTCAAAAGGCCAATCGCCGCTACACCCTGCAACATCGCCGTCGACACCCACCGGGACGAATGTACCAAGTAGGTGATAAGGTATGGCTCTCAACAAAAAACCTACACCTGCAGACTGAGTCAAGGAAACTGTCACCCAGATTCATCGGACCATACCGCATCAACCTCCGGATTAACCCTGTCACCTACCGGCTCCAGCTGCCTGCGGCGCTCCGGATCCATCCGGTATTCCACACCTCCCAGCTCAAACCCTTCACCACCTCACCTATGGTTCCACCCACCCACCCTGCTCCTCCTCCCCGTATGATTGAGGGTGGTCCCGCCTACACCGTTCGCCGGATCCTTGACTCACGTCCTCGGGGCAGAGGGCTCCAGTACCTGGTGGATTGGGAAGGTTACGGTCCCGAGGAGAGATCTTGGATTCCGGCTCGGTTCGTCTTAGACCCCGAACTCATCCGGGACTACCGTCGTCGGGTATCCTCCACCCCAGGACCGTCGAGAGTCGGTCCTGGACGGGGCGGTACTGTCATGCACACTCATAACACGACCGGCACTAGGACCCGGAAGTAATACGGTCGGGTTTCAGGAAGCATAAAAGGAAACAAGATGACGCATCACATCGCTCAGTCATTGAGTTATGCCCGTGCTATCGCCGTCGCCTCGCTCGTCCAAACGTGAGTACTCACTTTCTTGGGTTATCGCTTCTGATTGGGTGTGTGTATTTAGAACGCGGGTTTATTTGTGTAAACTCTTGCTCTCGCTTCGGGAGAGTTCTAAGAATAACTTGCGTGGTTATCCTGCCTACTCGCGCTACTTCCGCGTTTGGGTTTACCATCCACGCTACAGGGCTAACTGCTAAGTCTTCTGCTTCATCTCCGGTTAGTCCGTGACAAAAACTAATATTTGTGTCATTCTCAAAACTTTTGGCCACGACTGTATATTAAATAATCTATTTTTTCTTCTTTTAAAATAAAATAAATGCCTTTTATTTCTTTCTTTTTTAATACATTATTTTTTTTTCTCTTTAATTTCTCAATTCCGTTTCTACCTTCTTTCTTTCTTTGTTGCTCTATTTATTTAACTTGATTATTTACTTATTTTTTTTCTGCATTCAATAAGAAAAAATATTAATTAATTAATTGATTGATTAATTAATTAATTAATTAATTAACTTATTCCTTTATTTCCTCCTTTTTTTTAAACTGCTAAAAACACTAAAATACTTCTTTAATCATGCCCGGATCCTCCTGCCTGCTCTTGGACATTAGTATGAGTTACTAATCGCTCGTTCTAATGTGAAGCGACGTCCCAGGACCGGTCGTTTAGAAAACTCTTCCTTCTGCAGAAAGGTCAAAGACATACACTCTCTGAAATGAATAATGTAAGTGTTTTAGTGACCTTGATTTCACTAATATGGCCACGACGACTGCCCATGAAAGATGATATTATTCCCAGCACCTGAACATGTCCATCTAATGGTGCTGCTGAGTTAATAACCGCTGCTTATTATAGATTTCCCACTGCACCAAGACCTGGACTCTGACTCTGACTAAGTGCATTAAATATATAGGCAATTAGAGCGAAAAAAAAGAACACACACACACACACACACACACACACACACACACACTTGGACCTTTCTCATTTTATTGATCCTAAAAGAAACATTTTATAATAATGAGAGAAGTTTACAAAAAAAAGGAAGAACGTGCTAGTGATGGACTATGAATGGAATTAAATGACGGTTTAGAAAATGGCAAAATTGGATGAAAAAAAAACATTAAAGAGACAACTAGTGGAGCAAATAAATTCAATGTGTTAGATTAAATACTTGTTAAATTTAATTAATCAGATCTGTCTTGGGAAATTAACACTTGGGCCTATACTTTGAGGACATAACAGGATTAAACTGCACAATTCCTTGCCTTTGTTGTTGTTGATGGTGTTGTTGCTGTTGTTGGTTGTGGTGTTGTGTGTTGTTGGTGTCGGGGTGTTGGATGTATTGGCTTCGGTATTGTCAGTGTTGTTGGTGTTGTGGTGCTGGGGGTATTATTGTTGGTGTTGTTGTGGATGGTATTAGTGTTGTTTTTGTTCATGCTCATGGTGGTGGTGGTGTTCATGGTGTTGTTGTGGGTGATGGTGGTCTTGTGTTGGTAGTACTGTTGCTGTATTGTTGTTGGTGGTGATGGTGGTGTCATTTGTGTTGTTGGTGGTGATGGTGGTGTCATTTGTGTTGTTGTTGTTGTTGTTGGTGGTGTTCATGGTGTTGTTGTGGTCTTGTGTTGGTAGTACTGTTGGCTGTATTGTTGTTGGTGGTGATGGTGGTGTCATTTGTGGTGTTGGTGGTGATGGTGGTGTAATTTGTGTTGTTGTTGTTGGTGGTGGTGTTCATGGTGCTGTTGTGGTCTTGTGTTGGTAGTACTGTTGGCTGTATTGTTGTTGGTGGTGATGGTGGTGTCATTTGTGGTGATGGTGGTGTCATTTGTGTTGTTGTTGGTGGTGGTGGTGTTCATGGTGTTGTTGTGGGTGATGTTGGTCTTGTGTTGGTAATACTGTTGGCTGTATTGTTGTTGGTGGTGATGGTGGTGTCATTTGTGTTGTTGTTGTTGTTGGTGGTGTTCATGGTGTTGTTGTGGGTGATGTTGGTCTTGTATTCGTAGAATTGTTGGCTGTATTGTTGTTGGTGGTGATGGTGGTGTCATTTGTGGTGTTGGTGGTGATGGTGGTGTCATTTGTGTTATTGTTGGTGGTGATGGTGGTGTCATTTGTGTTGTTGTTGTTGTTGGTGGTGGTGTTCACGGTGTTGTTGTGGTCTTGTGTTGGTAGTACTGTTGGCTGTATTGTTGTTGGTGGTGATGGTGGTGTCATTTGTGGTGTTGGTGGTGTCATTTGTGTTGTTGTTGGTGGTGTTCATGGTGTTGTTGTGGGTGATGTTGGTCTTGTGTTGGTAATACTGTTGGCTGTATTGTTGTTGGTGGTGATGGTGGTGTCATTTGTGTTGTTGTTGTTGTTGGTGGTGTTCATGGTGATGGTGGTGTCATTTGTGTTGTTGTTGGTGGTGGTGGTGTTCATGGTGTTGTTGTGGGTGATGTTGGTCTTGTGTTGGTAGAATTGTTGGCTGTATTGTTGTTGGTGGTGATGGTGGTGTCATTTGTGGTGTTGGTGGTGATGATATTGATTGTGGTGATGGTGTTGTTGTTGGTGGTAATAATATTGAAGTTGTCCACTTTTAATTACTCAAGTTTGTATCGTTTATTTAGAAATCGGTGTAGATGAAGCATCACCCTATACCCTCGAAACTACCTTAATTCACTTACTACTGTTTCTCCACATTTAAAGGTGGCAGGTTCATATTTAAGGTACAGTAGGCATATGTTTGACGGCTTCACCTGAGCAAAGGTTCAGTCCAGTTAGATTTTATTTTTTACAACAGTTTTTATAACATCTACAGTATAACACTGTTTCAACTTACGACTGAACCACTGTTATACAGTCGATGATCAATTTGTCAAACAGACTGCAATTTTTTCCCAGTCCCTTTCACTCACACTGATACTCCTGAATGGAAGATGAGGATTACAGCAAATTATTATTAACAACAAAGTGTACAAGCAATCTGACTCGACTTTGATGTCTTCCTGCCTGCGCAGGCTGCGTTTCTCTCTTCCACACACGTTCATTCCCTCTGGAGTTAATTCACTCTGCGGTAGCTTATTAAAAAGTG